>JAOWBW010000959.1:79549-464748 GCA_026119855.1 Campanula takesimana | reverse complement strand
TTGTTTGGAACAAGGTACTGGACATGACCCGCTCTATGAGATTTATGTCATGGTCTATGTCGTACATATATCTCATATTAGTTATGTCATTTGAATCCTTAGACATGAAGTTATTATAGTCTTCCACTTGATGAACGAACATTATGTTTGACATATTCAAACGCTACTTTTAACCGAGTAGTTATAAGGGTATGATTGGCATAATCGGAATCCCGTTGGGAAGAATAATACTAAATGGATTTGTCCCTCCTCGGAGAGATGTCAAGCTTGGGCCACTCGTAGGAATGATGTTGATGAAATGTTCGGCCGGACTCAGATGAATTGATTGGATCAATGTCATTTGGATTATCAACATATTCGAATCGAGAAAGTATTGAACAAAACAAGTTGACTGTTTGACCATGACTTGTGTTCAATGACATCGTGGACAAAGGGATTGTGACATATTCTAAAGTGAATGCGAACTTGTATCTAGTTATAATATTTGGGTAGGTATGACGGTTTGCTAGAACCTAATCATATCTTTATGGGATCATGTTTGAGCTCATTGCAACTTAGTATAATCCTAGAGGGTCACACACAATAGAACGAATCTTTAAAAGGACTATATTGGAATTTTGGAAATTCTGGACATTCTGAAGAGTGGGCGACCGCACAGTATTGACTGGGCGGCCGCACACTTAGACAGTTTTGTACCAGTTTCCTTTCAGATAGTTGTGTGACCGCATAGATGATTTTGGGCGGCCGCACAGTGCTGTCGGGTGGCAGATTCCTAATTTGATTTGGAAACGAATTTTGGAAGGATTTTTGACACAAGTTTCCTATTTGGAATAGGTCATACTTGTGTATAAAAGACCAAATTCGGCCAGCACTCTAATATAATGATTTTGTGAGTCTCAAAGAGTTGAGAGAGGGTTTATTTTGTTCCAAGACATTCTTGGTTGAGGAACAAAATAATACACAATAAATTCCATATAGTTCTTTTGATTGTGAAAAAAGTGTTTCACAATTTGGTCTAGCAACCAAGATCAAGAAGCTCCTTGATATTCGTTCAAAGTGTGGATACCGCTAGAGGGTGAAAATCATCATCTTCAAAGTTCGTGTTCAAGCTTTGTGATCGTGTGATCAAGTCTTCAAACCTCACCAAAGACCAAGAGAATTTGATAGCCATCAAGGGTTAGTTATTCCTTTATTCTTATGTTGTATTATTTATCATATGAACGGATCAATGGCTTTGGGTTTCTTAAAATTTTAAATGCTAAATTCCGCTGCGCATGTTACTTGGAACCAACAGTGGTATCAGAGCCCCGTCATGTTGATTAATTCAATACTTGGATCATGTTATGTGTATGTAAATTGTTTATGTGCCTTGCATGATTTGAATATTGGAATATATGTTGTTTATGTGTTATGTGATTTTATGTGGTTTATTGTTTTGCAACTTTAATCGCACGATTCATCGCAATAATAAATTATGGTGGATTCAGAATTGTTGATTATTATTTTTGATTGGATCAAAGTTTAATAATCGGGGAAAAAACAATTTTGACACAAATTTTCGAACTTTGAAAATTCTGCACATTCTGATGGCACCGGCGACCGCACAGCCAAAATGCCTTGCGGGCCGCACAGTTTTGGGGCGACCGCACAAGGGTTTTTGGCGGCCGCACAAGTTGACCAGAAGGTCTGATTTTGGTTGAAAAACCAGAATCTGGAATTTTTCGAAAGATTCAACAAAACCAGTAACAGAACCAGTCCAGACTTGCTGATCTGGAATGGGTTTTGGGTAGTTGGTTTGTGTTGTGGATTTTGGGGTTTGATTTTCCTATTTGTTTTAGTCTTGTGATTCTAAGATTGGTTCAAGGTTTGGATGCTAATCTGCGTTCATCGAGATTGTGTTTCCCAAACTTGATCGCAATCAAAGTTTCAAAGATAAAACAAAGTTAGAATTATGAAGAGTTCAAAATTGCTAAAATTGAGAAACAAAGTTCTTGATTCAATGATTGGAGATCCATGTGGAATTGTGAATGCAATTGGCCTACGTTCATCGAGACCATCTATTGCTTAGTTCGGCCACATGGACTACTTTCTTGTTTCTTGAATTAGTGCGGGATTGTGGTTGCCCAATGGCTTAGTTCGACCGCACTTCTTGTTGTCTGATTTGGAGATAATAACCAAAGTTGAAATAGTCTCATCCTCATAATTATAGAGAACTATGACACATAAATACCATGCTTAAATTAATGGAGATTAATTTAGTGGCTAAACTTGATGTATAACATGTTTATATTATGTGCTCATAAATGTGTTATATGCTATATGTGATGAACCTTCAAAGAAAGTTTTAAGTCCTTTTGCCCATGCCATGATTAAAAACACTCGTTATACATGAGTAATTTTATGTGGGCTCGCCAAAGCGAGGTGCATTGATTTTATTCATGTTTGAGCAAGATGATTGAATAAGAGTTTCCTATGCGTTAAAATGGTTGGACTTAATTAAGCGTCAAAAGAGTTTTTGGGCTTAAGGCAAAGATGAGATTTAACATGCTTTTTGAAATTGGATTTCTTAAAGAATCTCATGAAAAGAACTGAGAGTCATATGAGATATGATTGACAAGAGTTGTCTACCTAATTGATTTATTTTGAGCGGTGCGCCAAGCGTACTCAATTAGATTAAAGCGGGATCTCAACCCATTTAAATTATATTATACATTGGATGTATATGAAGGTTATATAATTTAGTGGGAGTATTTTGTTTTAAAATACATTTTTTTATCTCTTTAATGAAAAATCGGTACTTATTAAATTTTGGAAATTTGCATATTGTAGATAATGACTATAACACTCAATCAATGTCGTTGCGATCGATCCTTGAGAAGGATAAGCTCGAAGAGAATGGTACTAACTTTATGGATTGGATCCGAAGCATAAAAATCGTTCTTAGGCAAGAAGATAAGTTGTACATTCTCGATGGGACCTCTCCCTGCTGAACCACCGCCTACTGCCCCTAGGGTAGAAAGAGACAATTACAGAAACATCGTAATGATTCTAGAGATGTAAGTTGTCTCATGCTTGCTGCTATGTGTTCAAAACTCCAATAAAGTTTGGAACATTTGGAAGCCTATGAGATAGGCGTGGAGTTGAGAACCATGTTTCAAGAACAAGCTAGGCAAGAGAGGTACAAGACCATTGTTGCATTCACTACTAGTAAAATGAATGAAGGGCAACAAGTGAGTCCTCACTTTCTTAAATGAAAGGTTATGTAGAGCACCTGAGAAACTTGGCTATCCAATCCCATTGGAGCTCGCCACGGATCTCATTCTTAATTCATTGCCTAAAAGTTATAATCAGTTTGTAATGAATTATAACATGCATGGAATGGATAAGAATCTCTCTGAGTTGCATGATGCTCAAAACTGCAGAGATGAAAATTGTGGAGAAAGGTTCTCCCGTGCTCTTGGTTCATGATGGGAAGAAGCCTGGTGCCAAAGGCAAGGGTAAGGCAAAGTTGTCAAACCCAAGATAAGCAAGGCAAAGGTTGCCAAGGCTTCTGAGGCACACCCGATTCACAAAAGGATGCAATCTGTTTCCATTGTCAAGAAATTGGTCATTGGAAACGTAATTGCAAGGCTTTCTTGAAGAGCAAAAGAAGAAGAAGAGCAGCAAGGCTGCGTCGACTTCAGGTATCTATATGATAGATATTCTCCTTTCTACCACTGATTCTTGGGTATTGGATACCGGATGTGGTTCTCACATTTGTCTAAATGTGCAGGGACTAAAGAATAGGAGACTGCTTAAAGAAGGTGAATTAGATCTACGCGTGGGGAGGAGCAAGAGTTGCTGCATTAGCCGTAGGGACTTATGAAGTCACTTTACCTTCCGGATTAATTCTTGTTTTGAACAATTGTTATTATGTTCCGGATTTAAGCAGAAATATTATTTCAATTTCTTGTTTGGATAATGAAGGTTTTAAGTTTCTTATTGAGAATAAGAAATTTCTATTTATTTAAATGATGTGCTTTATGGTATTGCTAATTCATTTAATGGCCTTTATATCTTGGATGTCAAGAATGAAAATAATGTCTATCATGTAAATAAGAAATCTAAACCTAATGATGTAAATCATACTTATTTGTGGCATTGCCGTCTTGGTCATATTAATGAGAAGCGTATCTCAAAACTCCATGGGGACGGACTTTTGGGTTCATGTGACTTAGAGTCATATGATACTTGTGAGTCGTGTCTTCTTGGAAAAATGACTAAGACACCTTTTACCAAGTTGGTGAAAGGGCAAGCGACTTATTGGGGTTGATACATTCCGATGTATGCGGACCATTAAGTAGCAATGCTAGGGGAGGATTTCAATACTTCATAACCTTCACTGATGATTATAGTAGATTTGGGTATATTTACCTAATGAAACATAAAATGAAGCATTCGAGATATTTAGAATATTTCAAAATGAAGTAGAAAAACAACTTGGCAAAAGTATAAAGGCACTTCGATCAGATCGAGGTGGAGAATACTTGAGTCAAGAATTTGATGATCATCTAAAGAATTGTGGAATAGTTTCACAATTGACTCCACCCGAACACCACAATGGAATGGTGTGTCCGAGAGGAGGAATCGGACTTTGTTAGACATGGTTCGATCAATGATGAGTCAAGTTGATCTTCCAATATCCTTTTGGGGTTACGCTCTAGAAACCGCTGCTTTCACACTAAATCGTGTTCCAACTAAATCGGTTCAAAAGACTCCATATGAGATGTGGAGCGGAAAGAAGCCTTGTCTATCTTTCATGAAGATTTGGGGTTGTGAAGTTTTTGTCAAAAGACTTATCTCAGACAAACTTGCACACAAATCTGACAAATGTATTTTCGTGGGATATCCTAAGGAAACCAAAGGATATTACTTTTACAACCGAGAGGACAACAAAGTGTTTGTTGCCCGAACTGGTGTCTTTCTAGAGAAAGAGTTTCTCTCCAAGAAATCAGTGAGAGTAAAATAAATCTTGAAGAAATTCGAGACCCAGAAAATAACATTGAACCAATAGTGGAACAAGAACAAGAACCACAAGGAGTTGTGGAACCTGTTCAAAATACACAAGCATCTCGCATCTAGTAGGTTACGATCCGAGCCCGAGAGATATGGATTTCTCGTAACGGATAGTAATGAGGTAGAAATCATTGAGAATGATGAACCGTCAACCTACCAAGAGGCGATGTCTTCTCCTGATTCGGACAAGTGCTTGGAGCCATGGAATCCGAATTGCAATCCATGCAAGACAATCAAGTTTGGAATTTGATTGATGCGCCCGAAGGTGTAAAAACCATAGGATGCAAATGGGTCTTCAAGAAGAAGACTGACATGGATGGGAAAGGTGCATACTTACAAAGCTAGGCTTGTAGCGAAAGGTTATAGGCAAGTTCATGGTATTGACTATGATGAGACCTTTCACCCGTAGCAATGATCAAGTCTATAAGAATTTTGCTTGCCATTGCCGCATATCATGACTATGAAAATGGCAGATGGACGTCAAAACCGCTTTCCTGAATGGAAAACTCCAAGAGGATGTGTATATGACACAACCAGAAGGTTTTGAACAAGATTCTAAGGTATGCAAATTGCAAAGATCCATCTATGGATTGAAGCAAGCTTCAAGGAGTTGGAATCTCCGTTTTGATGAATCGGTCAAAGAGTTTGGTTTCATCAAGAACGAAGATGAGCCTTGTGTATACAAGAAGATAGTGGAAGCATAGTGCTATTCCTTATTTTATACGTGGATGACATATTGCTCATTGGAAACGACATTCCTACACTTCAGTCTGTAAAGACTTGGTTAGGAAAGTGCTTCGCAATGAAAGATATGGGTGAAGCCGCATATATACTTGGCATTAAGATCTATAGAGATAGATCAAGGAGGCTACTTGGTTTAAGCCAAAGTACATACATTGACAAGGTAATTAGAAGATTCCGTATGGAAAATTCTAAGAGAGGCACCTTGCCCGTGGTACATGGAGTTTCTCTAAGCAAGACTCAATGTCCTAAGACAAAAGATGAGCGTGAGAAAATGAATGATGTTCCATATGCTTCGGAAATTGGGTCCATCATGTATGCCATGATTTGTACTAGGCCGGATGTGTCTTATGCTTTGAGCATGACAAGCAGATACCAATCCGACCCTGACGAAAATCACTGGATAGCTGTAAAAGCGATTCTTAAGTACTTGAGAAGAACTAAAGACTCGTTTTTGGTCTATGGAGGAATGGAAGATGATCTCGTTGTAAATGCTTATACGGATGCAAGCTTCCAAACTGACAAAGATGATAGCCGATCGCAATCGGGTTTTGTGTTTATGTTAAATGGTGGAGCTGTAAGCTGGAAGAGTTCCAAGCAAAGTACAACCGCTGATTCTACAACAGAAGCTGAGTATATTGCTGCATCGGATGCTGCAAAGGAAGCTGTTTGGATTAAGAAGTTCATAACTGAACTTGAAGTGGTTCCTAGTATTGCTAATCCAATAGACCTTTATTGCGACAATAATGGTGCTATTGCTCAAGCAAAGGAACCAAGAGCACATCAGAAATCCAAACACATACTTAGGCGTTTTCATATCATTCGAGAGATCGTTGATAGGGGAGACGTAAATATATGCAGAGTACCTACTGATGACAATGTTGCGGACCCTCTAACAAAGGGACTTCCACAAGCTAAACATGATGCTCATGTTAGGTCCATGGGTATTAGATACATGGGAGATTGGACCTAGGGCAAGTGGGAGATTGTTGGTAGTGGTGCCCTAGGCACGTTTAATAAACGTTGTAATTGTTATCATTTATTTCATATCAATAAAGAGATGTTTTGATTATTATTGTTGTTCATGTTTACTTATAATAATCTCCGTCCCTAGTACTTGTTAAGCACTAGTATAAAGGCTAAATGATCATGGGATGATCATGTTAGATTTATGGGTACTTGTTTGGAACAAGGTACTGGACATGACCCGCTCTATGAGATTTATGTCATGGTCTATGTCGTACATATATCTCATATTAGTTATGTCATTTGAATCCTTAGACATGAAGTTATTATAGTCTTCCACTTGATGAACATTATGTTTGACATATTCAAACGCTACTTTTAACCGAGTAGTTATAAAGGGTATGATTGGCATAATCGGAATCCCGTTGGGAAGAATAATAAGCTAAATGGATTTGTCCCTCCTCGGAGAGATGTCAAGCTTGGGCCACTCGTAGGAATGATGTTGATGAAATGTTCGGCCGGACTCAGATGAATTGATTGGATCAATGTCATTTGGATTATCAACATATTCGGAATCGAGAAAGTATTGAACAAAACAAGTTGACTGTTTGACCATGACTTGTGTTCAATGACATCGTGGACAAAGGGATTGTGACATATTCTAAAGGAATGCGAACTTGTATCTAGTTATACTATTTGGGTAGGTATGACGGTTTGCTAGAACCTAATCATATCTTATGGGATCATGTTTGAGCTCATTGCCAACTTAGTATAATCCTAGAGGGTCACACACAATAGAACGAATCTTTAAAAGGACTATATTGGAATTTTGGAAATTCTGGACATTCTGAAGAGTGGGCGACCGCACAGTATTGACTGGGCGGCCGCACACTTAGGACAGTTTGTACCAGTTTTGCTTCAGATAGTTGTGCGACCGCATAGATGATTTTGGGCGGCCGCACAGTGCTGTCGGGTGGCAGATTCCTAATTTGATTTGGAAACGAATTTGAAGGATTTTGACACAAGTTTCCTATTTGGAATAGGTCATACTTGTGTATAAAAGACCAAATTCGGCCAGCACTCTACTATAATGATTTTGTGAGTCTCAAAGAGTTTGAGAGAGGGTTTATTTTGTTCCAAGACATTCTTGGTTGATGAACAAAATAATACACAAAATAAATTCCATATAGTTCTTTTGATTGTGAAAAAGTGTTTTCACAATTTGGTCTAGCAACCAAGATCAAAGAAGCTCCTTTGATATTCGTTCGAAGTGTGGATACCGCTAGAGGGTGAAAATCATCATCTTCAAAGTTCGTGTTCAAGCTTTGTGATCGTGATCAAGTCTTCAAACCTCCACCAAAGACCAAGAGAATTTGATAGCCATCAAGGGTTAGTTTATTCCTTTATTCTTATGTTGTATTTGATTTAATCATATGAACGGATCCATGGCTTTGGGTTTCTTAAAATTTTAAATGCTAAATTCCGCTGCGCATGTTACTTGGAAACCCAACAATAAGTTGCCACCGCTAGCCGAGTACGAAATGAACGCCACATTATACCTCGTGGCAATGATGTACCCAAGATCTGGGAGGTCCATCCAATAAGTATTGTCCGGCGTCGGCCGGACATACATAACAATCCTACGTAAGAGTTCCTTTACATTTATCCAAGTTAGAACTCTTTGATAAAGGTCTTTGGCGAGCATGCACCTCATTGTAACATTCTATGCGCACTCGAGCCCACATCTCCTCATTTCCGTATATCTGTGCTGCTACGGCTCTATAGCCACAATGTCCATCAGATGCCACATTTGTGATGCCTCCAATAAATGGGATAATGAAAGGCGGAAAAGACGTCATATACGGAGAGCTGTATATACTAGTGTGATTGGGCTGTCCATTTCCCTCTCCACGACCCTGATCCCGTCCTCGTCCTCGACCTCGCCCTCGACCCCATCCTCTCCTACGAGGAAGCAGCTAGTGGTGGATGAGACGTAGGAGTACAAGCAGGGCTAGATGGTGTGGGTTCTGAAGCTGATTTCCGTTTGTGCGTGGACTCCGAACTCGCTTGGGTTGATCCAATGAATGCAGATCTAGACCTGAAATAGGGCAAAGAAAAGAGTGAGAAGCATTCATACTATCAACATGAAAATCAAATACATCAAGAACGTAAAGTGTGAGCCACAAATGAATGAAGATCTATACCCTTTGCTAGTCGAGGATGGTGTAGCGGGGACTCGAAAAAATTTGTTAGTATGATCCCAATCTGACGGTTCTCTGGAACTTCCGGTCCGGGGTTTATTCACCTTTGAAATATGATCTGGCTCGTAAGCATCTCTCGTATGGTGATTAAGCCCTTCTTCCATGTTTTTGAATAACTTTCTCCTTACCGGTTCAGGTGCTTTCTCAACTTTATTCAACATAGCTTGAAAATTGTCTTTATTTTTATTGAAGGCTCAGATGGAGGGTTGTCTACTTCAATGTCCAACTTCTTCCAAAAATCATGAATCGAGGACAGCTCAATCCGTCCCCCATAGACCTCTATCCGTGCAATCTCGTGACTACATGGAAGTTCATGTGTTCGCCTGTAGTAACACCCGCAGGCAGCCTCAGTGATGACATTACCCCCATTACGACCCCGCTGGTTTTTAATGATTTTCTGAATACGAGCTCGCTCTTGTCTGATATTGCGCAAGGCTTCCGTTGACACTTTAGTTAATATGTTGTGATATAGATTACGGGTCCTCAAATCAATTGGAGTTTTGGTCTTTGATCTATTCATACTCTGTTTGATATTTTTTAGTTGGATATCCAAGATCTTATGAGCCTTTTTGAAGATTGTATCAAAAAAGTAGAAGAAGCACTCCCCAATGCCTTCTTCAACCTGTTATGCTCACCCTCAGTCCTGTTTGTGGTATGGGTCCCGAAGTGTGGTAACACATCCGTGTGCATAGACAGAATATTCTGAGAGTATGGAGTAATCCATGTATCGCGGAGGTAATCCAATAATACAGGATAAGATCTGAAACGGTCACAAAGCCCTTGCCAACGTTCGTCCCATTCGCCGGAGGTAGGGGCTGAGATTGCATAATTGAAACTCCTCATGAATGATTCTGCCAAATCCTCGCTACCTGTATGACTCAACCCATGCTTTCTAACATTGACTTCGATATGCCTCCGACACAAGAAGTGTGCGGTGTCGGGAAAAACTGTACGGAGAGCGCTGATGAAACCCAATTCACGATCAGTGATAAAAACTGTTGGCAACCGGGGAGATTCCTTCTTCTTCATCATGGACAAATTCTATCATATCAAGGTTAATACACTCATAAGAACTTGGAGAATGTTGGGGAGAATTTTGTGAGGAATCCATGCTATGAACTTAGAGATTGATTTTTTTAATAATAATGGGGGTTTCAGGTTTCTGTTCAGAATGGGTGTGTTTTAGTAGGGTTTAAACGACGTCAAATTCAATGCAGGTCGTTTCAGGTTTCTGTTCAGAATGGGTGTGTTTTAGTACACCCACCTTAATTTGATTGATCCATGCCACGTGTCTTTTTATGGACTTTAGGACCGCATGTAATGAAGTTCTACTTCAATTTTTAGATAAGTCAATTTCTAGATTTTTGGTTGTCTAGGCTGAGTATAGTTCGGTTGTATCTTTAGCGGTTTAGTGCTTCAAGCCGTCATCTTGAGACCGCCAGCATGGAGCCCTTCAGTTTTCATCAAACTGCAGTTTGCATGTTTGATGAAACCGCCCATCAAGATCATTCTTCAAACCGCTCCTATGCTTGGTGAAACCGCAGATCAGTTATTGAAGAAATAAAGATATGTCATTTATTCCTTAGACAAACATTCCATTTTTGACCGTAAAAGGATGTTGTTATGTCATGTCAAAATAACTCTAAGTTAACTTGGAGTTTCTGCAAGGAATGTCGGTTTGTCTATCAGTTTGAATTGTTTACCGTTAGTCCTTTCTGAAACAAAGAACAAATGTCAGGTAGTGGTGCAACAACTACCTAGGACTACAAGACAAAACCAAGGACTAAAATGACAGTTCAATCAATGGGATTTCGACAGCACTGTACCCTTCAGATTTGATTCAAATCTTTACCCAACGGTCACATGGGTGCTCTGCCTATAAATAGCCTTCATTATTTAACAATGAAGGTTGCTGAGCTTTAAGAGATTCATTCCCAAGTATTCAAGTTTGCTTTGAAGATTTAAACCCAGATATTCATATCTTCAAACCATCTCCATTGCAAACCCAGTTCTTCATCAAAGCTTCAAGCCTAACAACCGTTCATACTTAGCCTTTACACCGAAAGAATTCCATTTGCTCAACCATCATTTAGATACTTAGAGCATTTGATTTCTTTTCACACACACACCCGATTTATATGATCACATAGATTATATACTTCGAAAACACCGGTTGTTTTTATAGCTTAGGTTAGACTTATTGTTTAGAGTTTAGATTCATCTTGTAAAACCTCCTCTAAATTAATACAAGTCTCATAGCTATTAGAAAATCCTAGACTAACCATCTAGGTAGAGGACGTAGTTCATTTAAGAACGAACCTCTTCAATTTGTGTGTTGGATCTTTATTTTCTGTCTTGATATTTATCTTTCTTGTTTGTGGTCTTGAACTTGTTTCCATATACGAAATGACTTGAAAGATGAATTGTGTTTTCCTTTAAACTTTAAGTTTAACTATTCTGTTGCATCATAGTGTTTTCTCAACCCGAGTCAAACCTCCCAACTCTTTAACTAACATATTTGGCCAAACCGCAAACTCCGCTGTGCATTTTATCAGTTCGGTTCTTGTGCTTTGAACCGCAGTTGGCCAAACTGATAAGTACTCGGTTGATTTTAAGGGTATTTTCGAAAAAGTTTCGGACCGCTATTCACCCCCCCTCTAGCGGTTCTATACCATTGTTGCCCTCTGGGACCAACAAGTGGTATCAGAGCATATCCACCAAACTTGTTTTTACAAGCTTAACCGCTTGGGTGCTGATCCAATGGCAAACACAAACACCCATATGATGCAGACATCCAATTCGAATCACTTACCGATTCTGGATGAAGATAGTTTTATCTTTTGGAAAGATAGGATGATGAAACACATGATTTCATGTGATCGTAGACTGTGGACCGCGGTTACTGATGGACCATATGTTCCCATGAAAGCTAATCCATGTGCAGGAACCGCAGGAGAAGAAGCTGAAGTTAAGAAGTTAGAAAGTGAATGGACTGATGCAGACCGCATCAATGTGGATTTTGATGGAAGAGCTATGTCCATGCTAGTGTCAGCTATTGACTTGAGGACTCATTCTAAGGTGCTTCACTGCAAAACCGCAAAGGCTACCTGGGATGCTATAGTTGACTTTCTGGAAGGAGATTCAGATACCAAGAATAACCGCCTCTATCAACAGAGAAGACTCTTTGACTATTTTGTTAAAGATCCTAAGGAATCTCTTAGACAATGCTATGAGAGGTTTATTGATATTGTTAATGTGTGTTTTTCTCTTGGACATGTCTATTCTAATACAGATTTGAACATGAGATTCATGCAAGCTCTTGGTAGCAAATGGCTGATCAAAACTACTAACATTGAAGACAACAAGGACTTGGAAGCTCTTGATCTTCGACACTTGTATGCCATGCTGAAGGTTTTTGAATTTAAGCCTGAAGAGGTCCATGAAACCGAAAGCAGATTTAAGACACTCTCTCTAGCTGCATTCAACAATACCTCATCTCCTGTCTACAATCCAGACCATCATCAAACCGCTCCTCATCTTCACTTGCAAACCGCTCCTCCTGACCAAAATGTTCCTAGATACAATCCTCAAACCGCACCTTCTGAGTATTACCAACAGTCTCACCAATCCTATCCTCAATCATATCAATCATATCCTCAATCTTATCATTCTTATCAGCAGTCTCATCAATCCTACACTCCTCCTCAAAGTTCTTATGCTCAGAGTATAGGATCACAATCCTCAAGTTCTACTCAAGTTGATTTTGATGAAATGGATGATGAAGAATTTGCTTTGTATGTAAAGAAATACACCAAGTTCAGGAAAAATAATAGATCTCAATTTCCATCCAAAGGCCCAGCAAAGTTTGTCCCTCCAACTAGATTCAACAAAACTGCAGATCCCAAGACAAGGGACGACTTGGTTTGTTATAACTGCAGACAGCTAGGTCACTTTGCTTCAAGTTGTCCCAAACCGCGCTGTGAAGCCGCGCCAGCAAAAAAACCATTCAACAAGAAGTTCGTGAAAGGAAGAGGAATGATAGCTGACCAAGGAGATCAACCGCTGACATGGATGGGTTCAGACTCAGATGAAAGTGATGATGAAGAAATTGCTAATCTCTGTCTCATGGGATTTGAAGAAAGAATTGAAATTGACGAAAGCCTTCCACTGCCAAAACAACAAATGAAGTCAGTTTCACCTAAGACTCCTGAGACTAGATCAAGCAAAGATCCTACAACACCAAACTACACTCCCGAGGTTCAAGCAGACCAAAGTCATGATGACCAGGTACTAGAACGTGCAAATATTATATGTCAACAACACACTGTACTTAAAAAGGCATATAAACTAATGGCTGCGGAACTTGAAGAATCCCAACGTGTATGTAAATCCCACAAGGAGGAAATTGAAAACCTCAAGCTCCAAATTGCTGGGATATCTACTATTGTGGATGAAAATCGCTATCTGAAGGACAGAACCGAGGTACTTCTCACCCAAATCCATGATCTTACCGTACAAAGGGATGACCTTCAAAAAGTGACCGATGTATGGACTAAGTCTGGTGTCACCGTGGAACAAATCCTAAATTCACAAATTCCTACTTCGGATAAAAGTGGACTGGGGTTTAAAACCGATGATGGGTGTAAGTGTCCTTGTCTCTGTGCCGAAGGTGGTGTGAAACCTACTGAACAAACCAAAGAAATTCCTAAGGTTAATCATGCTGGTAAAAAGGGCTCAAAACAAGAAATTAAAAGGCAAAATTATTTCTTTGAGTACCCTAAAAACCAGACTGGGAGAGATTCAAAGTGGAAAGAGAAATCCATAGCGGCTGAGGCAACCAAGGAAGTATTGAGTGATGAAACCGCTCCTAGTCAGTTTAAGGAAATTCCTATCATTTTCCCTAAAGCCGCACCTAAGAGGAAGGTTGAGCTCAAGAAGGTAATCTTTGTTAAAGCCAAAACCGCTGACCCAGTAAAACATGAGAAACAGAAGGTCAGTAAAGGGTTTGTAAAACCGCAACCAAAACCTGGATTTATTCATTGTGCTATTTGTGCTGATTTTGGTCATAGTGCTGGTCATTGTCTTTTAAGATTCACACCCAATGCCAAGGGACGTAAAAATCCTAAGGTCAAACAGGTGTGAGTCCCAAAAAGCTGCTAACCCTAGGACCCAAGGAATAAGGGCGACCAAAACCTTTCATGTTTATTTTTCAGATTTCATGTTTTATGGCTGGAACCGCTAAGAAGAAGAAGGATCTCTGGTATTTGGATAGTGGATGCTCACGACACATGACTGGAGATTCCGAACTACTCTGCAGTTTCATCCAAATGAAAGGTCCCCCAGTAGTGTTTGGCAACAACAAGAAAGGAGAAACAGTAGGATATGGAGCAATCAAACGAGGAAAGGTGACTATAGAAAATGTGTCACTAGTAGAAGGACTCAAGCACAACCTTCTCTCCATATCTCAGTTTTGTGACAAAGGAATGAACTGCATCTTCACATCAACTAACTGTTATATCAAAGATGCTTCCTCTAGAGTCACTCTACTGACTGGCAACAGAACAGGTGATGTTTATATGATAGATTTAAGCAATATTGTTTCTATTGCTGACCTCTGTTTTGTAGCAAAAAATATAAGTGAAAGCAGCTGGTTATGGCATAAGCGGCTCAGCCACTTGAACTTCAAGTATCTAGCAAAACTGCACAGGGATGGTCTAGTAAAAGGACTACCCAAAGTGGCTGACCATCATGATGAAAAGTGTAAAGCATGCCAGCTTGGAAAGCAGCCCAAACAGTCATTTCCTAGTAAAACCGCACCTTCAACGAACCGCTGTTTTCAACTGCTGCACATGGATTTATTTGGACCTGTCCCAACCGCCAGTATTGGAGGAAACCGCTATACACTTGTGGTGGTTGATGATTATTCAAGATATACATGGGTGGAAATGATGGCCTCTAAAGATGATACTTATGGCATCATAACCGCTCTCTTTAGACAGCTCCAAACTCAGAAATTGGATGACATTGTTGCCGTGCGTTCAGATAATGGAACCGAATTTACAAACAATGGTGTTGCCCAATATTGTGATGATCATGGAATTGATCATAACTTCTCTGCCGCTGGGGTTCCACAACAGAATGGAGTTGTAGAAAGAAAGAACAGGACTTTGATTGAAGCCGGGAAGACAATGATTGCAGAAGCAAAGCTTCCCAAATACTTCTAGGCCGAAGCTGTCAATACCGCATGTTTCACCCAGAACCGCTCCCTAATTATCAAAGTTCACAACAAGACTCCTTATGAATTGTGGAGAGGCAGATCACCCAACATTGCCTTCTTCAAGATATTTGGATGCAAGTGCTACATCTTGTACAATGACAAAGAACATCGAGGTAAATTGATGCTAAGGCCGATGAAGGTATTTTTGTTGGTTATTCAAAACACTCCAAAGCTTTTCGTTGTTTCAATAAGACATCTTTAAAAATTGTAGAGAGTCCATGTTTTTAGGTGTTGCTGTCATGCAACCGCAAATTCTTCTGATCCCATTCAAACCATTGATCCAGTTCCAAACATCACCTTCAATGAAGATTTCAATGAATATCAAGAAGAGCCTCCTCTGGAAAATCTTCAAGAAATAGTGGTTCATGAAGACCTCCCTCCAGAAATCAATGAGCATAGAGACCATCCAACAACTAATGTTATAGGTCCTATCAGTTCTGGTGTTCAGACAAGAGGAAGCTTAACTCATAGAGATAACCACAGTTTGTTCTCAACCGCACTGTTATCTCAGATGGAACCGAAGAAGGTAGATGAAGCTCTAAGTGATCCAAGTTGGGTAGCTGCAATGCAAGAAGAGCTTAATCAGTTTGAAAGATGCAGAGTTTGGACTCTAGTTCCAAGGCCCAGAGATCACACTATAATTGGAACAAAATGGGTATACAGAAATAAGATGGATGAAAATGGTACTATTACTAGAAACAAAGCAAGGTTGGTTGCTCAAGGTTATAGGCAAGAAGAAGGGATTGATTATGATGAAACCTTTGCCCCTGTAGCCAGACTTGAAGCCATTAGATTGTTCCTGGCCTATGCCTCCTTCAAGAAATTCAAGTTATATCAAATGGATGTGAAGAGTGCATTTTTGAATGGTGAACTACAAGAAGAAGTTTATGTAGCTCAATCGCCAGGATTTGAAGACAACAAATATCCCAATCATGTCTTCAAGCTCAAGAAGGCCTTGTGGACTCAAACAAGTTCCAAGAGCATGGTATGACACTCTATCTAAATTTCTTATTGAACAAGGCTTCTCTAGAGGTAAAATTGATACAACTCTATTTATTGCTAAACACAAAGGTCATTCATTATTAGTTCAAATATATGTTGATGATATTATTTTCGGTTCTACTAATGAGACTATGTGTGTTAAGTTTGAGAAGCTTATGAAAGGTAAATTTGAGATGAGTATGATGGGAGAATTGACATTCTTTCTTGGACTCCAAATCAAGCAATGTCATGATGGAATTTTTATCAACCAAGCCAAATATACCAAAGATTTGATCAAGAAATTTGGGCTTGAAACCGCTAAGCCAGTTGATACCCCAATGCAAAAAGCCTGCAGTTTAGATCAAGATGAACGAGGTAAGAAAGTTGATCAGACTCTTTACCGAGGTATGATTGGCTCTTTACTTTACTTAACTGCTAGTAGGCCAGATATCATGTTCAGTGTTTGTGTTTGTGCTAGATTTCAAGCTGACCCTAGAGAATCTCATCTTATTGCTGTTAAAAGAATTATTAGATATTTATGTGGATCTATTAACCTTGGACTTTGGTACTCCAAAGAATCTTCATTTGATCTATTAGGTTATTCAGATGCTGACTTTGCAGCATGTAAGATAAGCAGAAAGAGCACAAGTGGTACTTGTCAGTTCCTTGGAACACGGCTTGTATCATGGTCCAGCAAGAAACAAGCATCGGTTCCAGTCTCAACCGCTGAAGCTGAATATATTGCGGCTGGAAGCTGTTGCTCTCAAATTCTCTGGATGAAACAGCAATTGGAAGACTATGAAGTATTTGAGAAGAACTGCCCTATCTACTGTGATAGTACTGCAGCAATATCAATCTCCAACAATCCAGTACAACACTAAAAAACCAAGCACATTGACAGAAGATATCATTTCCTCAAAGATCATGTTGAAAAGAAGAACATTTTTCTAGCAAAGGTGGGAACCGACGATCAAATTGCAGATATTCTCACCAAACCGCTTGAAAATTCTAGGTTCTTTCATTTACGAGGAGAAATGGGTATGCTGGAACTTACTTAATATAATTCATGTCTATTTATTTTTTGTTCTAATAATTTTTGTTAAGTATTTTGGCTCTATTAAGAAAATACAAGTAGCTTACGGTTCAATAGAAGAACCGCAACAAAATGGTTCGACTAAAGATTCCACTCAAACCGAAGAGTCAAGAAGAACAACTTCAGTTTTATCCAAACCGAATTGTCAAAGCAAGGTTTCGGTTTTCTCTACTGAAACCGAAGATAGATCTTAAAGATATCAGTTTCATCAAAACCGATAATGAGGAAAAGGTAAGTCGGTTTACCAAAACCGCTCAGGTATGAAATTGCATTTTGGTCCCTACTTTATGTCACTTCATTCTTTAAGGACCTTTTTGCAGTTATCTCTGCCGCATTGAATGCGAATCGACAGGTACACTGACGGTTGAGTTTCCTTCAGCCGTCATGCCCGCTCCACTACCCGAGGTGGTTAATTGTGTATAAAAGACAAACCATTTTTCAATTTATCTTTTTACCTTCTTACTCTTTTTAGCAAAAACCCTTTCTCTCTCTTCTGTACGCACTCCTCTCTCTCTCTGTTCTCATTCAAAATTTTCTTACTTAAACAATTTTTTTTTAATGGCACCAAAGAAATCAATTGATCTTGCTTCTTCTTCTACATCGTCCAAACCATCGAAGCCTGATATGGTATGAATTTCTGAACCCTAACTCAGTATATTTCATTTATCCACCATTGTTGAAGCTTAAAAGCTTGTTCATCTTCCTTTGATCATTTTATGATTTTTCTTCAATTTCTTGGTTGGTTTGTGATCGCATTTACTTAAATATACTGTTTGATTACTTTGTTTTAAGATTTGTGTTCAATTTTGAGCAAAATCAATTTTGGGGTCATTTGGTGTTCTTGCGAAATTTTGCAGATTCTGGGTTCATGTGTTGTTATTTGTCTTGGTTTATTTAGAACTTTATTAGAATCTGCCCTTTGTGATCATTTTAGTATAATTTTTCCATATTTTGGTTAAGATTTTGTTTTGCATATTCATACTCCGTTCTTCGTGTTCTTCATGCATTCAAACTCTTTTTCAAAATTTTCCTCTTTGATTCGTTTTGCCTTCACCGTTCATTCATTCTTTGTTTTTACATTTTTACCCTTACTCTCCTTGAACCGCATGTTTTCATTGTTAGGATTCCTGGTTATAGTTTGTAGGACTAAATCGAACCGCGGTTTGCTTAAGGATTCAAACTATCATTCTTTAAGCTATTTCTAACTTAGAAAATTTTTCAGGATCCCTCAAACTTTGTTCCCGGTTCTAGGATACTAGAGGATGATATTAAACAAGATGCAGTTGGAAGGAAGCTCCTCAAACTGCTGAATGATGCAAAGCTGCTACCTCTGTTTCTTATGGATGAACCGCAGTTTGTTACAATTATCTGCGCCGAATTTTTTGAGAATGGGATCTCCACAAAGGCTGCCTTACTAGATGTAAGAGGAGAACCGATAAGGGATCTGAAATCTGGAGAAATGAAATTTGAAGATGCTATTAAGTCCACCGTCTGTGGCAAAGAAGTGATCCTAACCGCTTCCAAGATCGCAGTTCTAGCTGGTCTTGAGAACTCTGGAGTTATGGGGATAAAACCGGAACTTCTAAGCAATACTACAATGGAGTTGATTGGAGTTAATTCTTTCTCCACCAAGAATTCCTCCAAAAAGGACTTTGGAGAGGTGATGGCTCATCTATGTGAATTGGTGGATTCTGGAGTTATATGCAAGAATGGAAACCACAATAACTTTACAAGTGAACAGTATGCTTACTGTGGGCCATTCTTAAAAGGAAGAAACTGCACTGGCCCAAGGTTGTGATGAAGGAGATCATAAATGCTCTAAACCGCGTCCATGCTGCTAAAGCCGCTGGAAAATCCAAGGTCAGAACTCATTGCAGGTTGCTGACTAAGTTCCTGCATCAAGATACTGACATTTTCAAGTTCTCTGCTGAAAACAAGGACTATTGGTTGGATCCAATTGAAAAATCTATCTTTGGATTATCAAAACTTGACGCCTTCAGAACCGCATTTGGATGGCGGTATGCTCAAACAGTTTGGAATGAGGACCCTCTTCCTGAAGCCGAACGTGGACCATTTCCTGAGGCTCGGCTCAACAAAACTGGGAAACCGTATGCTGGTGCCATTGCTGATCAGGCCCATGCTACGATGCTAAGGAATGAAGGTCAAACTGCTACTTTAAACCGACTAGGGTTAAGTCAGTTAGCTCAGACCGCGGTACAGGCTGAGGGGGAGTCTGCGGTTGAGGGGGAGCCTGCAGTTCGGTCTATTCCTGCGGCTCATCCCAAGGAAACCGCTGCTCCAAGGAAGAGAAAGGGAACTGCTCAAACCCCTCCAATTATTACCAAAGCAGACTTATCCAAACCGCCTCATAAACCCTCATCCAAACCGTCATCAAAACCTTCATCTTCTTCAACCGCTTTTCCCCCCATCAGACTATCTCCTACCCTTTCCAAACCTATCACTTCTAAACCCTCAATTCCCAAATCTCAAATTAAACCTCTCTCTCCAGTACATCAAAATGTGGAGAAATCCATCAACTTTGCCATGGATGCCAGTTCTCTCAAAGCTGCCAAAGCTAAATCCATTCCTGAACTCATCCCTTCACCTCATCTTTTCCTTCCGATCTCCTCTCCTCCTAAACCTTCATCTTCTAAACCGCCCTCTGTTCAGTTCTCTGAAGAACAGTTGGCTGAAATTTACAAAGCCTTCCCAAACCTCAAACCCTCTTCTCAAACCGATCCTGAACAGACCGAAGTGTCTGAGGATGCGGTTCTAGTTGAAAAAACCGATGTATCTACCATTGCGGTTCAGCCTGAGCAAACCGATGAGTTTGAGGCTGCAGCATTGCCTGAGCAGACTGATATGTCTGAGGCACTTGGTGAACCTGAGCAAGATGATGAAGTTCTTGAGGTTCAACCGCCAAAGAAGAAGAGAAAGTTGGTGAAGAAAAGTGATTATGTGGAACATTGGCAGTCAAGGCCACCAGGAGCTGTAGACTTCAGTGAGGCTGACTACAAAAGGGATCATTCACCTCTTGAAGGTCCATTTGCTAAAGAATTAAGAGAAAGAGCTGAGATGAGAAAGGCAGGTATTGACCCAATGATGGTTGATGTCTCCCCTCCTTCACTTAAAAGAAAGCTGGACTTTGATTCTCCAGAACATACTCCATCTTCATCTCCAGACTTACCATATGCTGCAGCGGTTCAACCATCACCAGTTCTTTCATCTGCTCAACCTTCGGTTTCTACGTCGGTCCAACCGATGGCTCAGTCTTCAGTTTCTCCATCTGCTCCGCCATCGGTTTCATTCATTAAACCGAAGACAAAGAAACGAAAGAATGCTGCTGACTTAGCAAGATATCTGAAGCGGTTCAAGACTGAAACCTCTAGGGAAAGAAGGGCTGGAGCCCATGCTCGTGCCGCCGCCAAAGCCGAAGACAGATTCTTGAAGGCTGGCCGCCCTAATCCTTATGCTATTTTTCCCAAGGATGAGATGGAAGCCGCAGTTGAGAAGCTAATTCTTTCAGTTGCAGAACAATTGATGGGAGAGATTGCCTATCAAGTACTCATGGATCCCACTCTAGCCTCCCAATTCTTTCTATTCTTTAATTGTCTTTGCATTCCCAATCTCTATAGGTTATTCCTTGTGCCTTCTCCTTCCATCTTTCTCTATGATGAATATATGAGATATGTTGCTCTTCCTTCTTCTCCTCCTCCTCCTCCTCCTCTTTCTCCTCCTCAAACCGAAATTATTCCTTATTATTTTTTCCTTCCTTTTGATCCCATAGAACTTGAAACCGCCATTAGGGTTTCTATGGGTGAAACTTTAGAAGAGGCACACATTCTCTTGAAAGGTAAAGCCAAAATGCCTTCTTCATCCCATCAGTCTGATGATGCCATCCAAATTTCTGATGATGATACTTCCGGTGATGAGCACATTCCTGACTACACTCCTTCTGATGAACCGCCCTCTTCAATTCCTTCCTATCCAATTCTACCCCTTCATGCTACAACCGCTGATTTAATAGATGCGGTTAGGAATATTCAAGTTCATCAGCAAACCGCCACTTCTCGGTTTGACACCCATCTCCTCACTTTACAAACTGATCTTAATGCCATTAAGGGGGAGAGAGTGAATGAGAGATTTGATGATAGGTCAAGACAACAACAGCTAGATGAGAGACTGAACTTAATTTTGGAAAATCAACTGGCTCTTCAAGATCTTGTCAGAACCAACAATGATCTTTGCAACTTAAAGTTTCAAGCCGTTGATGCATCTCTTCAATCTGTTGTTGAGAAACTTGACATTCTGGCCCAGCATGCACTTGATTCTTCAGAACTTATCCTGCATAGAACTGGGAAACTTGTCAAGCAAACCGCTGCAATTGAATTAAAGATTGATGAACCGACTGAAGTTCGGCTTCGTTCAACTGACTTTGTTTTTGAAACCGCCCGTGGCTCCGGTTCTAGGAATGTTGATCAAACCGCCCCCGCTGTTGATGCTCAAGTTGCAGAAGAACAAGCTGCTCATGACGCTCAAACCGTTCAGAACCAAACCGCAGATGATGCTGTTGCTGCAAGGGGTTCTGTTGCAGATGAAGTAGACTAGATTTCATTTCTTAGTCTTTCTTTTTGATGTCTCTTGTAATTCATACATTGTAAGTTACTATCCTTTATGATTGAATTATAATGAGAATGACTGCATAGCATCCTGTTTCCAAAACTTTGTTTATTCAAACTGCTTGTTTGTGAAACAATGCTTGTATTTCTTAAAACCTCATACACTACATTCATCATGAAAATACTTTTAAGTACATTATGTTTTAAACATTCAGTTTAAACATGCATTTCTGATCCTCAAAATCATATCATCTTATATGCATCTGAATGTATTTCTTTTCTATCTTTTCTTCATTTCCTTTGTTTTTGATAGATTAGAAATCTATGATCTAGCATAGTGTGTGCATTGACTTGGGACATGCAATTTCATGAAATTTATTTCTGACATGTTCTTACCAAGTACAATGTTTTGCTATTATTATAGTGTGGTAATGGCATCAATCAAATAGGGGGAGATTGTTAAGATTCATTGTTAGTACACCCACCTTAATTTGATTGATCCATGCCACGTGTCTTTTTATGGACTTTAGGACCACATGTAATGAAGTTCTACTTCAATTTTTAGATAAGTCTATTTCTAGATTTTTAGTTGTCTAGGCTGAGTATAGTTCGGTTGTATCTTTAGCGGTTTAGTGCTTCAAGCCGTCATCTTGAGACCGCCAGCATGGAGCCCTTCAGTTTTCATCAAACTGCAGTTTGCATGTTTGATGAAACCGCCCATCAAGATCATTCTTCAAACCGCTCCTATGCTTGGTGAAACCGCAGAGCAGTTATTGAAGAAATAAAGATATGTCATTTATTCCTTAGACAAACATTCCCTTTTTGACCGTAAAAGGATGTTGTTATGTCAAGTCAAAATAACTCTAAGTTAACTTGGAGTTTCTGCAAGGAATGTCAGTTTGTCTATCAGTTTGAATTGTTTACCGTTAGTCCTTTCTGCAACAAAGGACAAATGTCAGGTAGTGGTGCAACAACTACCTAGGACTACAAGACAAAACCAAGGACGAAAATGACAGTTCAACCAATGGGATTTCGACAGCACTGTACCATTCAGATTTGATTCAAATCTTTACCCAACGGTCACAAGGGTGCTCTGCCTATAAATAGCCTTCATTATTTAACAATGAAGGTTGCTGAGCTTCAAGAGATTCATTCCCAAGTATTCAAGTTTGCTTTGAAGATTTAAACCCAGATATTCATATCTTCAAACCATCTCCATTGCAAACCCAGTTCTTCATCAAAGCTTCAAGCCTAACAACCGTTCATACTTAGCCTTTACACCGAAAGAATTCCATTTGCTCAACCATCATTTAGATACTTAGAGCATTTGATTTCTTTTCACACACACACCCGATTTATATGATCACATAGATTATATACTTCGAAAACACCGGTTGTTTTTATAGCTTAGGTTAGACTTATTGTTTAGAGTTTAGATTCATCTTGTAAAACCTCCTCTAAATTAATACAAGTCTCATAGCTATTAGAAAATCCTAGACTAACCATCTAGGTAGAGGACGTAGTTCATTTAAGAACGAACCTCTTCAATTTGTGTGTTGGATCTTTATTTTCTGTCTTGATATTTATCTTTCTTGTTTGTGGTCTTGAACTTGTTTCCATATACGAAATGACTTGAAAGATGAATTGTGTTTTCCTTTAAACTTTAAGTTTAACTATTCTGTTGCATCATAGTGTTTTCTCAACCCGAGTCAAACCTCCCAACTCTTTAACTAACATATTTGGCCAAACCGCAAACTCCGCTGTGCATTTTATCAGTTCGGTTCTTGTGCTTTGAACCGCAGTTGGCCAAACTGATAAGTACTCGGTTGATTTTAAGGGTATTTTCGAAAAAGTTTCGGACCGCTATTCACCCCCCCTCTAGCGGTTCTATACCCTTGTTGCCCTCTGGGACCAATAATGTGAAAATGGTATATGGCTACATATTTATTTTTTTTAAAATTTTTTCCTAGATTCTAAATGACATTTAAAGTGTTTTTCATTAGTATGACTTTACTCAAAATCCAAATGGAAATTGAGTTACAAATTTGTGCCATTTTTCAAGGTTTTAAGGAATATGACCCGATGATGTGAAAATGGTATATGGCTACATATTTTTTTTTTTTAAATTTTTTCCTAGATTCTAAATGACATTTAAAGTGTTTTTCATTAGTATAACTTTACTCAAAATCCAAATGGAAATTGAGTTACAAATTTGTGCCATTTTTCAAGGTTTTAAGGAATATGACCCGATGATGTGAAAATAGTATATGGCTACATATTTATTTTTTTTAATTTTTTCCTAGATTATAAATGACATTTAAAGTGTTTTTCATTAGTATGACTTTACTCAAAATCCAAATGGAAATTGAGTTACAAATTTGTGCCATTTTTCAAGGTTTTAAGGAATATGACCCGATGATGTGAAAATGGTATATGGCTACATATTTATTTATTTTTAATTTTTTACTAGATTCTAAATGACATTTAAAGTGTTTTTCATTAGTATGACTTTACTCAAAATCCAAATGGAAATTGAGTTACAAATTTGTGCCATTTTTCAAGGTTTTAAGGAATATGACCCGATGATGTGAAAGTGGTATATGGCTACATATTTATTTTTTTAAAAATTTTTCCTAGAATCTAAATGACATTTAAAGTGTTTTTCATTAGTATGACTTTACTCAAAATCCAAATGGAAATTGAGTTACAAATTTGTGTCATTTTTCAAGGTTTTAAGGAATATGACCCGATGATGTGAAAATGGTATATGGCTACATATTTATTTTTTAAATTTTTTTTCCTAGATTCTAAATGACATTTAAAGTGTTTTTAATTAGTATGACTTTACTCAAAATCCAAATGGAAATTGAGTTACAAATTTGTGCCATTTTTCAAGGTTTTAAGGAATATGACCCGATGATGTGAAAATGGTATATGGCTACATATTTATTTTTTTTAAATTTTTTCCTAGATTCTAAATGACATTTAAAGTGTTTTTCATTAGTATGACTTTACTCAATAAACTTTCAAGTTACAAAACCCACAACTAAATAAATCCAAGTAATACATAAATCCTATCTCCTAAATACGACCTCCTAAAATCTCGTGCGCCCGTCTAAGACCAGCTATGACGTCCTCGGGGAGCCTGACATCAGTAAAAAATGGAAGTATGATACCTCGTGCCTGTGCAACCTCTGCAACCCCAGGCTGCGGTGGAACATCAACTCGGGGAGGTGGGGGAGGTGGAATGTCAACGGGGGGATCGTGTATCGGATTAGATATCCGAACATGACTCCTAGTCAGAAACCACTCCATATAATCTGCAGTCACAGGAGAAGATGTAGTCACTAGTGGCCCCCAACGGGGAACGGGCCTGAACTCCTCCATGCTGTACTCCACCCACGAGTCCCAAACATGATCCTGGTCACCATAGTCCTTCTGGTACCCCTTCTGACCCTTTGACAAAATGCATGTCGTGGGAGCCACGGGGGGCTGTCTAGGGATCCTCTGCCGGTACCCGAACTGCCTAGTAACACGATCAGGCATGTACGCCTCAGTGATGTCACAAAAACGTATAACCCCACTGAAGCGTAAAACCGGCAGAATCGTGTCCGCTCCGGTACCATAAGGAGTCCAAAGAACATGTGAGTAGACTTTGTTAGGCAAAGTCTACATAATAACGGAGGGAGTGTAACAATTTGAAAAAGTTTTAATATGAATAACTCACCCTGTCAACATGCATCGTGTCAAGAGTGCGGCTATACTGCTCTAGATGCTCTAATCCCCTCCCAGCTGTATCAGTTCGTGACCATCTACGGGCTCTCGGCTGCCCCTGCTGCCAGTGCGGGTAAGAAACTCGCCGGAAATCCGGTAAGTACTCGTATATCCAGACCTGAGATGTATGTAAAAAAGTATTAAATACTAATCAAATGCAACATGTAATTACAGATGGGGGGGGGGTTGACAGAGTAAAAAGAAAGTGAATAGAGTAAGATGTACCTCTAGCATAGTCGCATAACCACCCATCTGCTTGCATCCGGATCTGGACGCTTTTCCCAACTCTCGGTATAAGTATGCCAACGTAGCTGATCCCCAGGAGAGAGTGGGGAGTGTCTCAAGATCCATGCACAGGGGAAGGTAGGCTGCGGGCACCTTATCCTGACTCTTATCCACGAACATCGTGCAACCCAATAGGTGCAGGATATACGCAGAAGCACGCTGGGCATCTGTCATGCCACCTATACGGGAAGAAAAGAGACGCCGGACATCCTTTAATAAGTACCCAGTGCCGCTCAAATGAAGGTGTCTACTGATGCCGGATACGTCAGGCACTGGATCCGGATACCGAACATGTGCACCTACACAGCTGATACCTGTAAATTGAAGATGAAATAACACATTTTAGTACATGAGATGAATGTAGATAGTTCATATAGTCTTGAAATTGATAATATATAACAACATACCCAGGATATGAAAGACGTCATGTAACGTAATGGTCATCTCCCCCCACGGCATGTGGAACGAGTTAGTCTAAGGAGACCACCGTTCCAAAAATGCCGTTAGCAGCGCGTGGTTAGGCCTCTGAATGGTGGCATCGTGCAGCTGCTGGATGCCCGATGCATCAACGTGGGTCAGCCAGGCTCTATCAGTAGCCTCCAGTTCATCACGCTTGAACCTGTTTATTCCAAACAAAAAATATAATCAACACTCGAGATCGAGAAAAGCATGGGATGATAATTAATGGAATTTTTAGAGTGTGTGCCAAATAACTTCAAGATTTTAATAGTTTCACATTAATGATTATCTTACTTGTGCAGATGCTGCAGTCTCGTATGGAAAGTCACCACTGACTCACTAGTGGCGTCCCTCCAAATCTCTCGGGCTCTGTGATCACCAAACCCGTATATAAGAGAAACAACCTCTGGGCCGCCACCTGGGTCACTCTGAATCTGCCATGATGGTGGCTCCTCCTCACCTGCCTCCTCCTCCGTCCCTGCCCTCTAGCCACATTCGAACCCCGCCTCCTCCCATGCCTCAAAGGTCTAACATCTATCTCCTCCTCCTCCTCTTCCTCCTCCTCCTCCTCCTCCACCTCATGCTCATCCTGCCCCTCCCCCTCCTCCCCATCCTCACTATCCCATTCCTCCTCCTCCTCACTATCCCCCTCCTTCTCCTCCCCATCCTCACTATCCCCCTCCTCCTCATCCTCACTATCCCCCTCCTCCTCCTCCTCCTCCTGAACGTCATCAGATGCTACCGCCTCCTCCTCCCTCTCCTCCTGCTCCTCCTCATCTGTGCCTTTCTTGTCATTCTTAGACTTGGTCCGCTTTTCTTTTCTCTCCGTATTTTCAGCCTTCCTCTTTCTATTGGACGCGGTCATACGTTCACGTGCCTACAAAAAAACAAATACGAGACAATAAATTAGCTATTTAGCATATAGCAAATATGAACAATGTAAAGAAAATTAATGGCAGAAGAAAAATTCAATCACCGAACAGATATTAAGAACTCAATACATAGAACTTCAAGCAATTCTCATAAATATTTTGTTGAGGTTCAATCAAGTGGACCAAATAAGACAAAGTAGGAATAAAGTTGGGGAGAAAGGAGTATCAGAAACATCTCAAAGTTAGGGGGGGGGTACAAGATTTGTCATCAAGATAACTGAGGTGATTATTTATTCAACTGGGTTTCACCATATCCATATCTGATCGTAACTAGTTGTTTAGACCTTTGCTAACCAATGAAAAGATCAGAATGAGCATTGTACACAGTGATATAGCTTGAGATTCATCTCGTATAGGTTCACACGAGACACATCTCGTGTGAACTTATACGAGATGCATCTCGTATGATTCCACACGAGATGTGTCTCGTGTGAACTTATACGAGATGGGTCTCGTATGATTTCACACGAGATGTGTCTCGTATGAGTTCATACGAGATGCTTTCTGCCATTAACGCCGCCTCTAAACCCAGTTCATACAAAAATCATGGAAGCAATTTGAAACAATAAAACAATTGGGAATTTTTGGAATGTAAAATTAGGTTAAAATTAGGTTTAAATTTACATAGTTACCTTCTTTACAGGCACGGTGCTAGAAGAAGCTCCGGCGGCGATGGCAGTGGCGGTAGAGGCGGCGGCAGCGCCGGCAGGGACCTTCGGAATTTTTACTCTCGCCATTCTTCGTCGTCGTGTGGTGGTGCGCGGCAGGGCTTCGTCCTTGTCGTTTCGTTGTTTAGGAGAGAGAGACTGGAAAGAGGGAATCAGTGAAATCAAAAAAAAAAAATTAAGTATATAAATGAGTATTTTGGTAATTTACTCAATTTCCTGTATTTAACTTCTCTGTATATAACCATATCCTTTGAAATGGTAGGGAGGAAGTATGATTTAAATGTACAAGGTATTACTCACTCTGTCCCAAAATGATCTTCTCATTTGTCATGTTTCATTGTCTCAAAAAGTTCTTCTCATTTCTACAATCTAAACTTTAAAAATGTACAAAAAAAGCATGGCTAGTGAAGCAAGTATTCATATCCTTAAAAAATTTGAATAGTCAAATAGGAAGATCATTTTGAGAGTGAGGGAGTACTATTTTTTTTTGAAAGAAACGTAAAATTGAGCAATTTAGAAAGCATTTCTAAAATTGAAGAAAATGCCGAAGAGCCAATGACACAGGCACACATTGTATGAACGTCTGCCATTGTTCTGTTCAACTTTAAAGGAGGGAGAACAGCCATTACTCTGTACTGTCTGTAGAGAGAGAGAGAGAAAGAGAGAGAGATAGATAGAGAGAGAGAAATGGGAAGACCAAAGAAAGTAAAGGAACCAAACCCATCTCCACCTCCTCCTCAGGTTAATTACAAACTCATAAAAACAATGCTTCTTTTTGAATTTGATATATATATATTTCCCATCCCGGTTTCCATGCCTTGGCCAGTAAATCTTTCTTGGTGTTCTTATTTTAAGATTTTTTTTTTAATATCACTTTACACTTTAAAAACCTATTTTTCATTTTATTTTTGAATATTCCACTGGTTGGATTTAACTTGATGAACTTGTAACTGCTGATGTTCACCTCAAATATACGTGTATTTATCCCTCCATCCATTAAGTTTTATTGTCTTAGGGTTGTTAGTATTGATGATCTAACAATTACTTATCTTGCAAAAATTAAAGCATAAAATAGCAAAGAAAAAGCAAAATCGAAAATAGATAAACACAGAGATTTACGTGGAAAACCCTTCTAAACAAGAAGAGTAAAAAACCACGGACGACGGAGAACAATCCACTATAATCAATCAAGAGTACAAGGAGATGACAAGGTGATAATCAATCACACAATCTCTCAATAATGAATAACCCTAGCTTTTTCTATTTCTCTCTGACTCAAGGATATGACGGCACAAAAGACCTATACAAGGGTTTTATTTGCGACCGCCCACAACACCAGTAGGTTCTGCTCCGAAAACAGCATTGTGCGCGGTCGCCCAGAAGCACCATGGCGCCGCCCAAGCTGCTGCTGCTGTCTTCCAATTTCCTTTTCCAAAAACAATTGAGAGTCACCCAACACTTATGTTTAGGAAATCAAAGATTACACAATACGTATATACCCTGATCTATACCGAGTATTATTATTAGTAGTACAAGTGACATTAAGGG
Organism: Campanula takesimana; assembly: GCA_026119855.1. Taxonomy (NCBI): domain Eukaryota; kingdom Viridiplantae; phylum Streptophyta; class Magnoliopsida; order Asterales; family Campanulaceae; genus Campanula; species Campanula takesimana. The sequence goes on along the minus strand of JAOWBW010000959.1, from coordinate 435,089 downwards.
TATGTTTAGCTATCAAATACAAATGCATTACATTGAAATTGGACGAATAATTTTTGAAATGAGACTCTATTTAAATAAAAGTCGGAATCTTTGCATTATGATATATGTGGTGATACCGTTATGAGAGCAACTCTTGCAGAATTTTAATTAAAGTACTGACTTTCTGTATCTCATTTTCACCCATTCGCCATTCTGTGCTCTTTTATGTCGTGGGGAATTTCAACGAGTATGATGTATGTGGTGATACCGTTAAGGGCAAGATGATACTCAATGCCAAATTCAGCGTGACGTCTGTGGTAAAGTTTGTTAATTTCTGCTCGGATGTAATAGTTCTTCGTTCATGGTTTATACTTCATGGCCCGGAATTTCTGAATCCATCTTCAAGTGGAGCAGAATCTTTCTGTGCTACCCTGTATCTGTGTCATGGAGTGTATTTTTTTATGGTTTTTTTTCCTTTGTAAATCAATCAACTTGTATTTGTTACCCACAAAGCTATACGTTTTTGTTAGTACTCCTTCCATCTCAAAAAGGTTTGTCCGTGTTCAACCCGAAGCTACTAAATTCGCCTTTGCTAATCGTATGTCATAATTTGCAGTTGCAATGATAAATGTGATCACCAAGGGTAGTTATGTCTACATGCTACTAAGAGTATTTTATAGTCTTCATGATTTTGAAGAACTAAAACTGACTCTCATTTTGAGACGGTGAGAGTAGTTTATTTAGTGGATTAGACGCGTTCTTTTAACTAACTGATGATGCCCAAACTAAAGAGTCTTGCCTCTTTCTTATACAAAATGTACTATAGCAGATCAGGAAGATCTTGAAATCTCTATGAAAATGGTCTATGTTGAAATTGCAGTGAAGTTGTGTGACCAATTTCTTGATTATTTATTCCCATTTTTATGTTCGGTAGATAAAATTCTGAACTAGACAGTTGTACTGGAATTTATACAAGGCAATCTAGTGTATTCGTCAAGTACTGAAATGAATAGAGTATGGTGTTTGTGTATACCCTATATCCACAGGAAGTTGCTGTAACCTTCAGGGAGTCAACAACCAGAAAAAAGATGGGCAGACCAAGGAAGGTCGAGAAATCTATGATAGAGGAACTTGAACGCTGCAGCCACCTTAATACCGCTGATTCTGATAATTCCTTCCATCAAAAAAAGCTTCGGAGAGTTACTTTTAGTCCTCAGGTACCAATATGCATCTCTCTCTCTCTCTCTCTCTCTCTCATATAGTGTTTCTTGTGGGTATGTTGTAAAAGTGCTTGTGCCATATGAAGGATTTGCTAAATGCATTTTCCTTGTATTATCATTCGGCTTAGTCCACCAAAAATATGCCAAAGGAATTTCATTGGCAGGATTATTCCTTGAATACTTGGACCAAATGTTATAATCCGTTCCCATTTAGTCCATGCCCCATGCCTATCAATGATCTGCATAGTATTTGTTCACCAGTTGTTCTTACTGCATGGTTAGTATGAGGCCGTTTTTATTATATACCATTATTTGTGATAAAAGTTTGCTTCGACACTTCCACCAGAAACTCTAAGTGAGACTGATCTGCTGTCTTTATGCTTTGGCATTTTTGATCTCCTAATCAACAAAATCTCATTTTTTATATTTGTATGATTAGTAATTAATCTGGTGGATTTTCTTCTAATCCTAGCTAACTATTTAGCAGCTTCAAATCATTACTTTGGAGCGCATCTCTGAACTTGTGGTACGTAGAATCACTTTTGAGTTTTAATTTTTGAACATGTACAGTAGACTCTAGTATGTTGGAAAACAATTAACTGTAAAATTTTCTTTGAGTTCTCTACATATTTCTGTTTCTATTACCGCAACTTTGTTTTGGCTGAGTTTTATTTTAGGAACTTGATATATTAATTGATGCGTTTGAACAGGTCCAAATTCCTCTAGCTGCCATGTCAAGTCCAAAGCGAAAAGATCACTGCTTGGACCAAGCCTCTGGTCTTAGTGCTGCCGAAGTTGCAGCTAGATTTGATGACTCTCCAGATCCTCCTGATGAAGTTGACTCATCTTTTGATACATCCTTGGTCAAAGTGGACGAATACAGAGTTAAGAAGGAAACAGCGCCTCTCCTTAAGTCCATCCTTGCTAAACAAGGAAACATTGCAATGCATTGTGTTGCGGAGACTAGCACCAACCGCTCCTCCCTCCTCGAGAATGTTTGTGGCCTCTACCGAACGTTAGAAAAGAAAGATCCTAAAAGAATCAAAGTTAGTGAGGTGAAATCAATGTTGGTTGAAGTTGGGGATTTTGAAAAGGTTGGGCTGGATGTCAAATGGCTTAAAGAGAGGTTAAGTGATATAGCCAAGGCTTTGGAAGAGTCAAAAGACTACTCCTTGATGGAGGAGGAAGTGGACAAGAACAATGAAGATGCCGAGAGAAAAAGCAAAGAAGTGGAAGAACATGAAGCGAAGACCCGTGAGGCACGAAATGAATTGGCGGCTATTGAGGCTAGAGGTATGGAGCTCAAAGAAAGAATTTCAAACACAAAGGCCAAATGGGTAAGTTTCTGTGAACAAAGTTTGGTGGAAGGCCTTCTTTAGTTAGCCATATTGATTTCAAAAACATATGTACTAACCTAGAGTTACATCTCAGAACTATTACGCAAACAAGATCTTTACGTGATATGTAATATTTATATGAATGGAATTATGGAAGTTTGACTCGCACGGATCTACTTATGAATCTTTGACATTGCCCATCATGGTTCTATAGCCCTTTCGTCATTCTGACTTTCTGGTTATCTTTTCCTACTATATTGCTGGATATGAAAACTAAATTCTTCTTGGAACTTGCTAGTACATGTTTTTTGATTATGAAAACAGGTAAATACAATGTTGAAAACAAGTTGACTAATTTGAATTTCTTTGAGAAAAGACGAGAATGATGCTTGCAGAACAGAGAAAGCAGGAGGAAATGCATAAACAACGAAGCCAAATATTCATCGTAGTTACCATAATGATGCATTCTTAATTGTTGATCTTCCTGCAACTCTTTCTAATCTCGCCCTTTTGACCAGTCAATGGAGTGATATTTCCCATCTTAACCATAGATTTAGCAAATTGCTCGAAGAACGCCTCGTTGTTCTCTGCATACTGCTTCACCAACTCCAGTGTTACTTGACTCTTGGTTACAAGGATTTGGTCTGAACTCAACAAGCCCTTTGAGGCTAGTAAGTTCTTGAAGTAATTATTATCAAACTTTGTGGGAGAGACAAAGTCCATGACAAAGAGGTTTTGGTCCCCGCCAGAGCGTGGGCAGTTATTGCGCAGCTGAGCAGCGTAGGATTGGTCCAAAGTGAAGTCAGGTTGTGCATTGCCTGTCTGGTTGTAAAGCCTCTGTCTGAAGCTGGTGCATCGTGCATTCCCAATCGTGTGGCTTCCAGAAAGAGCAACAAAATCAACAATGTCAAGCCCTTTTAGCTTGAATTTGGTAAGGATGGTTTGGAAAGTGTTGTTTGGAGCAGGAATGTTTTGGTTTGAGCCACTCAAACTTGCTCCTCTCGAGTCCCTTCTTCCTAATGGCACCTCCCAGCTTGGTCCACCTCTCTGTACAAACAAACTTTGTTCAAAGTTGGAGAGGATATATGCATATATACATATATACGTACATACATATATATGTGCGCGTATATATATATGGCAGTTTACAAGAATTGTGGTACGCTTATATACTTTACCAGAACAGTCGAGTCCCTAGCAGCCAGAGCCATAATATCAGCACAAGACACGATTTCTGGGCATTCTTTCTCAAGGGCAGATTTGATCTCATCAATAACTTCAAACCCACGAGCCGAATTCCTATTTGGGATTGAACCCTTTTCGCTAATTATGCTACCGCTGCTGTCAAGAAGTATTGATGCATCACACCCCTACATCAAAATCATATACATGCATATATATCAGGTACGGACTTTTTGGTCATATTTTAAAATGAAGCATATTGAATCACACTATTATTAACACTAGTTAAGTGGCTTAATCTTGGATCTGTTATTTTTTTAACGGACCTTAACGAAGCAGTCGTGGAAATGGAGCCTGAGCAAAGAAGCAGCCATGCGGGCTTCTCTGGCAACTGCTTTCGCAACAACAGACTTAACGATCTCTGTTGCTTTTGGGCACGAGCGATCATAGAACTGTGGGTATAGATAACCGGCGTTTGTCTTTCGGGAGAGGCAGGGTGGTGCAAAAGCTAGGAGAGCTATAAGCATGACAATGCTTAAGGACTTAGCCATTGTGGTTTTACTACTGGTTTTTGAACTGGGTGAGTGTAACTTCTGTATGGCCTATATACTATACTTGATCTTTTGATGAAGGCTTGTGTTGAAAAAGTGTGGATCAGTTGTGAGTATTTATAGACAAGATTTGAAAGAGGGGACAAATAAAGTAATCAACATTTTTTTTTTTTTTTTATATTTATTTTGGTGTGTGTGTGTGTGTGTTTAGAGTGGGAGCAGAGCCACCTGCTCTGTTGACAAAAATGGATGAGATAAAAAGTGTTGACCTCCTAAAGAAGTGGTATCAATCTGTAAATCATGAATGATTTGCTAATTACTGAGCCACCGACATTAAAGTATATACACTCCCTCCGCTCACAAGTATTGCAGTTGACTTATCAATATCCTAAAAAAGAGATGCACATGGTCTTTATTTGTTTGTACATTACTTGTAAGATGATAATATGTACAGTTGCACTAAGACTATTTCCTTCATTAAAAAAGTTGCCTTTATTTTGATATGGACAAAAAAAAAAAAAAAAAAAAAAGTGTAGTACATTCAAATGTAAAGTTGTACTACATTGTTTGTACATTATTTGTACAATGATAATATTTGGTTAGATGATCTGAGAATAATGGAAAGAAGAATTAGGTCAACCTGATTAATCTGTCTCATAACTACTCTGCTTATACTATATAATTGGCCTGTTGACCAATTACACTACATAACAAATAAGTTGCTTCTTAATTCAAAATGACTTTTTAAATTTTAAATACCAAACCAGGCTCAACTCAAGTGTAGTACATTCAAATGTAAAGTTTCATTATCCATGTATCACATTGACTGAAACAAGATACAAGAAATTGTATCCAAACATATGATTTATTTGACAAAAAAAAAAAAAAAAAAAAAAACAAACCACACTTCTCTAAGTTGAACAAGATATGACCCTTAAACTCTTCAATTATTAATCTTCCTGCAATATTTTCTAATCTCTCCCTTTCGACCAGTTAACGGCGTAATATTTCCCATCTTAACCATAGACTTGGCAAATTGCTTAAAGAAAGCCTCGTTATTCTTCGAATACTTCTTCACCAACTTCAATGATGTTTGACTTTTCGTTACTAGGATTTGGTCTGAACTCAACAATCCTTTAGAAGCAAGCAAGTTCTTGAAGTAGCTGTTATCAAACTTTTTAGGGGAGACAAAGTCCAAGGCGAAAAGGTTTTGGTCCCCGCCCGTGCGTGGACACTTACTGCGCAGCTGAGCCGCGTGGGATTGGTCAAGAGTGAAGTCAGGCTTTGCATTGCCTGTCTGGTTGTAAAGCCTTTGCTTAAAGGTGGTGCAATGAGCTTTCCCAATCGTGTGGCTTCCAGAAAGAGCGATAAGATCAACGGTGTTGAGGCCTTTTACCTTGAATTTGGCTAGGATGGTTTGGAAAGTGTTGTTTGGTGCAGGGATGTTTTGGTTTGAGCCAGTCAAGCTTGCTCCTCTTGAGTCCCTTCTTCCTAATGGAACTTCCCAACTAGGTCCACCACTATGTACAAAAACCAAACTTTCTTCAAATTTGGAGATGTGTACATGTATATGTATATGTATATGTATATGTATATGTATGGAAGTTTACAAGAATTGTGGTACGATATACTCCCTCCGTCCCAAAATGATCTTCTCATTTGCTATTTTTCATTGTCCCAAAAAGTTCTTCTCATTTCTACAATTTAAGCTTAAATGTTCATAAACACAACATGGCTAGTGAAGCAAGTGTTCATATCCTTAAAAAGTTTGAATGGTCAAATGTGAAGATCATTTTGGGACGGAGGGAGTATTTTACCAGGACAGTGGAGTCCCTAGCAGCCAGAGCCAAGATATCAGCATACGAAACGATTTCAGGGCATTCTTTTTCGAGGGCAGATTTGATCTTATCGATAACTTTGAAGCCACGAGCGGATTTGCGATTTGGATTTGAGCCCTTTTCACTGATGATGTTACTACTGTTGTCAAGAAGGATTGATGCATCACAACCCTGCATACATGCATGAACATTGTATAAAAACATTAACTTGGTCACATATTTTTAATAAACCACATTGATATGGATCTTTTTGGTAAATGTACCCCCCCCCTTTTACGAACCTTAACGAAACAGTCGTGGAAATGGAGTCTGATCAATGAGGCAGCCATACGGGTGTCATTAATAACGGCTTTTGTAACAACAGACTTAACGATTTCTTGTGCACTGGGGCAGGAGTGGTGATAGAAGTGAGGGTAGAGATAACGACGTCCGTTAGTGTTGGTGGAGAGGCAGAGTGGAGTGAAAGCAAGAAGAGCTGCAAGCATGGCAACGGTGATGGAGTGAGCCATTGTGGGGTTCATATCGCTGTTTCAAACTCGCTAAATGTGATTCCCAACACAAGTTCTGCTAAAGAAACTTGGTTTGTTTGTGAGTTGTGAGCAAAGTGGAGATGAGTTATGGCTACTTATAGAGAATTTTTGAGGTGGGGATGGTGGTGGTGTGGGGGGTGGGTGGGGGGGCACTCCATGATTCACCTAAGTTGAAGATGACATACTACTAAACAAGTACAAGTTCAATACTTGAATTTGTAGATTTCAGTTGATAAATGAACAAGTGAAGCAATTACAAATTTAGAGGTTTGGCAGGCTATTAGTTTGGAGAATAAGAAAGAAATTGCCACTCTACTAACGATGAATGTTTGGTATTACAGATTAATATGCATTCATTATCCCCAACCCCTAACTCCATCCAAAAAAGTTAACATAAGTTATGAAAATTAACGGAGATTCTACATGAATGTTTCAAATTTGCCGACAATTGGCCGTGACGTCCCCCAATTGTCAAGAAAGAGAGCTGTAACTGAGCTCTAAGTTGGCGATTTCGCAACTTCATCCATGTATGATTTATGTTAATTTTCGTTAACTTTTGTTTTTTGTTAACTTCTGCTAACTATTTTGGATGGAGTTAGGGGTGGGAATAATAAATACTCCCTCCGTCCCAAAAAATATCTTCATACTTTTTTCGACATTACTACGAAGGAATTTTTAGCAATGATTTTAAGTTGATTTAATTATCTTAATGAAAATCTAAAACTAGTTATAGTATTGTTGATGGTATGTTAATACAAGTTTAAGATTTTCATTAATACAATTGAGTCAACATAAAATTATTGCTCAAAGATCCTTCTTCGTAGTAACTAGTACGGCGAATAAAGTATGAAGATCATTTTGGGACGGAGTGTGTAATGCATATATAAAACATTGGTTAAAAGTACTAAAAACTTTAAAAGAGATTAAAACCGAAATTAAAAAATGGTCAAAAACCAATATTACGAATGTGTACACCCTTTTTGTTTTGACAAACTTGGTGAGGGGTTGGTCGTTGGTTAGTTGTTCAAAAGGTAAACTTGGTTTCAACTTAATTAAAAACTTTAAGTAAATGACATTACTAGATAATCAATTTTTTACTCAAGCACTGAATACAAATTGACAGTGGAAAGGTGACTACGTGCTTAAATAAGATATTAATTAAGATTATAAAATGGGTAAATCACAAAATGGGGCCTAAACTTCTCGGAGTGCTACCATATGATCCAAAATTTAGCGAAATGGGGCTTATGGTACAAAAAATTGATCATTTTAGGGATTTTTAACGGAATTCGTTAGAAAAGTCAGTTAAGTCACATGTGCTTTGCACTTGATGGACGGATTGGATGAGTTTGAAATGAGTTTTGGTTCTTAAGGGGTTAAATGCAAATACTTCTACTTAAATTTAAAAATATAAAGTTTTCAAATTTTAAATAATCAAAATTTTAAATAAAATAAAGTCAAGTAATTAAAATTTATTTTTTTATATTGATTATTTTTTAAAAATAAATAAATGTTTTATTATTAAAAAATTTAAAACTAAATGACAAATATATATAGAAAAATATATTTTTATTTGTGAGCACAAAAAATAAATTTTTATAATAATTTACTTTATTAATTACTTTTTATATGAAAAATATCATATATTATGGAGTATACCATTATATTTTTAGAGTAATTTACTATATTAATTATTAATTTGTATTAACTATCCATTTGTCAAAATATTAGTCATCCTTCTTTTAGAAAAATATATTTTTATTTGTAAGCACGATTTTTTATTTTTTTTTAACAATTTACTTTTTTTTTTATATTGATTATTTTCTTACATATATTAAGCCCTTTCATTTCTACAAACTTTCATTCAACTCATTCAAAATTAATTTCCATTTCAACTTAATCTGATCCGTCCATCACGTGCAAAGCACATGTGACTTAACTGACTTTTCTAACGAATTCCGTTAAAAAAACCTTAAAATGATCATTTTTTTGCACCATAAGCTCAATTTCGCAAAATTTTGGACCATAGGCCCTAAACTGGTACCACTCAGAGAAATTTAGGCTCTATTTTGTGATTTACCCCGTATATAAAGTATAAAACTTGTGTAGATTTAATTATGGTTAATTACAATATAGGGTATAAACTCCATAGGATGTTCCCCAAGCGGGGCCTCATGTTTTATTTTTGTGAATCAGGGCTTGGAATGTAAATTTTTGACCAATTTAGGACTTTCTAACGGATTTCGTTAGAAATTTTGTTAAAACACCATGTGCCGTGCACGTGGTAAAAAAAGGATTAATTTGAAATGAATATTAGTTATAAGTAGTCAAACTGCAACTTTGAAATTTAATGAGTTAAACCATATTGAATCATTTCTTCGAATATTTAATAATCATTTATAGTTATACATCCTTTTTTTTTAAAAAAATAATAATATTATTTGTACATGAATTAAATATACTCCCTCCGTCTCAGGTTAGTGTGGACTTCTTTCCTTTTTCGTCCGTCTCAGGTTAGTGTGGACTATCCCAAAATAGCAAAGAATATTTACTATTCCCCTCACTCATTCTCTCTCTTATTTTACTTTTACACTCACAAACATTAATTAACTTACTATTCCTCCCACTCATTATCTCTCCTATTTAATTTTTCATACTCACAAACACCTCCTTCCATTATTTATCTCTCTTACTTTTTCTTAATTTGTGTGCCCAAAATTTTGGTCCAAACTAACTAGAGACGGAGGGAGTATATTTTTGTACATACTATATTTATTAAATTTTAAATAATATTTAAAATATATACTCCCTCCGTCCCGGAGTAAGAGTCCTACCCCTCATTTGCACGCTTATTAATAAATATTGGAAGTGTTGTAAATGTTGTGAGTGTAAAAGTAAAGTAGGAGAGAGAATGAGTGGGAGAGAATAGTAAATTGATTGGTGTTGTGAGTATAAAAGTAAAATATGAGAGAAAATGAGTGGAGTGAATAATAAAGATTATTTGCCATTTTAGGAATAGGACTCTTACTCTGGGATGTACCAAAATGGAAAGTAAGACTCTTACTCTGGGACGGAGGGAGTATAACACAATCGTTTATTATTTGTTAAAAATATTTTAATTATGAAAAATCAGATTACTTTAATAAATTTTTGTACCAATTATTGAATTAGTTTTTTTGAAAGAATTACTTTAATTAGTTAAAAATCGGATTCTTATTTATAACTATAATACAAAAGACAATGGTTTTAATTACTTCCATAAAATAGATAAAGAAGGACTGAGATTAACTCATAACCACCTAATATAATGGCGGTGGTTAAACAATTATTTTTCCATTTTAACCCTATCTGTTAGATTAATTTTTAGAGCTCAGATCCCATGGTTGTGATGAGGCGGTTTCTAAAATCTCCTCTCGGTCCGTCATCTGAATAGGCAAACACAATCGCCAGGACAGCGGCCAAGCACCTCTTCTCGCCGTTAACTCTAATCGAAAGGCTGATATCCGGCGCTTTCCGTTGGTCCTTCGAGAATTGACGGTAAATGGGGTCGACGACAATATGAAATTGCACCAAACGCTCAAGCTTCGTCATTTGCAGTTTGAATTGATCTATTTCTCACTCCCTTTTAATTTTGGACCCCAATCTCTAATTGTCTTTCTATCTCCGCCTACACTCTCCGTCTTTCTATTGCTCAAATCAAAAGGTGATTCTTAAATGTTAATCTAAAATATGAACTGCTAAAAGTTAAAGTAATCAATATTTGTTGGTACGGAGGGACATCGAATTTGCTGCTACGGAGGGACAGAACCCTCTTTTTTAACCTTTGGTATTGTAAATGTCATAACTTTTTATAGATAAAACAATAGTTTGCAACGTAATTAATTGGGTTAGCCCTATATTGGGAAGTTAGTAAGTATTAGGTTTTTTGTCATACTCGGGTTGATTATTCAAGTTATGTAGCTGCTGTTAGTCAAAGCGTGCTACATTTACTCAAGTTACTTGCGGTCTCCTTTGATAAATAAAAACAGTGAAGGAGATGTCAATTGACAAGCAGATTGATTTGTTGATAGGTGAAAAAGTAATTGGCGCATACGCTTTGACGGAGAATCTAAAGCAGAAGCTCAGTAGTTCTTGGCGATTGTGCAGCAGGAAAAAACCCGGTGGTGGGGGCGACAAGGCCAAAAGGTGCGAAGATGGTTGTGGCTGCGAGAGTGAGAAGAGGAAGAAGGGTGGAAAGGAACTGACAAGGGGAATGGCAGTGGAGGTCATTGGTGGAATGGGAGTACAAAATTGCACACGGCGGAGAAGTTCAAGTTATACAAGTGGAGTATGAATATGGATATGGGTGTGATTACACTTCAACCAGGTGCTAGCATGTATGCTTAGCTTGAAGATGATCATTTCCTCAAGACCATTTAGAGATTATTTTTTAGTTTTGTCCTCCATTTTTAGACTTTTACATTTGACCCCTTAATATTCAGTTTTAACTTCAATTTAACCAATTCGTCGATCATGTGCACGACACATGGGGTTTTAACAAGATTTCTAACGAATTCCGTCAGAAAGCCTTGAATTGGTCAAATATTTGCATTTTGAGCCCTGGTTCGCCAAAAAAAAACATGGAGCCCCGCTTGGGGAAAACTCTATGGAGTTCGGGCCCTAAATTGTAATTAACCTATTAAATTATTAGATTAACACATCGGTGTGTGTGTGTGTGTGTGTGTGAAAAAAAGAGAGAGAAAAGGAACCTGTTGTTTGACAAAAGGGTTTATATAAAGTCACAAAAAAATGCCACAAAATTGGAAGAATTCAAAAGTCATTTTGTAACCTTATTTTGTGCCTATCATATCATTGCTCCTTTTTTTTTTTTTATTTTAAATAGCAACCCAGCTCAACTCAAGTGTAGTACATTCAAATTTAAAGTTTCATTATCCATGTATCACATTGACTGAAACAAGATACAAGAAATTGTATCCAAACATATGATTTATTTGACAATTGAAAAAAAAAAAAAGAAGAAGAGACCACACTTCTCTAAGTTGAACAAGATATGGTAAACTGCTAAAATTTGGCTTATGTCCCTGCTACTCCTCATCCCTTTATTTCCTCAAAAAAAAAAAAGACCCTCAACTTTTAAAAGTGTGAAGATCATTTTAGGACGGAGGGAGTAAATTAAAATGTAAAGTTTCATTATCCATGTATCACACTGACTGAAACAAGATACAAGAAATTGTATCTAAACATATGATTTATTTGACAACAGTGGGCTGGGAAAAAAAAAAAAAAAAAAAGACATAAACCACACTTCTCTAAGTTGAACAAGATATGATAAACTGCTAAAATTTGGCTTATGTCTCTGCTACTCCTCATCCCTTTATTTCCTCAAAAAAAAAAGACCCTCAACTTTTAAAATGCTTAAGATATGACCCTTAAACTCTTCAATTATTAATCTTCCTGCAATTCTTTCTAATCTCTCCCTTTCGACCAGTTAACGGCGTAATATTTCCCATCTTAACCATAGACTTGGCAAATTGCTTAAAGAAAGCCTCGTTATTCTTCGAATACTTCTTCACCAACTTCAATGATGTTTGACTTTTCGTTACTAGGATTTGGTCTGAACTCAACAATCCCTTAGAAGCAAGCAAGTTCTTGAAGTAGCTGTTATCAAACTTTTTAGGGGAGACAAAGTCCAAGGCGGAAAGATTTTGGTCCCCGCCTGTGCGTGGACACTTACTGCGCAGCTGTGCTGCGTGGGATTGGTCAAGAGTGAAGTCGGGCTTTGCATTGCCTGTCTGATTGTAAAGCCTTTGCTTAAAGGTGGTGCAATGAGCTTTCCCAATCGTGTGGCTTCCAGAAAGAGCGACAAGATCAACGGTGTTGAGGCCTTTCAGCTTGAATTTGGTTAGTATGGTTTGGAAAGTGTTGTTTGGTGCAGGGATGTTTTGGTTTGAGCCTCTCAAGCTTGCTCCTCTTGAGTCCCTTCTTCCTAATGGAACTTCCCAACTAGGTCCACCACTCTGTACAAAAACCAAACTTTCTTCAAATTTGGAGATATATGTATATGTATGAAATTTTACAAGAATTGTGGTATGATATATTTTACCAGGACAGTGGAGTCCCTAGCCGCCAGAGCCAAGATATCAGCACACGAAACGATTTCAGGGCATTCTTTTTCAAGGGCAGATTTGATCTTATCGATAACTTTGAAGCCACGAGCGGATTTGCGATTTGGATTTGAGCCCTTTTCACTGATGATGTTACTACTGTTGTCAAGAAGGATTGATGCATCACAACCCTGCATACACGCATGAACATTGTATGAAAACATTAACTTGGTCACATATTTTTAATAAACCACACTGATATGGATCTTATGGTAAATGTACCCCCCCCTTCTTTTACGAACCTTAACGAAACAGTCGTGGAAATGGAGTCTGATCAATGAGGCAGTTATACGGGTGTCATTAATAACGGCTTTTGTAACGACAGACTTAACGATTTCTTGTGCATTGGGGCAGGAGTGGTGATAGAAGTGAGGGTAGAGATAACGACGTCCTTTAGTGTTTGTCGAGAGGCAGAGTGGAGAGTAAGCAAGAAGAGCTACAAGCATGGCAATGGTGATGGAGTGAGCCATTGTGGGGTTCATATCGTTCTGCTAAAGAAACTTGGTTTGTTTGTGAGTTGTGAGCAAAGTGGAGATGAGTTATGGGTACTTATAGAGAATTTTGAGGTGGGGATGATGGTGGTGTGGTGGGGGGTGGGGTGGAGGTTGGGGGGGTGGGGGTGGGGGGGCGGCTCCATGATTCACCTAAGTTGAAGATGACATACTACAATACAAGTACAAGTTCAATACTTGAATTTGTAGATTTCAGTTGATAAATGAACAAGTGAAGCAATTACAAATTTAGAGGTTTGGCAGGCTATTAATTTGGAGAATAAGAAAGAAATTGCCACTCTACTAACGATGAATGTTTGGTATTACAGATTAATATGCATTCATTATCCCCAACCCTAACCCATCCAAAAAAAGTTAACAGAAGTTATGAAAATTAACGGAGATTCTACATGAATGTTTCGTATTCGCCGGCTCAGAGTTCATTTGGCCATGACGTCCCACAATTGTCAAGAAAGAGAGCTGTAACTGAGCTCTGAGTCGACGATTTTGCGACTTCATCCATGTATGATTTATGGTAAATTTCGTTAACTTTTGTTTTTTGTTAACTTCTGCTAACTATTTTGGATGGAGTTAGGGGTGGGAATAATAAATAATGCATATATAATACATTGGTTAAAAGTACTAAAAACTATAAAAGAGATTAAAACCCAAATTTAAAAATGGTCAAAAACTAATAGTACGAATATGTATCCCTTAATTTTTGTTTTGACAAACTTGGTGAAGGGTTGGTGGTTGGTTGTTGTTCAAAAGGTAAACTTGGTTTCAACTTAATTAAAAACTTTAAGTAAGTGACATAACTAGATAATCAATTTTTTACTCAAGCACCGAATACAAATTGACAGTTGAAAGGATGACTACATGATTTAATATTTTTTTTCTTTAATTGAAAAGGGCAAAGTCCCTTAAATTTTATTAAAAGCAAAGGCAATAAAATAAAAGTACAAGGAAGGGGACATAAAGCTTTGCCTCGAAAAAAATAAAGAAAGAAAGAAAGATAAAGGTAACGAGATTATCCCCATTTACCCCATTTCTTCTCATGAAAAACGTGTTTTACACCCGTTTGTAAAACGTGTTTTTCATATGCGAAGTGACATTTTTATAAATAATCGGAACATTTTTTACAAGGCGCGGTGACATTTTTAAAAATAACTGGAACTTATAAAAACACAGCTGGCACTTTTCGACTGTAGGAGGCATTTTCTATTACTACAGCAAGCACTTTTTAACACTAGAGAAGGCAGTTTGTAATACTAGGACATGCATTCTTAACATTACCATTAAAAGTGTTTGTTTGAATGTTTACAAGTGCCGGTTGAATGTTTTATAAGTGTAATATAAGAGCAGACACTTTTTAACATTGAAAGAGACACATAATAATATTAGAGGAGACAATTACGTAAACCACGTTTTTCCATTCCTTAGTGTAAAACAGGCTTTACACAAAAACTACTCATAAGATATTAATTAAGATTATAAAATATAGAAACTTGAGTTGATTAAATTATTAGATTAGCACATCAGTGTGTGTGAAAAAAGAGATACAGGAAACTTGATGTTTGACAAAATTGGATGAATCCAAAAGTCATTTGACTCATGATTAGCTAATCACCATGTTTAACTACTGTTACTGTATAGTAGTATTAAAGTACTAGAAAATAAACCGTGCTCCGCACGGGAGCTAGAACACCTAACGATATTATGGTAAATTTAAATTGTCTCATTTTTTTAAAAAACTTTTTTCAAAGATCATGTTATTGCTAAAATTATTTGATAATGAAATTTAAATAATTTATTTGAAGGTTAAACTGGATTTGTTAGTTATACTCCTTCCATCGCAAACATTTTGTTAATAATTTCTGTTTTAAATTTCCCCTAAGTTTAATTACTGATGAAAGTAAATTTATCTCCTAAATTGCTGAATAGTCATAGGAATGCGGGCATGTTTTTGTAAAATATTTAATATATACACTCAGTTACATATGTGAGAAGCTATGAAAAGTTATGAAATGAAGACCCGTTGCTTACTACTTAGCCCTAACTACCTATATACTCCTTCCGTCCGAATTGATATGTTAGATATAATAGCTATTGTAGTTTTCTCTAAATCTTTGTAATTAACTAAATCTTAGTAATTAACTGCAATAATTTTACATACTCTATTAAATTAACAAATTCAACATACCTGATGTCCTAATTAACATTGTAATTGGATGTGGTACCAATTTCATTATCCAATAGTAAATTTCTTTTCCTAGAACTATTCGTCTGTTGTGATGTACGCACTGATGAATCTGTAAACAAAATAAAAGTTTGAGGATTTGGAAAATTGCATGTGCGTTTAGTGTGTATATATATATACATGTGTGTGTGTTGTGTGTGCCGCTTGTGTGTATAGGTTAACTACCCAAATTTCCCAAATTTTATTACGAATATTATTCTTAAACTCTGCAAGAGACTTTAGTTATATGGAAGAAACCTGACGTAAACCTGATTGGCCGAAAAATGTTTCTCGTCCATCTTTCGACATGCTTGTTCCCTCCTTCTCTTTCGCTTGTAAATTTGAACTTCCTTTTTTATTTTTTTTTACTCATCAAATAAGCACGCTTCATAGCACGATTTTTTTTAGCAATTTCTTTTGAATGAATACCTACCAAAATTAATATAGGATAATGATATGTATAGTGAAAACTCAAAGGGAAAACTCATAGTGAAACACTGTAATCCGTTGGAGTGTAATAAATGTTTGTGAGCCCCACTAATAAAAACTCATCCAACGGTTTAAAGTGTTTCACTATGAGTTTTTCCTTTGAGTTTTCCCTATGTGTATCATTGTCCATTAATATAACAACAAATACAATAGTTAGTATATAATGCATGAAATATTGAAATAGAATATTATATTACCGATATGGATGGTTGATAAATCATTGCGTCGTCTTCTTCCCATTGGCTTCATTTATGTATAGAAAAGTATGAACAATGAAATTATCCTTGCATCTAAAATGAGAAGGGTGTCTTTTTGGTAGAGTTGAAAGCTTAAAAGTACTATTTGATAAATAAATGTTTGGTTTTTATATTTTTATAGTAGTCTTTAAAGTTGAAGAGTCTTATAACTTATGAGATCATGAATGCAAGTCATATTAATAATATGTAAGTTAGAGACTTTTTATATGTTAGCATAAATGCAAGTCATGTTAATAAAATGTAAGCTGGAGACTTTTTAGATTTTAGCATTATTTATTACAATGATCCATCTTATCTTTTCATTTTCTATGATTTCAAGTTCACTTGATACTTTAAACTTTAAGAATTCCATCATAATTCAATGGTTTTGAATAATATGTTGTCTCTTGGAATACATGAAAGGATCAAAGCCATTGAATTATGAAAAATTGAATATTCAAAAACTAAAAAGTCACTTCTTAATGAATTATTTTTTAATGCATCCAAACCCTACCTAGTCTAATACTCTATATATAAGAGTATATGTCTACCTAGTCTAATACTCTATATATAAGAGTACATATTCTATTAGATATGAATATCTTCTTATCTTCTTATAAAATCACTAAATTATCTACTATCATACATATGGATATTACTTATTATTTTTGACTAGGTAGGAGAATGCCAAAAGCCTCAATGATTCCAAAAGTCATATTACATGGCATCATATAAATCAAAATAAACCCATTTTTGACTTACGTGTCATTCTCAATGTAAGTCTCACTAACTTTAAAATAATATAGTGTAGATTTGTTTCCTTTTAACTATCTTTATTGCGGAAAGGTCTTTGAAAATGAGATAATTAGGTTTCATCATCATATTAATAATATTCAAAACTAAAGAAAAATATAAGGGTCTGGTTGACAAGTAAACGTGCACGAATCGACTTTAAAGTGAACTTTGACCAATCATTTGTAATAATCTAATCATTTTAGTGACATTCTAAAATTTGTCATTAATAAATCATTAAGTGATTTATCAATAAAAAAAATTAAAATTTCATTGTCATCATTAAATTGACACTAATGCTTGGTCAAAGTTTATTTTTATTGATCATAAAAAATCAAAACGGGACTATCTTTCTGAGACAGAGGGAGTATTAATTAAGAATAAAAATGAATATTTATTTTAAAACGAGTTAAATATTTTGTTACCAGAAATTCATAGTTGATAAGTATCATATGAATCGCCTTTCCAAAACTGAAGTTTGACTTTGACCAATGACGCAACAAAACAAGTTTACATGTGCCATAATATCTGATTGACTGCCGATGTTTTTTTTTTTGAACAATTCCAATCGCTACTTCTGGGTTTCGTTTGGCTTATGGGTTTCATTTTGCTGATACTTTTGCTATTTTAAGGACAGATTAATTAATTGTTTTACGTAGTTAAGATTTGGTTGTTTGAAACTTTGTATAGAATCAAGCACAACCCATAATGGAGGCCATCTCATGTGCAAAGTAAACTTCTACTATTTCCTTTTGACCAAGTCTAAGCATTCCGTACTCGAAACAAAGTTAACATACATTTTAGTCTTATGACATATACAGGTTTAGAGATACTCCCTCCGTTCCAAAACAAACTTCTCATGAAATTTTAGGAACGGAAATTATGGAAAGATGTTGGAAAGGTAGGTATTGTGAGTGGGAAGTGTTGGGGAATTGGGGGATCTCCGCTACCACTAGTCCATACTAGCAATCATCAATATGGAGAAAATAATTCAACACATGAAATAATAATATGAAAGAACAAGAATACCATGATTTGTTAACCCGGTTCACCACCCCTTGTGGCTACATCCGGAGGCACTTAGCCAGGATATCAATATAATAATATGTCGATTGTTACAATTTACACATACACTCACACAGATCTAGTATGGCTACTCTCCAATAACAATCTCACCACATATTATTATCTCTCCCCAAAAATACACAAACACGGTCATGGCCGGGTTGTAGGATCGCCCCCCATGGCTCTCCTAGGCCCCCTCCTAGACACTATTTTGTGCTCTCTCTTGATATCCTAACTTTCTCCTACTCAAAGTAAAGCACTAAAACTTATGGTGGTAGTCACAATATATTTATAGGGATACAAAACATAATCCTGATCAAAACCTGATTCACCCGGAGTCCTTGAGACAGAAGGAGTAGAATACTTTAGGAAACTAAATCCCAAAGCAATTCTGTCACACGCTGTCTTCCTCCCCGACAGAGTGGGCGGTCGCCCATTCCACCTTGTGCGACCGCCTTCTCCTCAGCTTTTGGCTCAGTTCAACTCTGAATCAGTGGGCGGTCGCCCACCTCCTCTTTGGGCGGTCGCCCACTCCTGATTGTCGATCTGCTGCTCCTCTCTCCACGGTTTTGATCTTCTCCTCGGTTTTAGCTCCAATCCCAACAATCTCCCACCTGGAGACATAAACCACCATTGTGACACGCTTCTATCATACTCCCACCGGAGAATGATCCACCAAATATTTTACACCACCATTGTAACACCAAGCTCCTCCTTGATGATGATAAGCCTCCACCACTTGTGCAGATAGATGATACACCAGTTGAGCAGACAACTGACACCACAAGTGGTCAGACAGTAGCTGAAAGAGGTTCAGATTCTGAAACTGAAGAAGCATTTGACCTGAATGAAGGAGCTGGTGTGATCAGGTCTGAATATATTCCATCCAGGATACAGGGAAATCATCTAACTTTCCAGGTCATTGGGGGAGTGGATGAAAAGAGAAAACCAAGAGGAAAGAAGGTCAATCACCATGACCTTGCAGGTTTGGTATACATGAACTCTATGTACCATCAAGTAAGGTCATGTTGTTTTGTTGCCAATGAAGAATCTAATTCAAAGACATTTTTTATGGAATTTGAGTGGGAGATAGTCATTGATACCAAATGCACCAATGTTGGCTGTTTGTGTTGAAGTATAGCTGTCTGCAAAGAAATCATGGCCATGGAACATTCCACTACCTAGTTGTGGTTCCTTCTGGACTGCAACTAGTTCTTCCGAGTTCAGTTCATTGTAATGGAATTTCCCACTCTCCAGCCATGATTTCCTCTGTCCAATTAACAACTAACGTGTACTATACATAGTTAAATATGGTGTAGATGTTATTTAGCACTAGGAAGATTAATATATATGGTAGGAATATTTTGGTCTTTTCCTTTATTACTTTCCTAGGATAGAAGATTCCCTCCTTGTACAAATATGAGACCACCCATGTAACAGCATTCAAGAATTAAGGAAAAATAATTCCCTTCAATCCTTTTCTCAATATTCTTCATGTTCATCATATTCTAATTTCATCATGGCATCAGAGCAGTAACGATCCATTTGGAGTTACGTTCTGGCACAAGTATTTTGTGCATTCATAAAATTTAGAAATGGCCAAGTCCATTAGTGATCTTTCACCGGAGCAGGCCAAGAGGCTTTTGTCGCTATTAGATGTTCCAACCCCGGTAGATGGTAAAAGGAGTTTTAAAACATTACATACTCAAAATTTGTTACCTTGGGGTTTGGATAGCGGCGCTTCGAATCATATGACAGGAAATGCTGATTTCGTGACGGATTTGATAGAGGTTGCTCCCACGCCTATTAGGCTACCAAATGGGATGGAGACGACCGCCACTAAGACATGAAGTATGAAAATCTCGTCAAAGATTATTTTATACAATGTTCTTTATGTCCCGGGTTTAACTTGTAATTTAATCTCCATTAATCAATTGATTAGAGACTTGAATTGTGAGGTCATTTTCACTAATTTGTCATGTTTGATACAGGATTGTGCCTCGAAGACCAAGATTGGTATGGGTGAACTACAAGGTGGAGTCTACTACCTGAAACCCATGATCTCACATTTGGTCTTGAAGATGGAGAAATCAGTTCCGAGCACTATGTGGCATCAACGTTTGGGTCATTTGTCAAATAAGCATCTACGGTTATTCTCGAACTCTCTGGATTCTAATTTTGAGAATGTCGATATTTGTGATGCATGTCATAGGGCAAAACAGACTCGTAGTACCTTTCCCATTAGTAAGAATGAAGCTACCTCTCCATTTGAAGTTGTGCATTTTGATATTTGGGGTCCATATAAAGAACCTTCCTCTTGTGGTGCACATTATTTCCTTACTGTAGTTGATGATTTTAGCCGAGCTGTTTGGACATTTTTAATGAGCAAAAAAAGCGAGACTGAAAGACTTGTAAAGGAATTCGTGACAATGGTTAAAACACAGTTTAATCAAGATGTGAGATGCATTAAAACACAGTTTAATCTGACCGTAAAATGCATTCGCAGTGATAATGGGCTGGAATTTTTATCGAACCGTATGTTGAGATCTTATGCAGAAAATGGGATATTACATCAAACGACTTGTGTCGATACCCCACAACAAAATGGTCGAGTAGAACGGAGACATAGGTATATACTTGAGGTTGCTAGAGCTTTACATTTCTAGGCTTCACTTCCAATTATGTTTTGGGGGGAATGCATTTTAACAGCTACTTTCTTGATTAATTGAATTCCTACAGTTAAGTTGTCAGGAAAGTCTCCTTATGAGAAGTTGTTTGGGAGTAAACCGTCATATAGTTACATTCATGTGTTTGGATGTTTGTGCTACGCTCACTTTCATCCAAGAGAGAAAGATAAATTTGGGCCTAAGAGCCGTAAGTATGTCTTCGTTGGGTATCCTCACGGAAAGAAAGGTTGGAGGCTTTATGATCTAGAAAGAAACGAGTTTTTAGTCTCTCAGGATGTGGTGTTTTATGAAAATGTTTTTCCTTTTGCTGAATCAAAGCAGGATAATCTCAGGATATAAGGACAAGTGCATTCCTCATGGACATGGGTAGGTGAAGATGATGATGTATCACCAGGGCCCGAACATGATGATTTGCCAGGGGAACAAAGTGAAAGCGAAGGTGCTGGTCAATTATCTGAAGGGGTAGCCTTGCCTATTATTGACGAACAAATAAGGAGATCAGAAAGAGCATCAAAGAGACCAGCTCACTTGGATGATTATGTGGTATACACAGCTCAAGTAAAAATCCCCATCCGAATGGAAAAACCAGGTAGTAGTGCTTCCAGAGGTGACCATAAGACCTTGTTGAGATCATATGGATCATGTACTGATTATTCTTGTACAATCTCACACCATGATAGGTCATCAGGTACACCTTATCGCATTACAAATTATGTATCGTATGATAAATTTTTTGATCGTCATAAAGCTTTCTTGTCCACCATAAATTCTCTTGTAGAGCCCAGATATTTTTCTGAGGCAGTGAAAGATCCACAGTGGCGAGAAGCAATGTCGAAGGAAATTGAGGCATTAGAAGCTAATAACACATAGACGATCGTTGATGCGCCAACATCAAAGAAGCCCATTGACTGCAAATGGGTTTACAAGATAAAGTATCATGCTGATGGGACGATCAAGCGTTACAAGGCACGGCTTGTGGCAAAAGGCTTCACTCAGATAGAAGGACTAGATTTTCATGAGACATTTGCTCCTGTTGCAAAATTGGTCAGCGTAAGATGCTTCCTAGCTGTGGCAGTTGCTAAAGGATGGGAGCTACATCAGATGGATGTCAATAATGCATTTTTTACATGGAGATCTAGAAGAGGAGGTTTTCATGAATCTCCCTCCAGGATATACTATCAACCAAGGTAACAAAGTGTGTCGGCTTCGAAAGTCAATCTATGGACTTCGCCAGGCATCAAGGAATTGGTTTGAGAAACTTTCCTCGGCACTTATCAATTTTGTCTTTGTTCAGTCTCATGTTGACTATTCCCTATTTACATATCAAAGAGGTGATGTTTTCATGAGCTTGTTAGTATATGTTCATGATCTCATCTTGGCAGGAAATGATTCAACATCATGTCAAAGGTTCAAGGACTATTTGAATCAGTGCTTCCGTATCAAAGATCTGGGCGCATTAAAATATTTCTTAGGCATAGAAGTGGCTCGTGGGAGTCAAGGTTTATTTATTTGTCAATGGAAATATACCCTATACATTATTGACGAGAGTGGAATGCTCGGAACCAAGCCGGTTGATTTTCCCATGGAACAGAATCACAGGCTCGCGTTGACGACAACTGATGATGTAGTTGATCCAGGAATGTATAGAAGGTTGGTGGGCCGTCTCATCTATCTCACCATCACCCGTACGGAGTTGAGTTACTCAGTCCTTGTTCTTTCACAATCCGCACAAAGTCCCAAGCAAGAACAACTAAATGCATTTTATCGGGTATTACGGTACTTAAAGAAAAATCCCGGACAAGGTCTTGTGTTAAAATCAGATAATGACCTTCGTTTATGAGCTTATTGCGACTTTGATTGGGCGGGTTGTCCTATCACTAGAAGATCAGTGTCAGGTTATTACATTATGCTTGGTTCTTCAGGCATTATGATGAAAACCAAGAAGCAATGAGTTGTTTCTCGTTCGTCAGCTGAAGCGGAGTATAGAGCTATGGCAGCTACAACTAGTGAACTTATGTGGTTGAAAGCTTTCTTAAAGGATCTGGGAGTCAATCATAAAGACTCTATGTTGCTACATTGTGATAATCAAGCCGCCCTCTATATAGCCGCTAATCCGGTTTTTCATGAGAGGACAAAGCATATCGAGATTGATTGTTATTTTGTACGAGATCAATTACGAGCAGGAAACATCATCACGGCTCATGTTAGCTCAAAAAGGATCAACAGATCGTCACAAGCTTTCGTCAACAATTTCAATTTGCTTGAAAGTTGAGCTTTTTGAGGATCTTCACACGCCAACTTGAGTGATGCTGAAGTATAGCTGTCTGCAAAGAAATCATGGCCATAGAATATTCCACTACCTAGTTATGCCCAACATCCATTCTGCAATGGTCCAAATAAAGTTCATCTGATGACTGTCAATTACAAGTGCACCTTGTAAAATTAACAGATAGAAGGACTAGATTTTATGAGATATTTGCTCCTTTGAAATTTCATAAGATGCTTCCTCCTGTGGAGTTGAAAGGATGGGAGACATCGAGGATCAAAACCAACACGAGATCAGAAGAGGAGGTTTTCATGAACTCTCCACGGTTATACTATCAACCAACAAATGTGTCGGTTAGAATCTATTTCGCCAGGCATCAAGGAATTGGTTTGAGAACTTTTCGGTCACTTATCAAGTCTTTGCAGTCTCGGATAGGACCGAGTCTCCCTAATCGTTAGTTAACAAAGTGCATGTGTGTGTGTGTGTTTTCAAAATGGGAGAAACTGACTTTTAACAAAGCTGGTTAATTATTTAACAGAAAAGGTTTATTTGCAATCAGTTTAACAAAAAGGGTTAAAACTGGAAAAAAAGTGCTCCCTGGCCAAACTAGTCGTATGGCTGGTTTAAACCATCCGTATGGCTTGTTCGGCCGTTCTCGGGGTTTTTTTTACAGATTTATCAGAAAACTGTCCAGTTTCAGGCAGAAACAGAGTATTCTGCTGAAACTGGACTGAAATGCTAATTTTCAGTTTGTGATTAACAACACTTTGAAAAGATCATTCCTATGCACTTTGATCATCAAAAGTCCCAAGCAAAAAACAAAGATTTGGGTGTGATCAAATGCAATCATTGGAGAAATTAAGAAAAGGTGGTGAACATGCCCTTTGGGTTAAAATCAGATAATGACTTCGTTTATGATATTGCGACTTTGATTGGGCGGGTTGTTATCACTAGAAATCAGTGTCATTATTATTATGCTTGGTTTTACATTTATGGAAAACAAGAAGCAATATTGTCTTCATGTCACTTGAAGCGGAGTATTTATGGCAGACAATAGTGAACTTATGTGGTTGAAAGCTTTCTTAAAGGATCTGGGAGTCAATCATAAAGACTCTATGTTGCTACATTGTGATAATCAAGCCGCCCTCTATATAGCCGCTAATCCGGTTTTTCATGAGAGGACAAAGCATATCGAGATTGATTGTTATTTTGTACGAGATCAATTACGAGCAGGAAACATCATCACGGCTCATGTTAGCTCAAAGGATCAACTTGCAGACATATTCACAAGGGCGCTTGGTCGTCAACAATTTCAGTATTTGCTTGGAAAGTTGAGCTTTTTGGATCTTCACACGCCAACTTGAGGGGGGATGCTGAAGTATAGCTGTCTGCAAAGAAATCATGGCCATAGAATATTCCACTACCTAGTTATGGTTCCTTCTAGACTGCAACTAGTTCTTCCAAGTTCAGTTCATGGTAATGGAATGTCCCACTCTCCAGCCATGATTTCCTCTGTCCAATTAACAACTAACGTGTACTGTACATTGTTAAATATGGTGCAGATGTTATTTAGCACTAGGAAGATTAATATATATGGTAGGAATATTTTTGGTCTTTTCCTTTATTACTTTCCTAAGATAGAAGATTCCCTCCTTGTACAAATATGAGACCACTGTAAGGATCCTGCCCCGTGACGAATGAAACGATGGGAGCCTTTCGAAGGGCAAAAAACCAAACACGGTTATCACACAAAACATAACGGAGTCTCCACGTTTGTTAATTATTTAACCCAACAAATGGAAAGGTTAGAGATTCTATTAGTTCGGAGGTCAGGTTACACCTTGGGAAGTTTACGTCACCCAAGTCGCCTCGGATAGGACCGAGTCTCCCTAATCGTTAGTTAACAAAGTGCATGTGTGTGTGTGTGTGTTTTCAAAAATGGGAGAAACTGACTTTTAACAAAGCTGGTTAATTATTTAACAGAAAAGGTTTATTTTGCAATCAGTTTAACAAAAAGGGTTAAAACTGGAAAAAAGTGCTCCCTGGCCAAACTAGTCGTATGGCTGGTTTAAACCATCCGTATGGCTTGTTCGGCCGTTCTGGTTTTTTTTACAGATTTATCAGAAAACTGTCCAGTTTCAGGCAGAAACAGAGTATTCTGCTGAAACTGGACTGAAATGCTAATTTTCAGTTTGTGATTAACAACAAAACTTTGAAAAGATCATTCCTATGCACTTTGATCATCAAAAGAACCCCAAAACAAAGATTTGGGTGTGATCAAATGCAATCATTGGAGAAATTAAGAAAAGGTGGTGAACATGCCCTTTGGGACCAAAATGACCATTTGATGAATAAAGATTGGAACTTTATCACCAAAATTGACTTATTAAGTTAGATTAAACTTTTAGGGACAAACATGTAACATAAAGATTGAATCTTTATGTCCCAAACTTGGGGATTTTAGGCAAGATCATGGTTAGGAAGATAAAGATAGAAACTTTATCTCCCAATCATGATCATCATAGCCAAACAAGAACAATATTAATTAGAAATTTAACAAATCATGATTATATATAGCAATAATATAGTAGCTTGGGAGGACAAGACTTGTAATATATATATATATATATATATATATATATATATATATATATATATATATATATAGTGCTTGAATGGACAAGACTTGCAATGTAATGTAAAGGCTTGAAAGTAAATTGCATCAAAATAAAGACATAATGACATCAAATGATAACAAGCCTTAGGTTATCCTTTGGTTTAGAACCCACAATCATGCATAGAACATGAAGGGCACCATTGATCAAGGCTTGGTTCCAATTCATATAATTTGCAAGAAACATAAAGACATAAGGTAAATAAATAAAAGGAAAATAGAATGAGATGAAGAGAATATGGGGGAGAAGGAGGCCTCACCACTCTTTGGTTTTAAGCCTATCTTCTTTCACTCCTTTCACTCAAATGTGTTTATCACTCTTATCAGCTCTCAATTCTGCAGAGCTTTTCCTTAAAACTGTTTTCTCCCCCCCCTGAAATGATCAGCCTAGGGTTCAATTTATAGGGACTGAGGGTGCCCAAACCAGACGTACGGCTAGGTCCCTCAGGTACCCAAATCATCCGTACGGCTCAGTTTGGTGAGCTTCAGGATTTTTCTAAGGTTTATTCCAGAACAGTCATGGAATGTTTGGTTTATCCTAGTGAGGTCCTGGCCCATCGGTTTATACCTGAATGGCACCAAGAATTCCTCTAAAGTTGGTCAATTTCAGATTGGGGTACTTACAGAGCCCCTCGGCAACATCGCTTTTGAAGAAAGCGGGGTTGTCGACAAAATAATCATCCCAATCTGATGGGAGGACGGCTTGGACGATTTGGTTCTATTGCTGGACCTAGAGGTATAGGATTCCTACGTATCCCACTCGTGGTGAATCAAGCCTAACGTAGTTCGGGTGAGAGATTTTAAGGCTACTCAAACCTATAAGCATCCCAATCCGATGGGAGGACGGCTTGGCCGATTTGGTTCTATGGCTGGACCTAGAAGTATAGGATTCCTACGTATCCCCTCGAGGGGAATCAAGCCTAACGTAGTTCGGGTGAGAGAGTTTAAGGCTACTCAAACCTATGGAACTTAATCCTTAATTTTCATCCTGGGCGCACGACCAGGACTTTCACAATTTTCACATTTCATCCGGGGCGCATGACCAGGACTTTCACAATTTCCATATTTCGTCCTGGGCGCACGACAAGGACTTTCACAATTTCCGTATTTCGTCCTGGGCGCACGACCAGGACTTTCACAATTTTCACATTTCATCATGGGCGCACGATCACGACTTTCACAATTTTCACAATTCATCCTGGGCGCACGACCAAGATTTTCACAATTTTCACATTTCATCCTAGGCGCACGACCAGGACTTTCACAATTTTCAAACTCCTAATCTGGACTTACAAAGGACTGCCGACAACTCCTTACAAATCAAATGGGCTTACGTCACGCCAGACTGCCCGCGCAACCAAATGGTTTGACTCTTACTTGGTCATCATATACGCTTCGGTCAACTTTAACTCACGGGAGGTTGACGGAGAAACTGGGACAAGGACTAGCCTAAAAGTGACCACTTCGTGTCGAGGCTTGGATTTGGTCAACACTACTCTATGGCACGGTTGACACATTTTCTTGATACCGGAAAAAGCCTAGGGGCGACCCTTAAGGTACATTGTTGGACGCAAAAGTCCAAGGTTTTGGAAAATCATTCTTTTTACACACCCTCAAATGCCCATGCAATTTGTAAGGGGACAACACAAAATTCAAGATACACCCTCAAATGCCCAACGCGATTTGAAAGGGGACGGACCAAAACATAACACACCCTCAAATGTCCAACGCGATTGAAAGGGGGACAGCGCAATATTCAAAATACACCCTCAAATGCCCAACGTGATTTGAAAGGGAAAAAACACAATTTTTTCACAAAACACACCCTCAAGTACCCGATGCGACTTGAAAGGGGGACGACACAACATTCAAAATACACCCTCAAATGCCCAACACGATTTAAAAGGAAAACTCACAATTTTTTCACAAAACACACCCTCAAGTGCCCGACGCGACTTGAAAGGGGAAAAACACATCTTTTATCAAAAGCATGATGCCAAAAGGGCAAATTTCCAAAGTGCTCATTCCTCAAGGTGAATCTTTTAACGAAGCATGTCAGTCCAATTTTGATTTTAACTTAACCATGAGGTTTGTTATGCATAAAGTCCTTTGGAGCTTTGTCCATTTCTTAGGAGCGATCGGGAGTAGAGAACCCTTTTGTCGTCGATGTTGGGGGTAGCCCCATGTCCTTGTAGTCATCAATGTTTGGGTAGCCCCATGTCCTTGTTGGCGTCGATGGTGGCATAGCCCCATGTCTTTGTCGGTGTCGATGGCGGAGTAGCCCCAATATCATCTTCTGACCTTTGGAATGAGGTTACGAACCCATCCCTTTTTCATGACGCACCCTTTCTTTTGCCTAGGCCGCCCTTGCGGGTTTTCAACCTAGCGGGCTACTTTTTTGCGTCTTTTATGGTACACCCTGTTTTTTTCCTAGGCCGCCCCTGCGGGTTTTCAACCTAGCGGGCTACTTTTTTGGTGCCTTTCTTTCTATTTTTCTCTCTCTTTTTTTCATGAGTGGTCCAGCCGACTCGACGGGACGGGGACTCAATATATCTTTTTGGAGGAAACATGCAAGGGCCTTTATTTAGGCGGGAGAGAGTCCCTTTATGTTGATGAACAATGTATCATGAAACGGGAGGAAGCCCTTGCTTGACAAAATACAAGTGTTTAGCTCTTTCCTAAGATGTAGAGAAGAAGACTCGTTGAGACATTTGAAATTGGCCTCAGTTAATATCATCAAAATGATTGCTGGAATTGACCATGTTCATTATTAAGTGAAGATTATAACAAGCAATTAGCCTTAACATGTGCAAATGCTTTGATCAATTGAGATTAAGATTCGATCAATGGAAAGATCAAAATGCGTTCAGGAGAATTGGTCATTATCTGGGAAATTGGTCATTGATGGGACCAAGGGAAGAGAACCGGGTCATTTTGGGAGGACCGAGGTTTGATGGATTCATTTCATGCTATGACCGGACCCGAAGGTTGCCTACGTTCCCCTCAATGTGAGGAGCTCAGGTCGTCGTAGTTCGGCCATGAGGCCGTCTTTTGCTGAAGTTGGATTTCTTTTGTTGTTGTCTCGGAGGACGTTGTTGCTCACTTTGCTTTGGGTGAACTCCTTGAGATGGACCTCTTGGGGTGAACCCTCTTTGGTGTGAACTCCTTTTGAGGCAAACTTTGTTTTCACCATTTCCTTCCCTTCTTTCCATACATTCATTTCCTTTCTTTTTTTTTTCTTTTCTTTTTTTTTGAGGGAGGAGGTAAACATTATCCCCAGCTTGCTATCTTGGGCATTGACTTTCCTGCAACCCTTTATCGATTCTAGCTTTGATTTTGATGATCCGAGAAGCCCTTTGCTTGGTTGCGCACGTGCCATCACGGTTGAATCTTGGTGGTTGAGCAACAACGTCCTCACCTTTTCACTGTCTCGGGATGCCTTTGATGTGCATCAGGAATTTGTCTCAGAAAGGTGTATCGGGTTGTGTATCGGGGAAGTGTATGAGGGAAGACTTGCCATTAATGGTTTCTTCATGCCAATTGATCACAACATTTATTCACATCAAGATTAATTGTTTTCATTTAGCATTTTTCATTCGTGTTAGGTCAATTCGTCCTTAATGAGTCGTCATTGACTAGTATCCTTAGAAGTCAATTCATCATTTTAGGGACGTAGCAATCAATTGATCATAACAAGCAAGGCAATTTCAAGAGTAAATGTATATTGCAAATAATGTCTCAAGTCTAGAGAGAAGAGAATGAAAATGACTCTTTTATTGAGATAACTTTGTACATACATGTCTAAGTGCGGACCTTTGCAAAAATAAAAAGACACAGTCCGGGACAGACTTTAATGAAAGTCTAGATCCTACGAGGCTGGAAGACTTATCACTCTTTTTTTTTTTTGGAATGGGTTCCTATAAAGTGCGATGGTCCATAATCTTCCTCAATTGTTGGAGGGGTTGTCGGCGGTACATTCCATGTCTTCCATGGGGAACTAGGGCTCCGTGCCATCGGGAAAGATGTCGCGAGGCTTCCATTTGGCTTGGCATTGCAATTACCGAGTTCGTCTTTGGCCATCTCCTTTTGGCGACTTCCTTTCGAGGTGCGTAACCTCATGCATGGCATTCGGCGAGGGTATGGTTCTCCATTTGATGTACCCACCCTTGGGCTTTCGAATCATGGGCCTCTCCTTGTGGGCGGTGTCCCAACTTGTTTTGATCTTCTTGTTCATGTGGGCGCCAATTCGGATGTGGGCTCCTTGGTCTATGTTTCCGGTGGACAAGACCACAAAGGACTTTAGCATTTTAAACCTCAAGGTGAAATTATAACCACGATTTGAAAGGAACGCCTTATTAGCGGATTAGCCTTTTAGAAAAGAGTTGACCTTTTATTTTAAAAAAACTCGATCTCCATTTTTTTTAATGAAGATTGACACACACATTTTTTATTTGAGCAAAAGACTCACACATTTTTTTTTCTTTTTATAAGGATTGACACACACACATTTTTTTATTTGAGTAAAAGACTCACACACATTTTTTTATGTAAACTTTTGATAATGTAGTAATGATAATAATAATTTCATTAAAAAAAATTGATAATGGATTCAAAAGGGTCACCACATAGCACTAACCGGGGAGTCAAGATTCTAACTAGACCTAACAGACATCTTAACTGACTTTCCCTAGAGGCTTATTACACGTTCTAACAGTGGACTTTGACCTTTCCTGAGGGGAGATCGGTGGAAGGGGTTTTGAGATTTTGCTCTCTGTTACGGTGACCACAACACCATCAATTTCCCAACCCGGGGCATTTAGCCCTGCAGACATTTTCCGTGCCATTAACCCTTTGGCTTTGCTGAATTTGTCAACCTTCCCGAAACTGGCTCTCTTACTTTGGGGTTGG
The DNA here is from genome assembly GCA_026119855.1 of Campanula takesimana. Taxonomy (NCBI): domain Eukaryota; kingdom Viridiplantae; phylum Streptophyta; class Magnoliopsida; order Asterales; family Campanulaceae; genus Campanula; species Campanula takesimana. The sequence continues at coordinate 404,441 of JAOWBW010000959.1, read as the reverse complement.
TGACTCCGTCAACCACGGTCTCCTTTCTCTTGGGCGGATACCACTCCATTCTTTGATCCTTGGAGAAGTCACAGGATTAGATCTCTCGATCCCAAGCACGTTGACACTCGGGCTGTTGGCTGTGGCGGAGGGATAAGGGGGTTCAAGCTTTCCTTCCCCAATCAAACCCAGAATGATACGTTTCACAGCAGGGCACTCATCGGTATTGTATCCATGGTAACTATGGAAGGCACACTTCTTGTTAACATCGAGATACTTCTCAGGGTTTTTGGGTTGGAAGTTGACAAGAGGCTTTGCGAGGCCTTGCTTAACCAATCTCTCAAATACCTTGCTTATAGGCATTCCGAAATCCTCAAACCTTATGAAACAGGGTCTGGATTGGCGTTTGGCTCTTCTTCCATTGTTGGTCGGAGCGCGGCGGGGATGAGAATCATTACTATTCAATGAAAAGGGGTGCTCATTGAGTGTCCTTTCATACTGAACTTCCATTTGCTTTCTCCTTCCCATAGATGATTGAGAGGATCCTGCGGGGGTGGAGGGGTGTAGGCATATCCATAACCCTGGTTGTTCGCATGAATGTACCTCGGAGGTGCGTAATGAACTTGTGGTCCAAAAGGTCTCGGACCGTAGAAATGATACGGGTCACCTTGGAATCCAGTGGTTGGCCAATTATCCACATATGGTGACTGAGTTCTTGGGATTTGATTGGCGACCTCAAACTGAGAGGAAGTATAATTAGGAAGACCTCGTGGGAGTGATGGTCGAGGCATGATCGGTGTGAATGGTGAGACATGGGTGTTTATGGGAGGCAACCCAAAGGGAATGTTAGATCCGGGGTAAGGCGGAGTGTATGGAGCTTGAGTGGGAGGCAACCTTTGAGCGGTGACGTGTTGAAACAGAGAATGAGGGGATTTGGTGTTTTCGCAAGGTTGAGGGGGTGGAGTTTGGTTGTGACTTGGAGGTTGGGTGGTTTCGACCCCTTCCTCATGGTCAGAAACCTCAACGAAGGACCTGTCCGTCTGAAACAAAACCTTAACGCCTTTTCATCTCATTGACCCGACAAACCGGTCTCGTGCTTCCTCGTAGTGTTTCCTGGTAATCTCTTCCCGAGCCCTGGAGTCTTCCAAAGCTTGGAGCAACTCTTCTTTGGTTGGGCTGGTCTGACCATTTGCGGCATTGCTTTCCCAACTATTTTCCTCTGAGCCGGTCATTCCAAGGTTCCGACGTGGAGGGATTGTAGCGGCTGAGGAACCCTCGGACTCAACGCGGAACAGGCGGTGACACGGTGCTCTTTTCCACTTCATTCTCGCTGCAGCAGAGACATAATGCAACTTAGGCTCAGGTAATCATTGGGTGGATGCTCATGCTACAAATGGGACATGACCGCTAGACTTAGACCTATGGGTGAAAGGTGAACGGGATCAAATGGGATCTCGAATCCATGGTTGTAGCCGACTTCTTGGAGGGCAACGGGGGATTCATTCAAAGACTTGACCGGCTCCTTAGAAGATAACGGGGATCCTCCCAAGGACTTGACTTCCTAGGGGATTACTCCTAGGGATTTGACGAGAATCTCAAAAAGGGGACCTAGGGGATGACGCCTAGGGGTTTAACGGAAATCTCAATAGGGACCTAGGGGACAACGCCTAAGGGTTTAACGAACATCTTGGAGGATAACGGGGATCTATCCAAAGATTGACGGGGGTCTTAGAGGATAACGGGGATCTGTCCGAAGATTTCATTGGCTTCTTGGAGGATAACTGGGATCCTACCAAAGATTTAACGGGTGCCTTGGAGGATAACGGGGATCTATCCAAAGATTTCACCGGCTTCTTAGAGGATAACTGGAATCCTACCAAGGACTTGACGCCTATGGGTTTAACGAGAATCTCAAAAAGGGGACCTCGGGGATGACGCCTAGGGGTTTAACGGAAATCTCAACAGGGACCTAGGGGACAACGCCTAAGGGTTTAACGAACATCTTGAAGGATAACGGGGATCTATCCAAATATTGACGGGGGTCTTAAAGGATAACGGGGATCCGTCCGAAGATTTCACTGGCTTCTTGGAGGATAACTGGGATCCTACCAAAGATTTAACGGGTGCCTTGGAGGATAACGAGGATCTATCCAAAGATTTCACCGGCTTCTTGGAGGATAACTGGGATCCTACCAAAGATTTAATGAAATGCCTTAACATAGGTCTTGGAGGATAATGGGGATCCGCCCAAAGACTTAACGAAATGCCTTAACGTAGGTCTTGGAAGATAACGGGGATTCGTCCAAAGACTTAACAAAATGCCTTAACGTAGGTCTTGGAGGATAACGGGGATCCGTCCAAAGACTTAACAAAATTCCTTAACGGAGGTCTTGGGGGATAACGGGGATCCGTCCAAAGACTTAACGAAATGCCTTAACGTAGGTCTTGAAGGATAACGGGGATCCGTCCAAAGACTTAACGAAATGCCTTAACGTAGGTCTTGGAGGATAACGGGGATCCGTCCAAAGACTTAACGAAATGCCTTAACGGAGGTCTTGGAGGATAACGGGGATCCGTCCAAAGACTTAACGAAATGCCTTAACGTAGGTTTGGAGGATAACGGGGATCCGTCCAAAGACTTAACGAAATGCCTTAACGGAGGTCTTGGAGGATAACGGGGATCCGTCCAAATACTTAACGAAATGCCTTAACGGAGGTCTTGGAGGATAACGGGGATCCGTCCAAATACTTAACGAAATGCCTTAACGTAGGTCTTGGAGGATAACGGGGATCCGTCCAAAGACTTAACGAAATGCCTTAACGTAGGTCTTGGAGGATAACGGGGATCCGTCCAAAGACATAACGAAATGTTGTTTGCTAACGCAAGAATGCGATGCGTCAAAGACAAGAAGCAAGAAAGGAGCAAAAGCATGTAATGTGTGATTATTCATTCATTCAAGTTTACTTAAAAAGCATTTGTATTCCTACATGGTTGGAAAAGATTTCTCTTCTTTTTCGCAACTAATCTAAATCTTGGTTCAGTGGAGGCCATCACTACGCCTATAGACCCCTCGTTTTTCACCTGTCTTGCACACTCCCAAGGATGGACTATCCCGGGTAAGGGTCCTATAGGGCAAGCGGCTTCCACCGACCGAAAGAAACGAACCTAAGGTCTAGTGCATCGTAAGGTTCCCAATACGTGGGCCATTCCAATCATGATTAAGCCCCGGTTAAGATCGAGATTCGTCTTAGGGACTTAAGGGACTTCCGGTATAACCTCATCTTTGATAAGGGCTCTCGAATCTTATTCTGGGCTTAAGGATGATTAGTATGAACCATTCATTAGGGCTTGACAACACGGTGTCACCCTATCCTTAATACATGACTTAGGTTAATTATGGCTATCATTAACGCACAATTCAAGGACCGGGTCGAGGACGACCTTGGTCACACTTGCTTTCACAAGGAGTCGTGACTCGGGCATCAACTTGGCCACGATTAACCTTAGACACGCATTAGGGACGTGGTAACGTGAAAAAACCAACCAGAGTCACGGTATTTGTGTGTCACGGACAAGTGTGGTTGACTCGGCTCGGAAGGGGAGGTGGAATGGACCCGTGCGCGCTAGAAGGGCACAAGAGCACCAATCAAGCTGCATCTGGCATCCATCCCGGGTTTAAGGGGTATTTGGAACGTGCAAGGTCGAGTGCGCGTTGTGTGAAGCCATTCTATGTTCCCTTTTGAGTCAAAATAGAGATTTTCAATCTGTTTTAACATCATGAGCAATGTATGATTAACATATGAACATAATCAACAAATATGAGCAAGCATGAATAAGCTATTTACACAAGCAATCAAGCAAGAACATATGAACAAACAAAGCCAAAACTTGTACATGCAACAAATTGTGCACAACCAAAGAATCCTTTGAAATCAAGATTTTTCAAGAAAAACAATTCTTTTGAAAACCATTTGCAAAACAAGTTGTGTACAACAAAGGATTCAAAAAAATTTACAAAAAGGGTTATGCACAAGGAGGATTTAAAAACTCAATTTTATGTCCAAAAGACTTGTGCATAACCAAGCTTCAAAAAGCCAAGTTTTGGCTAAAAGAGAAGAAGGTAATATGCACAAACAAATCTGTAAATTTGGAACCTGGATAAGCAGAAGCAAAAGGGACACAGAATGTTTTTGCCCTGCACAAAATGGTTAAATTTTGAAACATGCTGTTCCCTGCCCAACATAGCCGTACGGCTATAGCATGCTGGCAATTATTTTTTTGCAGTTTTTCAACTTCTGATCATCAAGCCCCAGTTTATTGTATTTCCAGAATAGTTTCCACTCCAGAAGATTCAATCAGAAACACAAAACACACAAAACAAACACAAAAGTTAACGAAAACAGGAGAACGGGAGTTTGACCCACACAAAAGCGTCCCCAAAGCTTCTAAAAAGAAGTTTGCGAACACTTTATTCCCCAGCGGAGTCGCCACTGTAAGGATCCCGCCCCGTGACGAATGAAACGATGGGAGCGTTTCGAAGGGCAAAAAACCAAACACGGTTATCACACAAAACATAACGGAGTCGCCACATTTGTTAATTATTTAACCCAACAAATGGAAAGTTTAGAGATTCTATTAGTTCGGAGGTCAGGTTACGCCTTGGGAAGAGTTTTACGTCACCCAAGTCGCCTCGGATAGGACCGAGTCTCCCTAATCGTTAGTTAACAAAGTACATGTGTGTGTGTGTGTTTTCAAAAATTGGGAGAAACTGACTTTTAACAAACCTGGTAAATTATTTAACAGAAAAGGGTTATTTTGCAATCAGTTTAACAAAAAGGGGTAAAACTTGAAAATAGTGCTCCCTGGCCAAACTAGCCGTATGGCTGGTTTAAACCATCCGTACGGCTTGTTCGGCCGTTCTGGGTTTTTTTACAGATTTATCAGAAAACTGTCCAGTTTCAGGCAGAAACAGAGTATTCTGCTGAAACTGGACTGAAATGCTAATTTTCAATTTGTGATTAACAACAAAACTTTGAAAAGATCATTCCTATGCACTTTGATCATCAAAAGAACCCCAAAAACAAAGATTTGGGTGTGATCAAAGGCAATCATTGGAGAAATTAAGAAAATGTGATGAACATGCCCTTTGGGGCCAAAATGACCATTTGATGAATAAAGATTGAAACTTTATCACCAAAATGGACTTATTAAGTTAAATTAAACCTTTAGGGACAAACATGTAACATAAAGATTGAATCTTTATGTCCCAAACTTGGGGATTTTAGGCAAGATCATGGTTGGGAAGATAAAGATTGAAACTTTATCTCCCAATCATGATCATCATGGCCAAACAAGAACAATATTAATTAGAAATTTAACAAATCCTGATTATATATAGCAATAATATAGTAGCTTGGGAGGACAAGACTTGTATATATATATATATATATATATAGTGCCTGAATGGACAAGACTTGTAATGTAATGTAAAGGCTTGAAAGTAAATTGCATCAAAGTAAAGACATAATGACATCAAATGATAACAAGCCTTAGGTTATCCTTTGGTTTAGAACCCACAATCATGCATAGAACATGAAGGGCACCATGGATCAAGGCTTGGTTCCAATTCATATAATTTGCAAGAAACATAAAGACATAAGGTAAATAATTAAAAGGAAAATAGAATGAGATGAAGAGAAGATGGGGGAGAAGGAGGCCTCACCACTCTTTGGTTCTAAGCCTATCTTCTTTCACTCTTTTCACTCAAATGTGTTTATCACTCCTATCAGCTCTCAATTCTGCAGAGCTTTTTCTCTAAAACTGTTTTCTCCCCCCCCCCCCCTGAAATGATCAGCCTGGGGTTCAATTTATGGGGACTGAGAGTGCCCAAACCAGCCGTACGGCTAGGTCCCTCAGGTACCCAAACCATCCGTACGGCTCAGTCTGGCGAGCTTCAGGATTTTTCTAAGGTTTATTCCAGAACAGTCCTGGAATGTTTGGTTTATCCTAGTGAGGTCCTGGCCCATCGGTTTATCCCTGAATGGCACCAGGGTACTTACAACCACCCGTGTAACAGCATTCAAGAATTAAGGAAAAATAATTCCCTTCAATCCTTTTCTCAATATTCTTCATGTTCATCATATTCTAATTTCATCAGTTTGTTTCTTGAAAATGAGTTTAGTTCATGGGATACTAGGGAACAAACTTGTGTTTTGCTATCAGCTGCTGAATCAAAATGTGTAGCAGTTGGTAGTAGGTGCACTAATCTCATTCAGAAGAAGAAATTGAACAAAGATAATGGAATTAAAGACAAATTTTATCTTTCTTTTGTGATGCAAAGGGTACCATAGAGACAATAAAAGGCCCTGTTCAATGTTCTAACCTTAAGCATCTTGATTTTAGGCTTCACTATGTTCGAGATATTGTTAATCAAAAAATCATTAATCGTCAATTTGAGGTAAATAATAAACGATTGAATGATATTTTCATAAGGCCATTGTTTTTCGAGAGATGTATTTCTCTCGGTGTGTGTGAGTTCAGTTGATCGCACAAGTGTGCGGACAACTGTCTGCATCTCTGTATAATTGTATATTACAGAAAACACACACACACACACACAAAAAAAAAAAAAAAAAAAAAAAAAAAAAACAAAACTGCATTCATGCTTTGCACGATTATCTTTTGTGATCACTTGGTTGATCTTTCCCGTGGCTCTGTGTTTGACCCTTGAATGTGAAACCCTTCTTAACTTGATTATAAAAATTATCTTGTTAATTCCTTCATGCTGTATATCATGGAGTGGGCACTTAATCTAAGGTTACGGGGAAAACAAGTTGCCTCCTATCTTTGAAGTCACTACTCATTTAGGCAAAATGCCGACGTTGTACAAAAATACATCACTTGAGGAAAAAAAGTATGGTGATACTGTATTGTGAGAGTGAAAAGCTCCTCCCCGTAACTGATTCAATGCCTCAAAAGGAAGTGTTCTAGAGGCTACATGATTGAAGGACATCTCATTGAATTCATGTGTGTTAAAACCGGGTCATTGGATATGTAGACCATACTATGTCACACCTAATTGAGATTAATCTCCACTATGTGTGCTTGTTAGGCATAACTCAAAATTATGATTTCTTTGGCCTCATGAAAATTTCATTTAATTGATTATTATTTTCATCAATTGTGGGTTAATCTTTTCTTGGTTAACAATAAGTTTAAATGAGTGTTTGCCCAGGTTATGTGCAAAGGAATTCGGAACAATCTTTGTGGGTTCATATGAATATAATCTTCTATGGTATTGCAATGGTTCACAAAATCAGGATAAAATTTTGGTTTTTGAATTCATATTCTTTGGCCAATTTGTTCTTTCAAAAGGTTAGGTCACCTTGATTGTGTATGTTTCCTAGACCAAGTGAACTTCTCCCCAGCCATAATCAACAACAATTCTCTCTTTGAAAATATCAATTTTTTTGAGAATGTAATCCTTGCAAGTTGTCTTTGCTGATGTTTTGGAAGTTGTGTGCACATCTCTGCACTCAACTGGTTGCACAACTGTGCAGTTGTTCTCTTCTTCTCCAAAAATTCTGTAAGTATTGTCTTCTTCCACTTGTTCCTCTGCCTCGGATCCTCTGAAGCTACAGCTTTGATCATAATTCATAAAGGGGTTTCTTAAGATATTTTCATAATGTGTGCACATTTTGTTTTGAAAATATCTAAAGAAAATGGGGAGAATAGGGAAATAGTCAATCAATGGAGGAGATGATCATCAATGGAGATGCAGAAGATGATCATCAAGAGAGATATAATCCATTTAGGGGGAGTTTCTAATGCATGGGGAGAGATTGTGGTGTCCAATTAAGGGGGGAGCAAGCTCGAGTTCCTAATGCTGTGAATGAAGATGAATTGAAGTTCAATAGGTGAAGATTGAGGTTTGAGTTTCTTGTGTTAACTTTGTTCATGCATGTTTTAAATCAGAACCACAAAAATAGGGGAGATTGAAAGAGTATAAAATACTCTTGACATCTTTTGATTTTTGTAATTCTGGTTTGGATTTTATCTTAGGAATTAGTTTATACATTGTATATATTTAGATTAGAATTATTTTAGGATATAGTAGTATTTATCTTAGGAATTAGTTAAATTAGAATATTATTGATTTATGTAACTAACCTACTAATGTTTATCTTTGGTAAGTTAGTATTTTGTATTTTAGGTAAAGATGGACTCTTGTGTTACCACAGAATGGATCGGCTATAAAGGGAGAGGAAATCAACCTTGTTCCGGATTCTCCAGCCATTTGAGAGATCAAAAGAATTCATCATATTCTCTCTTAAAGTGCTTCTTGTTCTTGAAGTCATTCTTTATCAAAATCCAAAATCCTTCAATTGCAATAAGTTCTTGTATTAAGAACATTATATTGCTGATCATCTTTGGCCTTGAAGCTTTTGTGATTTGATCCTTTTAGTTCTTCATGGTTATTTTGTGTTTGGTTTGTTCTAGGAGTCTAGAACACATTTTGTCTTTTTATAATTTTTATTTCTTTCATTGTAATCGTTTTCTATAACTTGTATCTGCAAGTTTTTATTAATGAAAGTTTTCCAGTAAGCAAAGTCTTGCTGAAGCGTTTAAAACTTCGTTTTATTTAATTCGTTGCGTTTTTACTTTTTCTGATATTCTGTCTGTGGACAGTTGTCGTGCCAGTTGTTAAGACACTTGTGATAGTATTCTTGGATCACAACTGGTCGTTCCCAGAAACAGTCCTAGCAACAAATCTTTCAAAGTGGAGCAGAATCTTTCTGTGCTACCCTGTATCTGTGTCATAACATGTATTTTTTTTTTTTATGGGTTGTTTTTTTTTTCCTTTGTAAATCAGTCAACTTGTATATGTTACCCGCAATCACATCATAGTAGTCTCTGTTATATGTTTCTGTTAGTATTCCTTCCATCTCAATTCACTATAATCAAGAAGAGTACAAGGAGAATCAAGGTGAAAACCTTTCACACAATCTTACAATCTCTCACAATAGTGAATAACCTAGTTTTTCTATCAATCTCTCTCAAGGATCTATACAAAGTCACACTAGGTCACAAGAATAGGTCTTGAGGCTTGTTTATATTTATATACAAGATATAAACCCAACCCTAGAAGAATAGGAGTCCAAATCCCGTCCAAAATCTGTTTCCTTTTTGAATTAGGAAACCCAGTCCTGACACCATGTGCGGTCGCCCAAAACAACATGGGCGGTCTCCCAAACAAACAGGAACAAATCTGGGCTTCAACACGGCAATGTGTGCGGTCGCCCAAATCCATTTGTGCGGCCGCCCACCTATGCTGTCTCCATCTTCCTTCTTCGATTGCAAGACCATTCTAATTTATCCCGAATTGAGAGTCACCCTCAACAATTCTCCACCTTGACGATCAATTCCCGAAAAGCTAGTACATCAAGAGAACATCTCTATCTCCGCTGCCCCGTCCCTACGGGCATCAATGACTAATAACACCAACTAAGTCCAAGAACTTCTTGAACTTATCAATCAACTTTGTCAACATGACAACCTTCATTATAGCTATATTTTCAGTCTCGGTAGTAGACAACTCCGTGACATCCAGCAATCCAGATCTCCAAATAAACGCGGAACCAACAAGACAAAATACATACTCCAATGTAGATTTTCTGTCAACAAGATTACCGCCCCATTCTGAATCACCATTCCCAACAGAACCATCACTGTTCTTTCCTACACAATGCACACACAAGCATTTGAATACGGAACCAGTGACATATCATCTTTAGACTTGGGACTATCTAATGAAGACAACCATTTCACTTGGTAAGCATCATTGATATCTATTGCATTCACAAGAATGCCATCGACATAAGCAAAATAAATCAATGTGCCATCACTACAAACCATCAAGTAAACACAGCAATCATATCCACTACTAGCATAACCATGGGTAACAATAAAAGTGTCGAACCTTTTATAACACTGTCGAGTTGACTGCTCCAAATCATCCAAGTACCTCTCTAACAGGCAAACATGATCCTTACCCTCGACAACAAACCCTTCAGGACGGCGCATATAGATCTCCACCTCAAACTCTAGATCTCGCATCGCCTCAATGCTCAACAAGTTGTGAATAGATAGGTGTCTAACAGCTGGTGAAACAATATCATTGTAGTCTACCCCAAACCTTGGAGTACCTTCTTTGAATTTGTAGATCCACTTGTGACTGACTAACACCTTCTTTGGTGGTGATCTAACAAATTCCCATGTCTGACTTTCAATAAGAGATACCATCTCTTCTTTAACAACGACCGACCACATAGCAGATTTATCACACGGTATATTTTCATTGAAAGAAATTAATTTATGCATACTTACTGTTTTCGCAGCGGACATTGCATAAGCCACCATCTCCTCCAAACCACATCGAACTCTACCAAAAACAATGGTAGTCTCCACCTGCTTATTGGTCTCCTCCTCTTGAACTGGAGCTTCAATTGGAGTCGCTTCATCAGACACATCATTTACATCTAAGTCAAGTTCCACCAATTCTTTACCATCTCCGAATAACTCCACCTGTTTGTGTATCCGTCCTGCAGGACAACTTTTTCCACGGAGAAGTAGAGCAACATCTCTACATGTCAGGAACTTAGATGCCATCGGATCCCATGACTGGAATCCTTTCACTCTAGTAGTATCACCCACAAAGGAACATCCTTTGACCCCTTTGATATACCAATTTTGCCAATGTGTCTTCTTCCGATTGCAAGACCATTCAATGATTTATCCCAAGAATGTGACACAATGTCAGTCAGCCTCCGCCTCACCGTTGACATTGGACATATCACTAACAACCGTAGACCCAAGAAGCTTGTACAATGTCCCCACCTTTTTTCCCTTCAATGCCACCAAGTTCAACCATTCTCAATGGATAAACTATAACGGCTACTAGAGAAAGGTTCTTCTTCAGTTTACCTGACATTCCTTTCCGCACTACTCCTCAAACATCTTAACCTTAATAGCCCCATACCAACAACCTTGCATGCAGTAATCCAAAAAGACTACTCCACCAGCAGCCTTATATGAACAAAACCATGCCCGGTTGCAATGATACAATGTAATCACCACAGATGCTACTAAGAGTCCTTTGACATATCACATTCTTTTGCCATTCACTTCATTGACCCTTCCTTGACTTTCTGCCGCTTCTAGCTACTAACCCATCACCTTGAGATTCAGCACTTGTTGAGGTCAAGTGTGTCTCAATGACTTCTCGTTGTAGTAGAGCGTTCTTGATCTCTTCCATAGAGATCTCATCCTTGCCATACAACACTATCTCTCTAAAGTGCTGGTATTCCGGAGGTAGAGAACAAAGCAATTTTACCGCAAATTGCTCATCATCAATCACGACATCGACATTCTTCAAGTCCATAACCAAACCATCAAACTCATCAAGATGATTTTTTCAACTTGCACTCCTCGAGTTTCTTCATTAGTAGCAACCTGTTACTAATGCTCTTGGTCATGTACAATTGCTCAAGCCTAACCCAGAGCCCTGCCGCAGTCTTCTAACTTACAACCTCCCTTATACCTCATCTTTGAGACTCAAGTGTAAGAGAGATAAAGCTTTCTCGTATATCAAAATTGTTCATCCTTCAAGCTTGCCGTTTTTCTCGCCTTCCCAAGCAAAGCCTTGACACAATTTTTACCCACCAAGATTGCTCGCATCTTCACTTGCCATAAACCGAAATTGACCTTGCGATCGAATTTCTCAATTTCGTACTTCCCTGCCATCGTTACCAATAAGCAATACTAGATCCACAAACGGAGCTCTAGATACCAATTGTTAGGATTTTAAGGCCCAAACACATTGCTTGATTGATAAAGATGAAAGCACAAAATAACAAAATAGCAAGAACGGAACAAATTGAAAATAGATGACACAAGAGATTTTACGTGGTTCACCAACTTTACGTTGAATCAACACAATCAAGAAGAGTACAAGGAGAATCAAGTTGAAAATTTCACACAATCTCACAATCTCTCACAATAGTGAATAACCTAGCAGAAGATCTTGAAGTCTCTATGAAAATGGTCAATGTTGAAATTGTAGTGAAGTTGTGTAACCAATTTCTTGATTATTTATTCCCATTTTTATGTTCTGTAGATAAAATTTTGAACTAGACAGTTGTACTGGAAGTTATACAAGGCAATCTAGTGTATTCGCCAAGTACTGAAATGAATGGAGTATGGTGTTTGTGTATATCCTATATCCACAGGAAGTTGCTGTAACCTTGAGGGAGTCAACTACCAGAAAAAAGATGGGCAGACCAAGGAAGGTCGACAAAGCTATGATAGAAGAACTTGAACGCTGCAGCCACCTTAATACCGCTGGTTCTGATAATTCCTTCCATCAAAAAAAGCTTCGGAGAGTTACTTTTAGTCCTCAGGTACCAATATGCATCTCTCTCTCTCTCTCTCACATATAATGTTTCTTGTGGGTATGTTGTAAAAGTGCTTGTGCCATATGAAGGATTTACTAAATGCATTTTCCTTGTATTATCATTCGGCTTAGTCCACCAAAAACATGCCAATTTGGCAGGATTATTTCTTGAATACTTGGACCAAATGTTATTATCCGTTCCCAATTAGTCCATGCCTATCTATGATCTGCATAGTATTTGTTCACCAATTGTTCTTACTGCATGGTTAGTATGAGGTCGTTTTTGTTGTATACCATTATTTGCGATAAAAGTTTGCTTCGACACTTCCACCAGAAACTCTGGAAGTGAGACTCTGCTGTCTTTATGCTTTGGCATTTTTGATCTCGTAATCAACAAAATCTCATTTTTTATATTTGTATGATTAGTAATCTGGTGGATTTTCTTCTAATCCTAGCTAACTATTTAGCAGCTTCAAATCATTACTTTGGAGCGCATCTCTGAACTTGTGGTACGTAGAATCACTTTTGAGTTTTAATTTTTGAGCATGTACTGTAGACTCTAGTGTGTTGGAAAACAGTTAACTGTAAAACTTTCTTTGAGTTCTCTACATATTTCTGTTTCTATAACCGCAACTTTGTTTTGGCTGAGTTTTATTTAGGAACGTGATATATTAATTGATGAGTTTGAACAGGTCCAAATTCCTCGAGCTTCCATGTCAAGTCCAAAGCGAAAATATCACTGCTTGGACCAAGCCTCTGGTCTCAGTGTTGCTGAAGTTGCTGCTAGATTTGATGACTCTCCAGATCCTCCTGATGAAGTTGACTCATCTTTTGATACTTCCGTGATGAAGGAAGAAGTGGACAAGAACAATGAAGATGTTGAGAGAAAAAGTAAAGAAGTGGAAGAACTTGAAGCGAAGACCCGTGAGGCACGAAATGAATTGGCTACTATTGAAGCTAGAGGTATGGAGCTCAAAGAAAGAATTTCGAACACAAAGGCCAAATGGGTTAGTTTTTGTGAACAAAGATTGATGAAAGGCCTTCTTTAGTTAGCCATATTGATCTCAAAAACATAATGTACTAACCTAGAGTTACATCTCAGAACTATTACGCGAACATGATCTTTACGTGATATGTAATATTTATACGAATGGAATCATGGAAGCTTGACTCGCACGGATCTACTTATGAATCTTTGACACTGCCCATCATGGTTCTAAAGCCCTTTTGTCATTCTGACTTTCTGGTTATCTTTTTCTACTATATTGCTGGATATGAATACTAAATTCTTCTGGAAACTTGCTACTCCCTCTATCCCGATTTAAGGTTTTTTACTTTCCTTTTTAGTATATCCCAATTTAAGGTTCTTACTTTACTTTATTGCCTAAAATGGAAAGTGGGACCCACTTGTCATTCTCACATCAAAAACTCCCTACACACTTTCTCTCTCTTACTTTACTTTTCACACTCACAACATTTACTTTTTCTTAATACCCGTGCATAGTCAAACTAAAAACCTAATAGTGGGACGGAGGGAGTACATGTTTTTTGGTTATGAAAACAGGTCAATACAATGTCGAAAACAAGTTGACTAATTAGAATTTCTTTGAGAAAAGAAGAGAATGATGTTTGCCGGACAGAGAAAGCAGTAGCAAATGCATAAACAGGGAAGCCAAATATTCATCATAGTTGCCATAATGATGCATTCTTAATTGTTGATCTTCCTGCAACTCTTTCTAATCTCGCCCTTTTGACCAGTCAATGGAGTGATATTTCCCATCTTAACCATAGATTTAGCAAATTGCTCGAAGAACGCCTCGTTGTTCTCTGCATACTGCTTCACCAACTCCAGTGTTACTTGACTCTTGGTTACAAGGATTTGGTCTGAACTCAACAAGCCCTTTGAAGCTAGTAAGTTCTTGAAGTAATTATTATCAAACTTTGTGGGAGAGACAAAGTCCATGACAAAGAGGTTTTGGTCCCCGCCAGAGCGTGGGCAGTTATTGCGCAGCTGAGCAGCGTAGGATTGGTCCAAAGTGAAGTCAGGTTGTGCATTGCCTGTCTGGTTGTAAAGCCTCTGTCTGAAGCTGGTGCATCGTGCATTCCCAATCGTGTGGCTTCCAGAAAGAGCAACAAAATCAACAATGTCAAGCCCTTTTAGCTTGAATTTGGTAAGGATGGTTTGGAAAGTGTTGTTTGGAGCAGGAATGTTTTGGTTTGAGCCACTCAAACTTGCTCCTCTCGAGTCCCTTCTTCCTAATGGCACCTCCCAGCTTGGTCCACCTCTCTGTACAAACAAACTTTGTTCAAAGTTGGAGAGGATATATGCATATATATACATATATACGTACATACATATATATGTGCGCGTATATATATATGGCAGTTTACAAGAATTGTGGTACGCTTATATACTTTACCAGAACAGTCGAGTCCCTAGCAGCCAGAGCCATAATATCAGCACAAGACACGATTTCTGGGCATTCTTTCTCAAGGGCAGATTTGATCTCATCAATAACTTCAAACCCACGAGCCGAATTCCTATTTGGGATTGAACCCTTTTCGCTAATTATGCTACCGCTGCTGTCAAGAAGTATTGATGCATCACACCCCTACATCAAAATCATATACATGCATATATATCAGGTACGGACTTTTTGGTCATATTTTAAAATGAAGCATATTGAATCACACTATTATTAACACTAGTTAAGTGGCTTAATCTTGGATCTGTTATTTTTTTAACGGACCTTAACGAAGCAGTCGTGGAAATGGAGCCTGAGCAAAGAAGCAGCCATGCGGGCTTCTCTGGCAACTGCTTTCGCAACAACAGACTTAACGATCTCTGTTGCTTTTGGGCACGAGCGATCATAGAACTGTGGGTATAGATAACCGGCGTTAGTCTTTCGGGAGAGGCAGGGTGGTGCAAAAGCTAGGAGAGCTATAAGCATGACAATGCTTAAGGACTTAGCCATTGTGGTTTTACTACTGGTTTTTGAACTGGGTGAGTGTAATTCTGTATGGCCTATATACTATACTTGATCTTTTGATGAAGGCTTGTGTTGAAAAAGTGTGGATCAGTTGTGAGTATTTATAGACAAGATTTGAAAGAGGGGACAAATAAAGTAATCAACATTTTTTTTTTTTTTTTTTATATTTATTTTGGTGTGTGTGTGTGTGTGTTTAGAGTGGGAGCAGAGCCACCTGCTCTGTTGACAAAAATGGATGAGATAAAAAGTGTTGACCTCCTAAAGAAGTGGTATCAATCTGTAAATCATGAATGATTTGCTAATTACTGAGCCACCGACATTAAAGTATATACACTCCCTCCGCTCACAAGTATTGCAGTTGACTTATCAATATCCTATAAAAGAGATGCACACGGTCTTTATTTGTTTGTACATTACTTGTAAGATGATAATATGTACAGTTGCACTAAGACTATTTCCTTCATTAAAAAAGTTGCCTTTATTTTGATATGGACAAAAAAAAAAAGTGTAGTACATTCAAATGTAAAGTTGTACTACATTGTTTGTACATTATTTGTACAATGATAATATTGGTTAGATGATCTGAGAATGGAGTAGATGAGGAAGCTAATCCACAAATGGGATATGAGAATAATGGAAAGAAGAATTAGGTCAACCTGATTAATCTGTCTCATAACTACTCTGCTTATACATAATTGGCCTGTTGACCAATTACACTACATAACAAATAAGTTGCTTCTTAGTTCAAAATGACTTTTTAAATTTTAAATACCAAACCAGGCTCAACTCAGTGTAGTACATTCAAATGTAAAGTTTCATTATCCATGTATCACATTGACTGAAACAAGATACAAGAAATTGTATCCAAACATATGATTTATTTAACAAACAAAAAAAAACAAACCACACTTCTCTAAGTTGAACAAGATATGACCCTTAAACTCTTCAATTATTAATCTTCCTGCAATATTTTCTAATCTCTCCCTTTCGACCAGTTAACGGCGTAATATTTCCCATCTTAACCATAGACTTGGCAAATTGCTTAAAGAAAGCCTCGTTATTCTTCGAATACTTCTTCACCAACTTCAATGATGTTTGACTTTTCGTTACTAGGATTTGGTCTGAACTCAACAATCCTTTAGAAGCAAGCAAGTTCTTGAAGTAGCTGTTATCAAACTTTTTAGGGGAGACAAAGTCCAAGGCGAAAAGGTTTTGGTCCCCGCCCGTGCGTGGACACTTACTGCGCAGCTGAGCCGCGTGGGATTGGTCAAGAGTGAAGTCAGGCTTTGCATTGCCTGTCTGGTTGTAAAGCCTTTGCTTAAAGGTGGTGCAATGAGCTTTCCCAATTGTGTGGCTTCCAGAAAGAGCGATAAGATCAACGGTGTTGAGGCCTTTACCTTGAATTTGGCTAGGATGGTTTGGAAAGTGTTGTTTGGTGCAGGGATGTTTTGGTTTGAGCCAGTCAAGCTTGCTCCTCTTGAGTCCCTTCTTCCTAATGGAACTTCCCAACTAGGTCCACCACTCTGTACAAAAACCAAACTTTCTTCAAATTTGGAGATGTGTACATGTATATGTATATGTATATGTATATGTATATGTATATGTATATGTATGGAAGTTTACAAGAATTGTGGTATGATATACTCCCTCCGTCCCAAAATGATCTTCTCATTTGCTATTTTTCATTGTCCCAAAAAGTTCTTCTCATTTCTACAATTTAAGCTTAAATGTTCATAAACACAACATGGCTAGTGAAGCAAGTGTTCATATACTTAAAAAGTTTGAATGGTCAAATGTGAAGATCATTTTGGGACGGAGGGAGTATTTTACCAGGACAGTGGAGTCCCTAGCAGCCAGAGCCAAGATATCAGCACACGAAACGATTTCAGGGCATTCTTTTTCGAGGGCAGATTTGATCTTATCGATAACTTTGAAGCCACGAGCGGATTTGCGATTTGGATTTGAGCCTTTTCACTGATGATGTTACTACTGTTGTCAAGAAGGATTGATGCATCACAACCCTGCATACATGCATGAACATTGTATAAAAACATTAACTTGGTCACATATTTTTAATAAACCACATTGATATGGATCTTTTTGGTAAATGTACCCCCCCCCCCCCTTTTACGAACCTTAACGAAACAGTCGTGGAAATGGAGTCTGATCAATGAGGCAGCCATACGGGTGTCATTAATAACGGCTTTTGTAACAACAGACTTAACGATTTCTTGTGCACTGGGGCAGGAGTGGTGATAGAAGTGAGGGTAGAGATAACGACGTCCGTTAGTGTTTGTGGAGAGGCAGAGTGGAGTGAAAGCAAGAAGAGCTGCAAGCATGGCAACGGTGATGGAGTGAGCCATTGTGGGGTTCATATCGCTGTTTCAAACTCGCTAAATGTGATTCCCAACACAAGTTCTGCTAAAGAAACTTGGTTTGTTTGTGAGTTGTGAGCAAAGTGGAGATGAGTTATGGCTACTTATAGAGAATTTTTGAGGTGGGGATGGTGGTGGTGTGGGGGTGGGTGGGGGGCACTCCATGATTCACCTAAGTTGAAGATGACATACTACTAAACAAGTACAAGTTCAATACTTGAATTTGTAGATTTCAGTTGATAAATGAACAAGTGAAGCAATTACAAATTTAGAGGTTTGGCAGGCTATTAGTTTGGAGAATAAGAAAGAAATTGCCACTCTACTAACGATGAATGTTTGGTATTACAGATTAATATGCATTCATTATCCCCAACCCCTAACTCCATCCAAAAAAGTTAACATAAGTTATGAAAATTAACGGAGATTCTACATGAATGTTTCAAATTTGCCGACAATTGGCCGTGACGTCCCCCAATTGTCAAGAAAGAGAGCTGTAACTGAGCTCTAAGTTGGCCATTTCGCAACTTCATCCATGTATGATTTATGTTAATTTTCGTTAACTTTTGTTTTTTGTTAACTTCTGCTAACTATTTTGGATGGAGTTAGGGGTGGGAATAATAAATACTCCCTCCGTCCCAAAAAATATCTTCATACTTTTTTCGACATTACTACGAAGGAATTTTTAGCAATGATTTTAAGTTGATTTAATTATCTTAATGAAAATCTAAAACTAGTTATAGTATTGTTGATGGTATGTTAATACAAGTTTAAGATTTTCATTAATACAATTGAGTCAACATAAAATTATTGCTCAAAGATCCTTCTTCGTAGTAACTAGTACGGCGAATAAAGTATGAAGATCATTTTGGGACGGAGTGTGTAATGCATATATAAAACATTGGTTAAAAGTACTAAAAACTTTAAAAGAGATTAAAACCGAAATTAAAAAATGGTCAAAAACCAATATTACGAATGTGTACACCCTTTTTGTTTTGACAAACTTGGTGAGGGGTTGGTCGTTGGTTAGTTGTTCAAAAGGTAAACTTGGTTTCAACTTAATTAAAAACTTTAAGTAAATGACATTACTAGATAATCAATTTTTTACTCAAGCACTGAATACAAATTGACAGTGGAAAGGTGACTACGTGCTTAAATAAGATATTAATTAAGATTATAAAATGGGTAAATCACAAAATGGGGCCTAAACTTCTCGGAGTGCTACCATATGATCCAAAATTTAGCGAAATGGGGCTTATGGTACAAAAAATTGATCATTTTAGGGATTTTTAACGGAATTCGTTAGAAAAGTCAGTTAAGTCACATGTGCTTTGCACTTGATGGACGGATTGGATGAGTTTGAAATGAGTTTTGGTTCTTAAGGGGTTAAATGCAAATACTTCTACTTAAATTTAAAAATATAAAGTTTTCAAATTTTAAATAATCAAAATTTTAAATAATATAAAGTCAAGTAATTAAAATTTATTTTTTTATATTGATTATTTTTTAAAAATAAATAAATGTTGTATTATTAAAAAATTTAAACTAAATGACAAATATATATAGAAAAATATATTTTTATTTGTGAGCACAAAAAATAAATTTTTATAATAATTTACTTTATTAATTACTTTTTATATGAAAAATATCATATATTATGGAGTATACCATTATATTCTTAGAGTAATTTACTATATTAATTATTAATTTGTATTAACTATCCATTTGTCAAAATATTAGTCATCCTTCTTTTAGAAAAATATATTTTTATTTGTAAGCACGATTTTTTATTTTTTTTAACAATTTACTTTTTTTTTATATTGATTATTTTCTTACATATATTAAGCCCTTTCATTTCTACAAACTTTCATTCAACTCATTCAAAATTAATTTCCATTTCAAATTAATCTGATCCGTCCATCACGTGCAAAGCACATGTGACTTAACTAACTTTTCTAACGAATTCCGTTAAAAAACCTTAAAATGATCATTTTTTTGCACCATAAGCTCAATTTCGCAAAATTTTGGACCATAGGCCCTAAACTGGTACCACTCAGAGAAATTTAGGCTCTATTTTGTGATTTACCCCGTATAAAGTATAAAACTTGTGTGGATTTAATTATGGTTAATTACAATTTAGGGTATAAACTCCATAGGATGTTCCCCAAGCGGGGCCTCATGTTTTATTTTTGTGAATCAGGGCTTGGAATGTAAATTTTTGACCAATTTAGGACTTTCTAACGGATTTCGTTAGAAATTTTGTTAAAACACCATGTGCCGTGCACGTGGTAAAAAAAGGATTAATTTGAAATGAATATTAGTTATAAGTAGTCAAACTGCAACTTTGAAATTTAATGAGTTAAACCATATTGAATCATTTCTTCGAATATTTAATAATCATTTATAGTTATACATCCTTTTTTTTTAAAAAAAAATAATATTATTTGTACATGAATTAAATATACTCCCTCCGTCTCAGGTTAGTGTGGACTTCTTTCCTTTTTCGTCCGTCTCAGGTTAGTGTGGACTATCCCAAAATAGCAAAGAATATTTACTATTCCCCTCACTCATTCTCTCTCTTATTTTACTTTTACACTCACAAACATTAATTAACTTACTATTCCTCCCACTCATTCTCTCTCCTATTTAATTTTTCATACTCACAAACACATTCTTCCATTATTTATCTCTCTTACTTTTTCTTAATTTGTGTGCCCAAAATTTTGGTCCAAACTAACTAGAGACGGAGGGAGTATATTTTTGTACATACTATATTTATTAAATTTTAAATAATATTTAAAATATATACTCCCTCCGTCCCGGAGTAAGAGTCCTACCCCTCATTTGCACGCTTATTAATAAATATTGAAAGTGTTGTAAATGTTGTGAGTGTAAAAGTAAAGTAGGAGAGGGAATGAGTGAGAGAGAATAGTGAATTGATTGGTGTTGTGAGTATAAAAGTAAAATAGGAGAGAAAATGAGTGGAGTGAATAGTAAAGATTATTTGCCATTTTAGGAATAGGACTCTTACTCTGGGATGTACCAAAATGGAAAGTAGGACTCTTACTCTGGGACGGAGGGAGTATAACACAATCGTTTATTATTTGTTAAAAATATTTTAATTATGAAAAATCAGATTACTTTAATAAATTTTTGTACCAATTATTGAATTAGTTTTTTTGAAAGAATTACTTTAATTAGTTAAAAATCAGATTCTTATTTATAACTATAATACGGCAAAAACTATATATACAGCCCGGTAAATACACAGCCCATTTAATTCCATCGCTGCCCTTGCACGTCTCGTGTATACTTACACGAGATGAGAGCTTACATCTCGTGTACATATACACGAGATACATCTCGTGTAAGTACACACGAGATGAGATCTCGTGTATGTATACACGAGATGTAAGCTCTCATATCGTATAAGTATACACGACATAGGCATCTGAGCCTGCTTTTCCACAACCGCAACAGCAAAAGCAACAATAAACATAACTTGGAATGAAATTTGATTCTCAAATAGGACATCTCCACAAAACATCAATAGACCATTACACATATACTATCGCCTAATTGTATACGAAATGAAAGTGTTAACAAGGATAAGCATATAATTCAAACATTCATACAAACTGGATAAATCAAAAACCATTACACATATACTATCCTATATGTAATCTTCTTTGTCTTCTTGCATCGGTATCCTCCTCATAGAGTTGACTGAACTCTGCTATCCTATCTTGGTATGGGAGGAGTAGTTGGCTTGCGGTTGGATCACAGCGGTTCCGATAAAGGTTTGGTGGTGGTGGTATTGGGTAATCATTGCCTAACATGCGCAGCTGCAAAAGTAATAACAGTTAAATACAAGACAATGAAATATAATGAATATAAGTAAGACAACTAAATATAACTAATATAGATGAGACAATTAAGTTTCATACCGCTATAAAATGGTTTCCATTGACTTGTCCCACCACAACTGTGTTCACCGGTGGTTGTACTGGTGCAGTCACTGGA
Organism: Campanula takesimana; assembly: GCA_026119855.1. Classification (NCBI taxonomy): domain Eukaryota; kingdom Viridiplantae; phylum Streptophyta; class Magnoliopsida; order Asterales; family Campanulaceae; genus Campanula; species Campanula takesimana. The sequence goes on along the minus strand of JAOWBW010000959.1, from coordinate 382,625 downwards.
AGGCATAACATACCACCGCTAGTCGAGTAAGAAATGAACGCCACATTATACCTCGTGGCAATGATGTGCCCAAGATCTGGGAGCTCCATCCAATAATCACTGGGCGCCGTCCGGCTATAGCAAGCAATCTTACGTAAGAGTTCTCTTACCGATATCCAAGGTAGAACTCTTTCGTAAAGGTCTTGGCGAGCAAGCACCTCATTGTAACATTCTGTGCGCACTTCAGCCCACTTCTCCTCATCTCCGTATGTCTGTGCTGCTACGGCTCTATAGCCACAATGTCCATCTGATGCCACATCTATGATGCCTCCAATACACGGGGTAATGAAAGGCGGAAAAGACTCTACATACGGGGAGCTGTATAAACTAGTATAATTCGGCTGTCCATTTCCCTCTCCACGACCCTGACCCTGATCCCGTCCTCGTCCTCGACCTCGACCTCGGCCTCGACCCCGTCCTCTCCCACGACCGGAAGGAGCTACTGGTGGATGAGACGTAGGAGTACTAACAGGGGTAGATGGTGTGGGTCCTGAAGGTGATTTCCGTTTGCGGGTGGACTCCGAACTCGCTTGGGTTGATGCAATGAATGCACATCTAGACCTGAAATAGGGCAAAGAAAAAAGAGTGAGAAGCATTCATACTGTTGTTTGAAAGTGTTAAAAAAAATTGATGCTGCTGCTGATGTGTCTCGTGTAAGTCCACACGAGACATATCTCGTGTGGTTTTACACGTGACAAGTCTCGTGTAATACAACACGAGATATGTCTTGTATGGACTTACACGAGACACATCAGCAGCAGTTAAACAGTAGCAGCAACACAACAGCACAACAGCAACAATACAACAGCAAAAAATTTGAGACATAATTGAATGAAGATATATACCCTTTGCCAGTCGAGGATGGTGTAGCGGGGACTCGAAAAAATTTGTTAGTATGCTCCCAATCTGACAGTTCTCTGGAACTTCCGGCCCGGGGTTCATTCGGCTTTGAAATATGATCCGGCTCCATCGTTTTGAATAATTGTCTCCTTACCGGTTCAGGCTCCTTAGATAAAGGGTTGTCTACTTCAATGTCCAACTTCTTCCAAAACTCATGAATCGTGGACAGCTCAATCCGTCCCTGACACTCCTCTATCTGTGCAATCTCATGACTACATGGAAGTCCATGTGTCCGCCTGTAGTAACACCCGCAGGCATCCTCAGTGATTACATAACCCCCATTATGACGCTGCTTGATTTTCTGAATTCGATCATGCTCTTGTCTGATAATGCGAAAGGCTACCGTTGACACTCTAGTGAATATGTTGCGATATAGATTGCGGGTCCTCAAATCAATTGGATATCTGGTCCTTGATCTATTCATACCCTGTTTGATAGTTTTTAGCTGGATATCTATGATTTTATGAGCCTTTTTAAGGAAAATGTCCCGATGTTGTGAAAATGGTATACGACCACCTAGTTTATTTTTTTTTTATTTTTTTTCTAGGCTCTAAATGACATTTAAAGTGTTTTTCATTAGTATCACTTTCCTCAAAATCCAAACGGAAATTGAGTTAGAAATTTGTGACATTATTAGGGTTTTAAGGAAAATGTCCCGATGTTGTGAAAATGTCCCCAGGAAAGAGCGGGGAGGCTGGCTAGATCCATGCACAGGGGCAGGTAGGCTGCGGGCACCTTATCCCCGCTCTTGTCCACGAACATCGTGCAACCCAATAGGTGCAGGATATACGCGGACGCACGATGGGCATCTGTCATGCCGCCTCTACGCTGAGTAAATAGACGCCTGACATCCCTCAATAAATAACCAGTGCCGCTCAACTGGAGGTGTCTAGAGATGCCAGATACGTCAGGCGCTGGATCCGTATAGCGAACAACTCCACCATCAATCCTGATACCTGTAAATTGAAGATGCAATAACACATTTTAGTATAAGAGATGAATGTAGACAGTTCATATAATATATGTAGACAGTTATATAATTGTGAATGGAGTATCGAAGCGATGTTATAAAAACATACCCAGGATATGAAAACTGTCATGTAAAGTAATCGTCATCTCCCCCCACGGCATGTGGAACGAGTTAGTCTCAGGAGACCACCGTTCCAAAAATGCCGTTAGGAGGGCATGGTTAGGCCTATGAATGACGGAATCATGCAGATGCTGGAGGCCAGATGCATCTACGAGGGCCAGCCAGGCTCTATCAGCAACCGGCTGCTCATCACGCTTGAACCTGTTCATTCGAAACAAAAAATATTATCAGTACTCAAGAAAAGCAGCATAGGATGATAATTAATGGAATATTTAGAGTGTGTGTTATAAATAACTTCAATATTTAAAACATTTCACATTAATGCTAAGCTTACTGTGCAAGATGCGTGAGTCTCGTATGGAAAGTCACCAATCCCTCAGTAGTAGAGTCACCCCAAATCTGTCTGGCTCGGTGGTCACCGAACCCGTACATCAGTGAAACATCATCTGGCCCACCACCGGGGTCCCTCTGAAGCTGCCATGATGGTGGCGCATCCTGACCCCGCCTCCTCCCGTGTCTCAGAGGTCTAGGCGGCTCTACTACATCATCATCCTCATCATCCTCCTCCTCCTGCACCCCCACCTCCACCTCCTCCTCATCATCCTGCCCCCCCCCCTCCTGCCCCTCCCCATCCTCCTCCCCATCATCACTATCACTCTCCTCCTCCCCATCATCACTATCCTCCTCCTCCTCCTCACTATCCCCATCGACCGCCACCTCCTCCTCCTGAACATCATCAGCTGCTGCCGCCTCCTCCTCCCTCTCCTCCTGCTCATCATCAGCTGTGGCATCCTCGTCATTCCGAGCCTTGCTCTGGTTTTCTCCTCTCTCCAAACGCTCTTCAGCCTTCCTCTTTCTAGCTGAAACGGTCATAGGATCACGTGCCTACAAAAAACACAAATAAGAGACAATACATTAGCGACAGTTACAGTAGATTAAATAAATGAACACAATGCTGACTGATAGTTCACAATATTCAGAAGGATCCATCTCGTGTAACACCACTCGAGATGCATCTCGAGTGGGTTTATACGAGACTTGTCTCGTGTAAACACACCCGAGATGCATCTCGAGTGGTGTTACACGAGACACACCAATTTCAATTTTACATTTTTCAAATTAAGTTTAATTGGGAATATAGAAATGTAAAATAAGGTTAAAAATTGCTTACCTTTTTCACAGGCGCTGTAGACGAGCTAGTCCCGGCGGCGATGTGGGCGGCGGTTGTGGCGGCGGCGGTCCCGGCGGCGGTCTTGGGTATTTTAAGTTTCACCATTTCAATTTCGAAAGTTTTTTTTTTTTTTACTGTGAGAGAGAGAGGTGAGAGAGAAGAACAGAACAGAGCGAGCGAGAGAGAAAGACGACGGCGACGGTGAGCGACGACGGTGAGAGAGACGTTAGAGAGACCGTTCGTTTCTTTCGTCGTTTCAAACCGAGAGAGAGAGAGGGGGTTAGGGAGCGAACGTGAGGGAGAGTGAAATTGAAAAAAAATAAAATAAAAATATATATATAGGGGTACTTTGGTAATTTAATGGGGCTGTGGAAATAAGGGGCTGTGTATATAAACCAATCCCTATAATACAAAAGACAATGGTTTTAATTACTTCCATAAAATAGATAAAGAAAGACTGAGATTAACTCATAACCACCTAATATAATGGCGGTGGTTAAACAATTATTTTTCCATTTTAACCCTATCTGTTAGATTAATTTTTAGAGCTCAGATCCCATGGTTGTGATGAGGCGGTTTCTAAAATCTCCTCTCGGTCCGTCATCTGAATAGGCAAACACAATCGCCAGGACAGCGGCCAAGCACCTCTTCTCGCCGTTAACTCTAATCGAAAGGCTGATATCCGGCGCTTTCCGTTGGTCCTTCGAGAATTGACGGTAAATGGGGTCGACGACAATATGAAATTGCACCAAACGCTCAAGCTTCGTCATTTGCAGTTTGAATTGATCTATTTCTCACTCCCTTTTAATTTTGGACCCCAATCTCTAATTGTCTTTCTATCTCCGCCTACACTCTCCGTCTTTCTATTGCTCAAATCAAAAGGTGATTCTTAAATGTTAATCTAAAATATGAACTGCTAAAAGTTAAAGTAATCAATATTTGTTGGTACGGAGGGACATCGAATTTGCTGCTACGGAGGGACAGAACCCTCTTTTTTAACCTTTGGTATTGTAAATGTCATAACTTTTTATAGATAAAACAATAGTTTGCAACGTAATTAATTGGGTTAGCCCTATATTGGGAAGTTAGTAAGTATTAACTCCGTCTTAAAACGAGTGTCTAAAAAGTTACTCAAGAAAACTTTTAAATGAATATACTTAAATGTATCAGGTTTTTTGTCATACTTGGGTTGATTATTCAAGTTATGTAGCTGCTGTTAGTCAAAGCGTGCTACATTTACTCAAGTTACTTGCTGTCTCCTTTGATAAATAAAAACAGTGAAGGAGATGTCAGTTGACAAGCAGATTGATTTGTTGATAGGTGAAAAAGTAATTGGCGCATACGCTTTGACGGAGAATCTAAAGCAGAAGCTCAGTAGGTCTTGGCGATTGTGCAGCAGGGAAAAAACCCGGTGGTGGGGGCGACAAGGCCAAGAGGTGCGAAGATGGTTGTGGCTGCGAGAGTGAGAAGAGGAAGAAGGGTGGAAAGGAACTGACAAGGGGAATGGCAGTGGAGGTCAACTGTGGAATGGGAGTACAAAATTGCACACGGCGGAGAAGCTCAAGTTATACAAGTGGAGTATGAATATGGATATGGGTGTGATTACACTTCAACCAGGTGCTAGCATGTATGCTTAGCTTGAAGATGATCATTTCCTCAAGACCATTTAGAGATTATTTTTTAGTTTTGTCCTCCATTTTTAGACTTTTACATTTGACCCCTTAATATTCAGTTTTAACTTCAATTTAACCAATTCGTCGATCATGTGCACGACACATGGGGTTTTAACAAGATTTCTAACGAATTCCGTCAGAAAGCCTTGAATTGGTCAAATATTTGCATTTTGAGCCCTGATTCGCCAAAAAAAACATGGAGCCCCGCTTGGGGAAAACTCTATGGAGTTCGGGCCCTAAAATTGTAATTAACCTATTAAATTTTTAGATTAACACATCAGTGTGTGTGTGTGTGTGTGAAAAAAAGAGAGAGAAAAGGAACCTGTTGTTTGACAAAAGGGTTTATATAAAGTCACAAAAAAATGCCACAAAATTGGAAGAATTCAAAAGTCATTTTGTAACCTTATTTTGTGCCTATCATATCATTGCTCCTTTTTTTATTATTTTAAATAGCAACCCAGCTCAACTCAAGTGTAGTACATTCAAATTTAAAGTTTCATTATCCATGTATCACATTGACTGAAACAAGATACAAGAAATTGTATCCAAACATATGATTTATTTGACAATTGAAAAAAAAAAAAAAGAAGAAGAGACCACACTTCTCTAAGTTGAACAAGATATGGTAAACTGCTAAAATTTGGCTTATGTCCCTGCTACTCCTCATCCCTTTATTTCCTCAAAAAAAAAAGACCCTCAACTTTTAAAAGTGTGAAGATTATTTTAGGACGGAGGGAGTAAATTAAAATGTAAAGTTTCATTATCCATGTATCACACTGACTGAAACAAGATACAAGAAATTGTATCTAAACATATGATTTATTTGACAACAGTGGGCTGGGAAAAAAAAAAAAAAAGACATAAACCACACTTCTCTAAGTTGAACAAGATATGATAAACTGCTAAAATTTGGCTTATGTCTCTGCTACTCCTCATCCCTTTATTTCCTCAAAAAAAAGACCCTCAACTTTTAAAATGCTTAAGATATGACCCTTAAACTCTTCAATTATTAATCTTCGTGCAATTCTTTCTAATCTCTCCCTTTCGACCAGTTAACGGCGTAATATTTCCCATCTTAACCATAGACTTGGCAAATTGCTTAAAGAAAGCCTCGTTATTCTTCGAATACTTCTTCACCAACTTCAATGATGTTTGACTTTTCGTTACTAGGATTTGGTCTGAACTCAACAATCCCTTAGAAGCAAGCAAGTTCTTGAAGTAGCTGTTATCAAACTTTTTAGGGGAGACAAAGTCCAAGGCGGAAAGATTTTGGTCCCCGCCTGTGCGTGGACACTTACTGCGCAGCTGTGCTGCGTGGGATTGGTCAAGAGTGAAGTCGGGCTTTGCATTGCCTGTCTGATTGTAAAGCCTTTGCTTAAAGGTGGTGCAATGAGCTTTCCCAATCGTGTGGCTTCCAGAAAGAGCGACAAGATCAACGGTGTTGAGGCCTTTCAGCTTGAATTTGGTTAGTATGGTTTGGAAAGTGTTGTTTGGTGCAGGGATGTTTTGGTTTGAGCCTCTCAAGCTTGCTCCTCTTGAGTCCCTTCTTCCTAATGGAACTTCCCAACTAGGTCCACCACTCTGTACAAAAACCAAACTTTCTTCAAATTTGGAGATATATGTATATGTATGAAATTTTACAAGAATTGTGGTATGATATATTTTACCAGGACAGTGGAGTCCCTAGCCGCCAGAGCCAAGATATCAGCACACGAAACGATTTCAGGGCATTCTTTTTCAAGGGCAGATTTGATCTTATCGATAACTTTGAAGCCACGAGCGGATTTGCGATTTGGATTTGAGCCCTTTTCACTGATGATGTTACTACTGTTGTCAAGAAGGATTGATGCATCACAACCCTGCATACACGCATGAACATTGTATGAAAACATTAACTTGGTCACATATTTTTAATAAACCACACTGATATGGATCTTATGGTAAATGTACCCCCCCCTTCTTTTACGAACCTTAACGAAACAGTCGTGGAAATGGAGTCTGATCAACGAGGCAGCTATACGGGTGTCATTAATAACGGCTTTTGTAACGACAGACTTAACGATTTCTTGTGCATTGGGGCAGGAGTGGTGATAGAAGTGAGGGTAGAGATAACGACGTCCTTTAGTGTTTGTCGAGAGGCAGAGTGGAGTGTAAGCAAGAAGAGCTACAAGCATGGCAATGGTGATGGAGTGAGCCATTGTGGGGTTCATATCGTTGTTTTAAACTGGCTAAATGTGATTCCCAAGTCCCAACACAAGTAGAGAATTTTGAGGTGGGGATGATGGTGGTGTGGTGGGGGGGGGGGGGGGGCTCCATGATTCACCTAAGTTGAAGATGACATACTACAATACAAGTACAAGTTCAATACTTGAATTTGTAGATTTCAGTTGATAAATGAACAAGTGAAGCAATTACAAATTTAGAGGTTTGGCAGGCTATTAATTTGGAGAATAAGAAAGAAATTGCCACTCTACTAACGATGAATGTTTGGTATTACAGATTAATATGCATTCATTATCCCCAACCCTAACTCCATCCAAAAAAAGTTAACAGAAGTTATGAAAATTAACGGAGATTCTACATGAATGTTTCGTATTCGCCGGCTCAGAGTTCATTTGGCCATGACGTCCCACAATTGTCAAGAAAGAGAGCTGTAACTGAGCTCTGAGTCGACGATTTTGCGACTTCATCCATGTATGATTTATGGTAAATTTCGTTAACTTTTGTTTTTTGTTAACTTCTGCTAACTATTTTGGATGGAGTTAGGGGTGGGAATAATAAATAATGCATATATAATACATTGGTTAAAAGTACTAAAAACTATAAAAGAGATTAAAACCCAAATTTAAAAATGGTCAAAAACTAATAGTACGAATATGTATCCCTTTATTTTTGTTTTGACAAACTTGGTGAAGGGTTGGTGGTTGGTTAGTTGTTCAAAAGGTAAACTTGGTTTCAACTTAATTAAAAACTTTAAGTAAATGACATAACTAGATAATCAATTTTTTACTCAAGCACCGAATACAAATTGACAGTTGAAAGGATGACTACATGATTTAATATTTTTTTTCTTTAATTGAAAAGGGCAAAGTCCCTTAAATTTTATTAAAAGCAAAGGCAATAAAATAAAAGTACAAGGAAGGGGACATAAAGCTTTGCCTCGAAAAAAATAAAGAAAGAAAGAAAGATAAAGGTAACGAGATTATCCCATTTAACCCCTTTCTTCTCAGGAAAAACGTGTTTTACACCCGTTTGTAAAACGTGTTTTTCATATGCGAAGTGACATTTTTATAAATAATCGGAACATTTTTTACAAGGCGCGGTGACATTTTTAAAAATAACTGGAACTTATAAAAACACAGCTGACACTTTTCGACTGTAGGAGGCATTTTCTATTACTACAGCAAACACTTTTTAACACTAGAGAAGGCAGTTTGTAATACTAGGACATGCATTCTTAACATTACCATTAAAAGTGTTTGTTTGAATGTTTATAAGTGCCGGTTGAATGTTTTATAAGTGTAATATAAGAGCAGACACTTTTTAACATTGTAAGAGACACATAATGATATTAGAGGAGACAATTACGTAAACCACGTTTTTCCATTCCTTAATGTAAAACAGGCTTTACACAAAAACTACTCATAAGATATTAATTAAGATTATAAAATATAGAAACTTGAGTTGATTAAATTATTAGATTAGCACATCAGTGTGTGTGAAAAAAGAGATACAGGAAACTTGATGTTTGACAAAATTGGATGAATCCAAAAGTCATTTGACTCATGATTAGCTAATCACCATGTTTAACTACTGTTACTGTATAGTAGTATTAAAGTACTAGAAAATAAACCCGTGCTCCGCAAGGGAGCTAGAACACCTAATGATATTATGGTAAATTTAAACTGTCTCATTTTTTTTAAACTTTTTTCAAAGATCATGTTATTGCTAAAATTATTTGATAATGAAATTTAAATAATTTATTTGAAGGTTAAACTGGATTTGTTAGTTATACTCCTTCCATCTCAAACATTTTGTTAATAATTTCTGTTTTAAATTTCCCCTAAGTTTAATTACTGATGAAAGTAAATTTATCTCCTAAATTGCTGAATAGTCATAGGAATGCGGGCATGTTTTTGTAAAATATTTAATATATACACTCAGTTACATATGTGAGAAGCTATGAAAAGTTATGAAATGAAGACCCGTTGCTTACTACTTAGCTCTAACTACCTATATACTCCTTCCGTCCGAATTGATATGTTAGATATAATAGCTATTGTAGTTTTCTCTAAATCTTTGTAATTAACTAAATCTTAGTAATTAACTGCAATAATTTTACACACTCTATTAAATTAACAAATTCAACATACCTGATGTCCTAATTAACTTTGTAATTGGATGTGGTACCAATTTCATTATCCAATAGTAAATTTCTTTTCCTAGAACTATTCGTCTGTTGTGATGTACGCACTGATGAATCTGTAAACAAAATAAAAGTTTGAGGATTTGGAAAATTGCATGTGCGTTTAGTGTGTATATATATATATACATGTGTGTGTGTTGTGTGTGCCGCTTGTGTGTATAGGTTAACTACCCAAATTTCCCAAATTTTATTACGAATATTATTCTTAAACTCTGCAAGAGACTTTAGTTATATGGAAGAAACCTGACGTAAACCTGATTGGCCGAAAAATGTTTCTCGTCCATCTTTCGACATGCTTGTTCCCTCCTTCTCTTTCGCTTGTAAATTTGAACTTCTTTTTTTATTTTTTTTTACTCATCAAATAAGCACGCTTCATAGCACGATTTTTTTAGCAATTTCTTTTGAAGGAATACCTACCAAAATTAATATATGATAATGATATGTATAGTGAAAACTCAAAGGGAAAACTCATAGTGAAACACTGTAATCTGTTGGATTGTAATAAATGTTTGTGAGCCCCACTAATAAAAACTCATCCAACGGTTTAAAGTGTTTCACTATGAGTTTTTCCTTTGAGTTTTCCCTATGTGTATCATTGTCCATTAATATAACAACAAATACAATAGTTAGTATATAATGCATGAAATATTGAAATAGAATATTATACTACCGATATGGATGGTTGATAAATCATTGCGTCGTCTTCTTCCCATTGGCTTCATTTATGTATAGAAAAGTATGAACAATGAAATTATCCTTGCATCTAAAATGAGAAGGGTGTCTTTTTGGTAGAGTTGAAAGCTTAAAAGTACTATTTGATAAATAAATGTTTGGTTTTTATATTTTTATAGTAGTCTTTAAAGTTGAAGAGTCTTATAACTTATGAGATCATGAATGCAAGTCATATTAATAATATGTAAGTTAGAGACTTTTTATATGTTAGCATAAATGCAAGTCATATTAATAAAATGTAAGCTAGAGACTTTTTAGAATTTAGCATTATTTATTACAATGATTCATCTTATCTTTTCATTTTCTATGATTTCAAGTTCACTTGATACTTTAAACTTTAAGAATTCCATCATAATTCAATGGTTTTGAATAATATGTTGTCTCTTGGAATACATGAAAGGATCAAAGCCATTGAATTATGAAAAATTGAATATTCAAAAACTAAAAAGTCACTTCTTAATGAATTGTTTTTTAATGCATCCAAACCCTACCTAGTCTAATACTCTATATATAAGAGTACATATTCTATTAGATATGAATATCTTCTTATCTTCTTATAAAATCACTAAATTATCTACTATCATACATATGGATATTACTTATTATTTTTGACTAGGTAGGAGAATGCCAAAAGCCTCAATGATTCCAAAAGTCATATTACATGGCATCATCTAAATCAAAATAAACCCATTTTTGGCTTACGTGTCATTCTCAATGTAAGTTTCACCAACTTTAAAATACTATAGTATAGATTTGTTTCCTTTTTAACTATCTTTAGTGCGGAAAGGTCTTTGAAAATGAGATAATTAGGTTTCATCATCATATTAATAATATTCAAAACTAAAGAAAAATATAAGGGTCTGGTTGACAAGTAAACGTGCACGAATCGACTTTAAAGTGAACTTTCGTAGTTATTACTCCATCTGTCCTAGAAAGATAGTCTCATTTTGATTTTTTATGGTCAACAAAAATGAACTTTGACCAATCATTTGTAATAATCTAATCATTTTAGTGACATTCTAAAATTTGTCATTAATAAATCATTACGTGATTTATCAATAAAAAAAATTAAAATTTCATTGTCATCATTAAATTGACACTAATGTTTGGTCAAAGTTTATTTTTATTGATCATAAAAAATCAAAATGGGACTATCTTTCTGAGACAGAGGGAGTATTAATTAAGAATAAAAATGAATATTTATTTTAAAACGAGTTAAATATTTTGTTACCAGAAATTCATAGTTGATAAGTATCATATGTATCGCCTTTCCAAAACTGAAGTTTGACTTTGACCAATGACGCAACAAAACAAGTTTACATGTGCCATAATATCTGATTGACTGCCGATGTTTTTTTTTGAACAATTCCAATCGCTACTTCTGGGTTTCGTTTGGCTTATGGGTTTCATTTTGCTGATAATTTTGCTATTTTAAGGACAGATTAATTGTTTTAGTTAAGATTTGGTTGTTTGAAACTTTGTATAGAATCAAGCACAACCCATAATGGAGGCCATCTCATGTGCAAAGTAAACTTCTACTATTTCCTTTTGACCAAGTCTAAGCATTCCGTACTCGAAACAAAGTTAACATACATTTTAGTCTTATGACATATACAGGTTTAGAGATACTCCCTCCGTTCCATAACAAACTTCTCATGAAATTTTAGGAACGGAAATTATGGAAAGATGTTGGAAAAGTAGGTATTGTGAGTGGAAAGTGTTGGGGAATTGGGGGATCTCCGCTAATACTAGTCCATACTAGCAATCATCAATATGGAGAAAATAATTCAACACATGAAATAATAATATGAAAGAACAAGAATACCATGATTTGTTAACCCGGTTCACCACCCCTTGTGGCTACATCCGGAGGCACTTAGCCAGGATATCAATATAATAATATGTCGATTGTTACAATTTACACATACACTCACACAGATCTAGTATGGCTACTCTCCAATAACAATCTCACCACATATTATTATCTCTCCCCAAGAATACACAAACACGGTCATGGCCGGGTTGTAGGATCGCCCCCCATGGCTCTCCTAGGCCCCCTCCTAGACACTATTTTGTGCTCTCTCTTGATATCCTAACTTTCTCCTACTCAAAGTAAAGCACTAAAAATTATGGTGGTAGTCACAATATATTTATAGGGATACAAAACATAATCCTGATCAAAACCTGATTCACCCGGAGTCCTTGAGACAGAAGGAGTAGAATACTTTAGGAAACTAAATCCCAAAGCAATTCTGTCACACGCTGTCTTCCTCCCCGACAGAGTGGGCGGTCGCCCATTCCACCTTGTGCGGCCGCCTTCTCCTCAGCTTTTGGCTCAGTTCAACTCTGAATCAGTGGGCGGTCGCCCACCTCCTCTTTGGGCGGTCGCCCACTCCTCCTGGTTGTCGATCTGCTGCTCCTCTCTCCACGGTTTTGATCTTCTCCTCGGTTTTAGCTCCAATCCCAACAATCTCCCACCTGGAGACATAAACCACCATTGTGACATGCTTCTATCATACTCCCACCGGAGAATGATCCACCAAATATTTTACACCACTATTGTAACACCAAGCTCCTCTTTGATGATGATAAGCCTCCACCACTTGTGCAGATAGATGATACACCAGTTGAGCAGACAACTGACACCACAAGTGGTCAGACAGTAGCTGAAAGAGGTTCAGATTCTGAAACTGAAGAAGCATTTGACTTGAATGAAGGAGCTGGTGTGATCAGGTCTGAATATATTCCATCCAGGATACAAGGAAATCATCTAACTTTCCAGGTCATTGGGGGAGTGGATGAAAAGAGAAACCCAAGAGGAAAGAAGGTCAATCACCATAACCTTGCAGGTTTGGTATACATGAACTCTATGTACCATCAAGTAAGTTCATGTTGTTTTGTTGCCAATGAAGAATCTAATTCAAAGACATTTTTTTATGGAATTTGAGTGGGAGATAGTCATTGATACCAAATGCACCAATGTTGGCTGTTTGTGTTGAAGTATAGCTGTCTGCAAAGAAATCATGGCCATGGAATATTCCACTACCTAGTTGTGGTTCCTTCTGGACTGCAACTAGTTCTTCCGAGTTCAGTTCATTGTAATGGAATTTCCCACTCTCCAGCCATGATTTCCTCTGTCCAATTAACAACTAACGTGTACTATACATAGTTAAATATGGTGTAGATGTTATTTAGCACTAGGAAGATTAATATATATGGTAGGAATATTTTTGGTCTTTTCCTTTATTACTTTCCTAGGATAGAAGATTCCCTCCTTGTACAAATATGAGACCACCCATGTAACAGCATTCAAGAATTAAGGAAAAATAATTCCCTTCAATCCTTTTCTCAATATTCTTCATGTTCATCATATTCTAATTTCATCATGGCATCAGAGCAGTAACGATCCATTTGGAGTTACGTTCTGGCACAAGTATTTTGTGCATTCATAAAATTTAGAAATGGCCAAGTCCATTAGTGATCTTTCACCGGAGCAGGCCAAGAGGCTTTTGTCGCTATTAGATGTTCCAACCCCGGTAGATGGTAAAAGGAGTTGTAAAACATTACATACTCAAAATTTGTTACCTTGGGTTTTGGATAGCGGCGCTTCGAATCATATGACAGGAAATGCTGATTTCGTGACGGATTTGATAGAGGTTGCTCCCACGCCTATTAGGCTACCAAATGGGATGGAGACGACCGCCACTAAGACATGAAGTATAAAAATCTCGTCAAAGATTATTTTATACAATGTTCTTTATGTCCCGGGTTTAACTTGTAATTTAATCTCCATTAATCAATTGATTAGAGACTTGAATTGTGAGGTCATTTTCACTAATTTGTCATGTTTGATACATGATTGTGCCTCGAAGACCAAGATTGGTGTGGGTGAACTACAAGGTGGAGTCTACTACCTGAAACCCATGATCTCACATTTGGTCTTGAAGATGGAGAAATCAGTTTCGAGCACTATGTGGCATCAACGTTTGGGTCATTTGTCAAATAAGCATCTACGGTTATTCTAGAACTCTCTGGATTCTAATTTTGAGAATGTAGATATTTGTGATGCATGTCATAGGGCAAAACAGACTCGTAGTACCTTTCCCATTAGTAAGAATGAAGCTACCTCTCCATTTGAAGTTGTGCATTTTGATATTTGGGGTCCATATAAAGAACCTTCCTCTTGTGGTGCACATTATTTCCTTACAGTAGTTGATGATTTTAGCCGAGCTGTTTGGACATTTTTAATGAGCAAAAAAAGCGAGACTGAGAGACTTGTAAAGGAATTCGTGACAATGGTTAAAACAAAGTTTAATCAAGATGTGAGATGCATTAAAACACAGTTTAATCTGACCGTAAAATGCATTCGCAGTGATAATGGGCAGGAATTTTTATCGAGCCGTATGTTGAGATTTTATGCAGAAAATGGGATATTACATCAAACGACTTGTGTCGATACCCCACAACAAAATGGTCGAGTAGAACAGAGACATAGGTATATACTTGAGGTTGCTAGAGCTTTACATTTCTAGGCTTCACTTCCAATTATGTTTTGGGGGGAATGCATTTTAACAGCTACTTTCTTGATTAATTGAATTCCTACAGTTAAGTTGTTAGGAAAGTCTACTTATGAGAAGTTGTTTGGGAGTAAACCGTCATATAATTACATTCGTGTGTTTGGATGTTTGTGCTACGCTCACTTTCATCCAAGAGAGAAAGATAAATTTGGGCCTAGGAGCCGTAAGTGTGTCTTCGTTGGGTATCCTCACGGAAAGAAAGGTTGGAGGCTTTATGATCTAGAAAGAAACGAGTTTTTAGTCTCTCACGATGTGGTGTTTTATGAAAATGTTTTTCCTTTTGCTGAATCAAAGCAGGATAATCTCAGGATATAAGGACAAGTGCATTCCTCATGGACATGGGTAGGTGAAGATGATGATGTATCACCAGGGCCCGAACATGATGATTTGCCAGGGGAACAAACTGAAAGCGAAGGTGCTGGTCAATTATCTGAAGGGGTAGCCTTGCCTATTATTGACGAACAAATAAGGAGATCAGAAAAAGCATCAAAGAGACCAGCTCACTTGGATGATTATGTGGTATACACAGCTCAAGTAAAAAGCCCCATCCGAATGGAAAAACCAGGTAGTAGTGCTTCCAGAGGTGACCATAAGACCTTGTTGAGATCATATGGATCAGGTACTAATTATTCTTGTACAATCTCACACCATGATAGGTCATCAGGTACACCTTATCGCATTACAAATTATGTATCGTATGATAAATTTTCTGATCATTATAAAGCTTTCTTGTCCACCATAAATTCTCTTGTAGAGCCCAGATATTTTTCTGAGGCAGTGAAAGATCCACAGTGGCGAGAAGCAATGTCGAAGGAAATTGAGGCATTAGAAGCTAATAACACATAGACGATCGTTGATGCGCCAACATCAAAGAAGCCCATTGACTGCAAATAGGTTTACAAGATAAAGTATCATGCTGATGGGACGATCGAGCGTTACAAGGCACGGCTTGTGGCAAAAGGCTTCACTCAGATAGAAGGACTAGATTTTCATGAGATATTTGCTCCTGTTGCAAAATTGGTCAGCGTAAGATGCTTCCTAGCTGTGGCAGTTGCTAAAGGATGGGAGCTACATCAGATGGATGTCAATAATGCATTTTTGCATGGAGATCTAGAAGAGGAGGTTTTCATGAAGCTCCCTCCAGGATATACTATCAACCAAGGTAACATAGTGTGTCGACTTCGAAAGTCAATCTATGGACTTCGCCAGGCATCAAGGAATTGGTTTGAGAAACTTTCCTCGGCTTTTATCAATTTTGTCTTTGTTCAGTCTCATGTTGACTATTCCCTATTTACATATCAAAGAGGTGATGTTTTCATGAGCTTGTTAGTATATGTTCATGATCTCATCTTGGCAGGAAATGATTCAACATCATGTCAAAGGTTCAAGGACTATTTGAATCAGTGCTTCCGTATCAAAGATCTGGGCGCATTAAAATATTTCTTAAGCATAGAAGTGGCTCGTGGGAGTCAAGGTTTATTTATTTGTCAATGGAAATGTACCCTATACATTATTGACGAGAGTGGAATGCTCGGAACCAAGCCGGTTGATTTTCCCATGGAACAGAATCACAGGCTCGCGTTGACGACAACTGATGATGTAGTTGATCCAGGAATGTATAGAAGGTTGGTGGGCCGTCTCATCTATCTCACCATCACCCGTCCGGAGTTGAGTTACTCAGTCCTTGTTCTTTCACAATCCGCACAAAGTCCCAAGCAAGAACAACTAAATGCATTTTATCAGGTATTGCAGTACTTAAAGAAAAATCCCGGACAAGGTCTTGTGTTAAAATCAGATAATGACCTTCGTTTATGAGCTTATTGCGAATCTGATTGGGCGGGTTGTCCCATCACTAGAAGATCAGTGTCAGGTTATTACATTATGCTTGGTTCTTCAGGCATTTCATGGAAAACCAAGAAGCAATGAGTTGTTTCTCGTTCGTCAGCTGAAGCGGAGTATAGAGCTATGGCAGCTACAACTAGTGAACTTATGTGGTTGAAAGCTTTCTTAAAGTATATGGGAGTCAATCATAAAGACTCTATGTTGCTACATTGTGATAATCAAGCCGCCCTCCATATAGCCGCTAATCCGGTTTTTCATGAGAGGACAAAGCATATCGAGATTGATTGTTATTTTGTACGAGATCAATTACGAGCAGGAAACATCATCACGGCTCATGTTAACTCAAAGGATCAACTTGCAGACATATTCACAAGGGCGCTTGGTCGTTAACAATTTTAGTATTTGCTTGGAAAGTTGAGCTTTTTGGATCTTCACACGCCAACTTGAGGGGGGATGTTGAAGTATAGCTGTCTGCAAAGAAATCATGGCCATAGAATATTCCACTACCTAGTTATGGTTCCTTCTAGACTGCAACTAGTTCTTCCAAGTTCAGTTCATGGTAATGGAATGTCCCACTCTCCAGCCATGATTTCCTCTATCCAATTAACAACTAACGTGTACTGTACATTGTTAAATATGGTGCAGATGTTATTTAGCACTAGGAAGATTAATATATAGGGTAGGAATATTTTTGGTCTTTTCCTTTATTACTTTCCTAAGATAGAAGATTCCCTCCTTGTACAAATATGAGACCACTGTAAGGATCCCGCCCCGTGACGAATGAAACGATGGGAGCGTTTCGAAGGGCGAAAAACCAAACACGGTTATCACACAAAACATAACGGAGTCGCCACATTTGTTAATTATTTAACCCAACAAATGGAAAGGTTAGAGATTCTATTAGTTCGGAGGTCAGGTTACACCTTGGGAAGTTTACGTCACCCAAGTCGCCTCGGATAGGACCGAGTCTCCCTAATCGTTAGTTAACAAAGTGCATGTGTGTGTGTGTGTGTGTGTGTGTGTGTGTTTTCAAAAATGGGAGAAACTGACTTTTAACAAAGCTGGTTAATTATTTAACAGGAAAGGGTTATTTTGCAATCAGTTTAACAAAAAGGGGTAAAACTGGAATAAAGTGCTCCCTGGCCAAACTAGCCGTATGGCTGGTTTAAACCATCCGTACGGCTTGTTCGGCTGTTCTGGTTTTTTTTTTTTTACAGATTTATCAGAAAACTGTCCAGTTTCAGGCAGAAACAGAGTATTCTGCTGAAACTGGACTGAAATGCTAATTTTCAGTTTGTGATTAACAACAAAACTTTGAAAAGATCATTCCTATGCACTTTGATCATCAAAAGAACCCCAAAAACAAAGATTTGGGTGTGATTAAAGGCAATCATTGGAGAAATTAAGAAAAGGTGGTGAACATGCCCTTTGGGGTCAAAATGACCATTTGATGAATAAAGATTGAAACTTTATCACCAAAATTAACTTATTAAGTTAAATTAAACTTTTAGGGACAAACATGTAACATAAAGATTGAATCTTTATGTCCCAAACTTGGGGATTTTAGGCAAGATCATGGTTGGGAAGATAAACATTGAAACTTTATCTCCCAATCATGATCATCATAGCCAAACAAGAACAATATTAATTAGAAATTTAACAAATCATGATTATATATAGCAATAATATAGTAGCTTGGGAGGACAAGACTTGTATATATATATATATATATATATATATATATATATATATATATATATATATATATATATATAGTGCTTGAATGGACAAGACTTGCAATGTAATGTAAAGGCTTGAAAGTAAATTGCATCAAAATAAAGACATAATGACATCAAATGATAACAAGCCTTAGGTTATCCTTTGGTTTAGAACCCACAATCATGCATAGAACATGAAGGGCACCATGGATCAAGGCTAGGTTCCAATTCATATAATCTGCAAGAAACATAAAGACATAAGGTAAATAAATAAAAGGAAAATAGAATGAGATGAAGAGAAGATGGGGGAGAAGGAGGCCTCACCACTCTTTGGTTATAAGCCTATCTTCTTTCACTTCTTTCACTCAAATGTGTTTATCACTCCTATCAGCTCTCAATTCTGCAGAGCTTTTCCTCTAAAACTGTTTTCTCCCCCCTGAAATGATCAGCCTAGGGTTCAATTTATAGGGACTGAGGGTGCCCAAACCAGATGTACGGCTAGGTCCCTCAGGTACCCAAACCATCCGTACGGCTCAGTTTGGTGAGCTTCGGGATTTTTCTAAGGTTTATTCCAGAACAGTCATGGAATGTTTGGTTTATCCTAGTGAGGTCCTGGCCCATCGGTTTATCCCTGAATGGCACCAAGAATTCCTCTAAAGTTGGTCAATTTCAGATTGGGGTACTTACAGAGCCCCTCGGCAACATCGCTTTTGAAGAAAGCGGGGTTGTCGACAAAATAAGCATCCCAATCTGATGGGAGGACGGCTTGGCCGATTTGGTTCTATTGCTGGACCTAGAGGTATAGGATTCCTACGTATCCCACTCGTGGTGAATCAAGCCTAACGTAGTTCGGGTGAGAGATTTTAAGGCTACTCAAACCTATAAGCATCCCAATCCGATGGGAGGACGGCTTGGCCGATTTGGTTCTATGGCTGGACCTAGAAGTATAGGATTCCTACGTATCCCCTCGAGGGGAATCAAGCCTAACGTAGTTCGGGTGAGAGAGTTTAAGGCTACTCAAACCTATGGAACTTAATCCTTAATTTTCATCCTGGGCGCACGACCAGGACTTTCGCAATTTTCATATTTCATCCTGGGCGCACGACCAGGGCTTTCGCAATTTTCACATTTCATCCTAGGCGCACGACCAGGACTTTCACAATTTTCGTATTTCATCCTGGGCGCACGACCAGGACTTTCACAATTTTCGTATTTCGTCCTGGGCGCACGACCAGGACTTTCACAATTTTCGTATTTCGTCATGGGCGCACGACCAGGACTTTCACAATTTTCACATTTCATCATGGGTACACGACCAGGACTTTCACAATTTTCACATTTCATCATGGGCGCACGACCAGGACTTTCACAATTTTCACAATTCATCCTGGGCGCACGACCAGGATTTTCACAATTTTCACATTTCATCATAGGCGCACGACCAGGACTTTCACAATTTTCAAACTCCTAATCTGGACTTACGAAGGACTGCCGACAACTCCTTACAAATAAAATGGGCTTACGTCACGCCGGAGTGCCCGCGCAACCAAATGGTTTGACTCTTACTTGGTCATCCTAAACGCTTCGGTCAACTTTAACTCACGGGAGGTTGACGGAGAAACTGGGACAAGGACTAGCCTAAAAGTGACCACTTCGTGTCGAGGCTTGGATGTTGGTCAACACTACTCTATGGCACGGTTGACACATTTTCTTGATACCGGAAAAAGCCTAGGGGCGACCCTTAAGGTACATTGTTGGACGCAAAAGTCCAAGGTTTTGGAAAATCATTCTTTTTACACACCCTCAAATGCCCATGCAATTTGAAAGGGGACAACACAAAATTCAAGATACACCCTCAAATGCCCAACTCGATTTGAAAGGGGACGGACCAAAACATAACACACCCTCAAATGTCCAACGCGATTGAAAGGGGGACAGCGCAATATTCAAAATACACCCTCAAATGCCCAACGTGATTTGAAAGGGAAAAAACACAATTTTTTCACAAAACACACCCTCAAGTACCCGATGCAACTTGAAAGGGGGACGACACAACATTCAAAATACACCCTCAAATGCCCAACACGATTTAAAAGGGAAAAACACAATTTTTTCACAAAACACACCCTCAAGTGCCTGACGCGACTTGAAAGGGGAAAAACACATCTTTTATCAAAAGCATGATGCCAAAAGGGCAAATTTTCAAAGTGCTCATTCCTCAAGGTGAATCTTTTAACGAAGCATGTCAGTCAAATTTTGATTTTAACTTAACCATGAGGTTTGTTATGCATAAAGTCCTTTGGAGCTTTGTCCATTTCTTAGGAGCGATCGGGAGTAGAGAACCCTTTTGTCGTCGATGTTGGGGGTAGCCCCATGTCCTTGTAGTCATCAATGTTGGGGTAGCCCCATGTCCTTGTTGGCGTTGATGGTGGCATAGCCCCATGTCTTTGTCGGTGTCGATGGCAGAGTAGCCCCAATATCATCTTCTAACCTTTGGAATGAGGTTACGAACCCATCCCTTTTTCATGACGCATCCTTTCTTTTGCCTAGGCCGCCCTTGCGGGTTTTCAACCTAGCGGGCTAGTTTTTTGCGTCTTTCATGGCACACCCTGTTTTTTTCCTAGGCCGCCCCTGCGGGTTTTCAACCTAGCGGGCTACTTTTTTGGTGCCTTTCTTTCTATTTTTCTCTCTTTTTTTTTTTTCATGAGTGATCCAGCCGACTCGACGGGACGGGGACTCAATATATCTTTTTGGAGGAAACATGCAAGGGCCTTTATTTAGGCGGGCGAGAGTCCTTTTATGTTGATGAACAATGTATCATGAAACGGGAGGAAGCGCTTGCTTGACAAAATACAAGTGTTTAGCTCTTTCCTAAGATGTAGAGAAGAAGACTCGTTGAGACATTTGAAATTGGCCTCAGTTAATATCATCAAAATGATTGCGGGAATTGACCATGTTCATTATTAAGTCAACATTATAACAAGTAATTAGCCTTAACATGTGCAAATGCTTTGATCAATTGAGATTAAGATTCGATCAATGGCAAGATCAAAATGCGTTCAGGAGAATTGGTCATTATCTGGGAAATTGGTCATTGATGGGACCAAGGGAAAAGAACCGGGTCATTTTGGGAGGACCGAGGTTTGATGGATTCATTTCATGCTATGATCGGACCCGAAGGTTGCCTACGTTCCCCTCAATGTGAGGAGCTCAGGTCGCCGTAGTTCGGCCATGAGGCCGTCTTTTACTGAAGTTGGCTTTCTTTTGTTGTTGTCTCGGAGGACGTTGTTGCTCACTTTGCTTTGGGTGAACTCCTTGAGATGGACCTCTTGGGGTGAACCCTCTTTGGTGTGAACTCCTTTTGAGGCAAACTTTGTTTTCACCATTTCCTTCCCTTCTTTCCATACATTCATTTCCTTTCTTTTTCTTTTTTTTTTTTTTTTGAGGGAGGAGGTAAACATTATCCCCAGCTTGCTATCTTGGGCATTGACTTTCCTGCAGCCCTTTATCGATTCTAGCTTTGATTTTGACGATCCGAGAAGCCCTTTGCTTGGTTGCGCACATACCATCACGGTTGAATCTTGGTGGTTGAGCAACAACGTCCTCACCTTTTCACTGTCTCGGGATGCTTTTGATGTTCATCAGGAATTTGTCTCAGAAAGGTGTATCGGGTTGTGTATCGGGGAAGTGTATGAGGGAAGACTTGCCATTAATGGTTTCTTCATGCCAATTGATCACAACATTTATTCACATCAAGATTAATTGTTTGCATTTAGCATTTTTCATTCGTGTTAGGTCCATTCGTCCTTAATGAGTCGTCATTGACTAGTATGCTTAGAAGTCAATTCATCATTTTAGGGACGTAGCAATCAATTGATCATAACAAGCAAGGCAATTTCAAGAGTAAATGTATATTGCAAATAATGTCTCAAGTCTAGAGAGAAGAGAATGAAAATGACTCTTTTATTGAGATAACTTTGTACATACATGTCCAAGTGCGGACCTATGCAAAAATAAAAAGACACAGTCCGGGACAGACTTTAATGAAAGTCTAGATCCTACGAGGCTGGAAGACTCATCATTCTTTTTTTTTTTGGAATGGGTTCCTATAAAGTGCGATGGTCCATTTTCTTCCTCAATTGTTGGAGGGGTTGTCGGCGGTACATTCCATGTCTTCCATGGGGAACTCGGGCTCCGTGTCATCGGGAAAGATGTCGCGAGGCTTCCATTTGGCTTGGCATTGCAATTACCGAGTTCGTCGTTGGCCATCTCCTTTTGGAGACTTCCTTTCGAGGTGTGTAACCTAATGCATGGCATTCAGCGAGGGTATGGTTCTCCATTTGATGTACCCACCCTTGGGCTTTCGAAGCATGGGCCTCTCCTTGTGGGCGGTGTCCCAACTTGTTTTGATCTTCTTGTTCATGTGGGCGCCAATTCGGATGTGGGCTCCTTGGTCTATGTTTCCGGTGGACAAGACCACAAAGGACTTTAGCATTTTAAACCTCAAGGTGAAATTATAACCACGATTTGAGAGGAGCGCCTTATTAGCGGATTAGCCTTTTAGAAAAGAGTTGACCTTTTATTTTAAAAAAACTCGATCTCCATTTTTTTTGAATGAGGATTGACACACACATTTTTTATTTGAGCAAAAGACTCACATTTTTATTTTCTTTTTATAAGGATTGACACACACACATTTTTTTATTTGAGTAAAAGACTCACACACATTTTTTTATGTAAACTTTTGACAATGTAGTAACGATAATAATAATAATTTCATTAAGAAAATTGATAATGGATTCAAAAGGGTCACCACATAGCACTAACCGGGGAGTCAAGATTCTAACTAGACCTAACAGACATCTTAACTGACTTTCCCTAAAGGCTTATTACACATTCTAACAGTGGACTTTGACCTTTCCTGAGGGGAGGTCGGTGGAAGGGGTTTTGAGATTTTGCTCTCTGTTACGGTGACCACAACACCATCAATTTCCTAACCCGGGGCATTTAGCCCTACAGACATTTTTCGTGCCATTAACCCTTTGGCTTTGCTGAATTTGTCAACCTTCCCGAAACTGGCTCTCCTACTTTGGGGTTGGTGACTCCGTCAACCACGGTCTCCTTTCTCTTGGGGCGGATACCACTCCATTCTTTGATCCTTGGAGAAGTCACAGGATTAGATCTCTCGATCCCAAGCACGTTGACACTCGGGCTGTTGGCTGTGGCGGAGGCATAAGGGGGTTCAAGCTTTCCTTCCCCAATCAAACCCAGAATGATACGTTTCACAGCAGGGCACTCATCGGTATTGTGTCCATGGTAACTGTGAAAGGCACACTTCTTGTTAACATCGAGATACTTCTCAGGGTTTTTGGGTTAGAAGTTGACAAGAGGCTTTGCGAGGCTTTTCTTAACTAATCTCTCAAATACCTTGCTTATAGGCATTCCAAAATCCTCAAACCTTATGAAACAAGGTCTGGATTGGCGTTTGGCTCTTCTTCCATTGTTGGTCGGAGCGCGGCGGGGATGAGAATCATTACTATTCAATGAAAAGGGGTGCTCATTGAGTGTCCTTTCATACTGAACTTCCATTTGCTTTCTCCTTTCCAATAGATGATTGAGAGGATCCTGCGGGGGTGGAGGGGTGTAGGCATATCCATAACCCTGGTTGTTCGCAGGAATGTACCTCGGAGGTGCGTAATGAACTTGTGGTCCAAAAGGTCTCGGACCGTAGAAATGATACGGGTCACCTTGGAATCCAGTGGTTGGCCAATTATCCACATATGGTGACTGAGTTCTTGGGATTTGATTGGCGACCTCAAACTGAGAGGGAGTATAATTAGGAAGACCTCGTGGGAGTGATGGTCGAGGCATGATCGGTGTGAATGGTGAGACATGGGTGTTTATGGGAGGCAACCCAAAGAGAATGTTAGATCCGGGGTAAGGCGGAGTGTATGGAGCTTGAGTGGGAGGCAAGCTTTGAGTGGTGACCTGTTGAAACGGAGAGTGAGGGGATTTGGTGTTTTCGCAAGGTTGAGGGGGTGGAGTTTGGTTGTGACTTGGAGGTTGGGTGGTTTCGACCCCTTCCTCATGGTCAGAAACCTCAACGAAGGACCTGTCCGTCTGAAACAAAACCTTAACGCCTTTTCGTCTCATTGACCCAAAAAACCGGTCTCGTGCTTCCTCGTAGTGTTTCCTGGTAATCTCTTCCCGAGCCCTGGAGTCTTCCAAAGCTTGGAGCAACTCTTCTTTGGTTGGGCTGGTCTGACCATTTGCGGCATTGCTTTCCCAATTATTTTCCTCTGAGCCGGTCATTCCAAGGTTCCGGCGTGGAGGGATTGTAGCGGCTGAGGAACCCTCGGACTCAACGCGGAACAGGCGGTGACACGGTGCTCTTTTCCACTTCACTCTCGCTGCAGCAGAGACAGAATGCAACTTAGGCTCAGGTAATCATTGGGTGGATGCTCATGCTACAAATGGGACATGACCGCTAGACTTAGACCTATGGGTGAAAGGTGAACGGGATCAAATGGGATCTCGAATCCATGGTTGTAGCCGACTTCTTGGAGGGCAACGGGGGATTCATTCAAAGACTTGACCGGCTCCTTAGAAGATAACGAGGATCCTCCCAAGGACTTGACTTCCTAGGGGACTACTCCTAGGGATTTGACGAGAATCTCAAAAAGGGGACCTAGGGGATGACGCCTAGGGGTTTAACGGAAATCTCAACAGGGACCTAGGGGACAACGCCTAAGGGTTTAACGAACATCTTGGAGGATAACGGGGATCTATCCAAATATTGACGGGGGTCTTAGAGGATAACGGGGATCCGTCCAAAGATTTTACTGGCTTCTTGGAGGATAACTGGGATCCTACCAAAGATTTAACGGGTGCCTTGGAGGATAACGAGGATCTATCCAAAGATTTCACCGGCTTCTTGGAGGATAACTGGGATCCTACCATAGATTTAATTAAATTCCTTAACATAGGTCTTGGAGGATAATGGGGATCCGCCCAAAGACTTAACGAAATGCCTTAACGTAGGTCTTGGAGGATAACGGGGATCCGTCCAAAGACTTAACAAAATGCCTTAACGTAGGTCTTGGAGGATAACGGGGATCCGTCCAAAGACTTAACAAAATGCCTTAACGGAGGTCTTGGGGGATAACGGGGATCCGTCCAAATACTTAACGAAATGCCTTAACGTAGGTCTTGGAGGATAACGGGGATCCGTCCAAAGACTTAACGAAATGCCTTAACGTAGGTCTTGGAGGATAACGGGGATCCGTCCAAATACTTAACGAAATGCCTTAACGGAGGTCTTGGAGGATAACGGGGATCCGTCCAAAGACTTAACGAAATGCCTTAACGGAGGTCTTGGAGGATAACGGGGATCCGTCCAAATACTTAACGAAATGCCTTAACGTAGGTCTTGGAGGATAACGGGGATCCGTCCAAAGACTTAACGAAATGCCTTAACGTAGGTCTTGGAGGATAACGGGGATCCGTCCAAAGACATAACGAAATGTTGTTTGCTAACGCAAGAATGCGATGCGTCAAAGACAAGAAGCAAGAAAGGAGCAAACGCATGTAATGTGTGATTATTCATTCATTCAAGTTTACTTAAAAAGCATTTTTATTCCTACATGGTTGGAAAAGATTTCTCTTCTTTTTCGCAACTAATCTAAATCCTGGATCAGTGGAGGCCATCACTACGCCTATAGACCCCTCGTTTTTCACCTGTCTTGCACACTCCCAAGGATGGACTATCCCGGGCAAGGGCCTATAGGGCAAGCGGCTTCCACCGACCGAAAGAAACGAACCTAAGGTCTAGTGCATCGCAAGGTTCCCAATACGTGGGCCATTCCAATCATGATTAAGCCCCGGTTAAGATCGAGATTCGTCTAAGGGACTTAAGGGACTTCCGGTATAACCTCATCTTTGATGAGGGCTCTCGAATCTTATTCTTGGGCTTAAGGATGATTAGTATGAACCATTCATTAGGGCTTGACAACACGGTGTCACCCTATCCTTAATACATGACTTAGGTTAATTATGGCTATCATTAACGCACAATTCAAGGACCGAGTCGAGGACGACCTTGGTCACACTTGCTTTCACAAGGAGTAGTGACTCGGGCATCAACTTGGCCACGATTAACCTTAGACACGCATTAGGGACATTGTAACGTGAGCTAGACCAAAAACCAACCGGAGTCACGGTATTTGTGTGTCACGGACAAGTGTGGTTGACTCGGCTCGAAAGGGGAGGTGGAATGGACCCGTGCGCGCTAGAAGGGCACAAGAGCACCAATCAAGCTGCATCTGGAATCCATCCCGGGTTTAAAGGGTATTTGGAACGTGCAAGGTCGAGTGCGCGTTGTGTGAAGCCATTATATGTTCCTTTTTGAGTCAAAATAGAGATTTTCAATCCGTTTTAACATCATGAGCAATGTATGATCAACATATGAACATAATCAACAAATATGAGCAAGCATGAATAAGCTATTTACACAAACAATCAAGCAAGAACATATGAACAAACAAAGCCAAAACTTGTACATGCAACAAATTGTGCACAACCAAAGAATCCTTTGAAATCAAGATTTTTCAAGAAAAACAATTCTTTTGAAAACCATTTGCAAAACAAGTTGTGTACAACAAAGGATTCAAAAAATTTTACAAAAAGGTTTATGCACAAGGAGGCTTTAAAAACCCAATTTTATGTCCAAAAGACTTGTGCATAACCAAGCTTCAAAAAACCAAGTTTTGGCTAAAAGAGAAGAAGGTAATGTGCACAAACAAATCTGTAAATTTGGAACCTGGATAAGCAGAAGCAAAAGGGACACAGAATGTTTCTGCCCTGCACAAAATGGTTAAATTTTGAAACATGTTGTTCCCTGCCCAACATAGCCGTATGGCTATAGCATGCTGGCAATTATTTTTTTGCAGTTTTTCAACTTCTGATCATCAAGCCCCAGTTTATTGTATTTCCAGAATAGTTTCCACTCCAGAAGATTCAATCAGAAACACAAAACACACAAAACAAACACAAAAGTTAACGAAAACGGGAGAACGGGAGTTTGACCCACACAAAAGCGTCCCCAAAGCTTCTAAAAAGGAGTTTGCGAACACTTTATTCCCCAGCGGAGTCTCCACTGTAAGGATCCCGCCCCGTGACGAATGAAACGATGGGAGCGTTTCGAAGGGCGAAAAACCAAACACGGTTATCACAAAAAACATAACGGAGTCGCCACATTTGTTAATTATTTAACCCAACAAATGGAAATTTTAGAGATTCTATTAGTTCGGAGGTCAGGTTATGCCTTGGGAAGAGTTTAACGTCACCCAAGTCGCCTCGGATAGGACCGAGTCTCCCTAATCGTTAGTTAACAAATTACATGTGTGTGTGTGTGTTTTCAAAAATGGGAGAAACTGACTTTTAACAAACCTGGTAAATTATTTAACAGAAAAGGGTTATTTTTCAATCAGTTTAACAAAAAGGGGTAAAACTGGAAAACAGTGCTCCCTGGCCAAACTAGCCGTATGGCTGGTTTAAACCATCCGTACGGCTTGTTCGGCCGTTCTGGGTTTTTTTACAGATTTATCAGAAAACTGTCCAGTTTCAGGCAGAAACAGAGTATTCTGCTGAAACTGGACTGAAATGCTAATTTTCAGTTTGTGATTAACAACAAAACTTTGAAAAGATCATTCTTATGCACTTTGATCATCAAAAGAACCCCAAAAACAAAGATTTGGGTGTGATCAAAGGCAATCATTGGAGAAATTAAGAAAAGGTGATGAACATGCCCTTTGTGGCCAAAATGACCATTTGATGAATAAAGATTTGAACTTTATCACCAAAATGGACTTATTAGGTTAAATTAAACCTTTAGGGACAAACATGTAACATAAAGATTGAATCTTTATGTCCCAAACTTGGGGGTTTTAAGCAAGATCATGGTTGGGAAGATAAAGATTGAAACTTTATCTCCCAATCATGATCATCATGGCCAAACAAGAACAATATTAATTAGAAATTTAACAAATCATGATTATAAATAGAAATAATATAGTAGCTTGGGAGGACAAAATTGTATATATATATATATATATATATATATATATATATATATGTAGGTGCTCAAATGAGAACCTAAATATCATGAGAACCATGAGAACCAAGGATAGCCATTGGATTAGACACAAATCAACGGTTTAGATTACCTTTTTAGGTTAAAAATTCGGTGGCATTCTTGTAATTAGGTTGACAGACAAAGGGAAGGGCAAAATACCATGTGTGTTCTAGAATTTGCCACGTCATCACCTAAAATTTCCTTAAATTTTCAAAATTAAATATCTCATTAACTACAAATCGAAAAAATAATCTGAGAACACTGATTTTTTTGTCTCGACGAGACGAATCAAACTACATCCCTGAATATAGGGTTTTGAAAAAATAATATTGAACAACGTCTAATTTTTAAAATACGCTTAGATACAATATGTGTTTGGCTATTGTATCTAACTGC
Source organism: Campanula takesimana (assembly GCA_026119855.1). Lineage (NCBI taxonomy): Eukaryota > Viridiplantae > Streptophyta > Magnoliopsida > Asterales > Campanulaceae > Campanula > Campanula takesimana. The sequence continues at coordinate 353,929 of JAOWBW010000959.1, read as the reverse complement.
ATTGTTATGAACATTGTATTTGATACAAATGGCTATTTACCTATTGTATCTAACAGTAATGTGTCAACATTGCTGTTGGATACAATAGGTGTTTGCCTATTGTATCTAACTGAATTGTTATGAACATTGTTGTTGGATACAAATAGCTATTTAGCTATTGTATCTAACAGCAATGTGTCAACATTGCTGCTGGATACAATAGGTGTTTGCTTATTGTATCTAACTGAATTGTTATGAATATTGTATTGGATACAATAGCTATTTAGCTATTGTATCTAACAGCAATGTATCAACATTGTTGTTGGATACAATAGGCAAACACCTATTGTATCCAATACAATGTTGACACATTGCTGTTAGATAGAATAGCTAAATGGCTATTTGTATCAAATACAATGTTCATAACAATTCAGTTAGATACAATAGGCAAACACCTATTGTATCAAACAGCAATGTTGACACATTGCTGTTAGATACAATAGCTAAATAGCTATTTGTATCCAACATCAATGTTCATAACAATTCAGTTAGATAAAATAGGCAAATACCTATTGTATCCAACAGCAATGTTGAGACATTGCTGTTAGATACAATAGCTAAATAGCTATTTGAATCCAACAGCAATGTTCATAACAATTCAGTTAGATACAATAGGCAAACACCTATTGTATCCAACAGCAATGTTGACACATTGCTGTTAGATACAATAGCTAAATAGCTATTTGTATCCAATACAATGTTCATAACAATTCAGTTAGATACAATAGGCAAACACCTAATATATCCAACAGCAATGTTGACACATTGCTGTTAGATACAATAGCTAAATAGCCATTTGTATCCAATACAATGTTCATAACAATTCCGTTAGATACAATAGGCAAACACCTATTGTATCCAACAGCAATGTTGACACATTGCTGTTAGATACAATAGCTAAATAGCCATTTGTATCCACTACAATGTTCATAACAATTCTGTTAGATACAATAGGCAAACACCTATTGTAACCAACAACAATGTTGACATATTGCTGTTAGATACAATAGCTAAATAACTATTTGTATCTAACAGCAATTTTCATACACATTGTTATTGGATACACTAGCTACTCCCATGTTGTATGCAATGCGATACTCATATCAATACAGTTAGATACAATAGCAAACACCTATTGTATCCAACATCAATGTTGACACATTGCTATATAGATACAATAGCTAAATAGCTATCGTATCCAATACATTGTTCATAACAATTCAGTTAGATACAATAGGCAAACGCCTATTGTATCCAACAGCAATATTGACACATTGCTGTTAGATACAATAGCTAAATAGCTATTTGTATCTAATAGCAATGTTCATAACAATTCAGTTAGATAAAATAGGCAAACACCTATTGTATCCAACATCAATGTTGACACATTGCTGTTAGATACAATAGCTAAATAGTCATTTGTATCCAATACAATGTTCATAACAATCCAGTTAGATACAATAGGAAAACATCTATTGTATCTACGCGTATTTTAAAAATTTGACGTTGTTCAATATTATTTTTTCAAAACCCTATCTTCAGGGATGTAGTTTGATTCGTCTCGTCGAGACAAAAAAAATCAGTGTTCTCGGATTATTTTTTCGATTTATAATTAATGAGATATTTAATTTTGAAAATTTAGGGAAATTTAGGGTGATGACGTGGAAAATTCTGAAACACACATGGTATTTTGCCCTTCCCTTTGTTTGTCAACCTAATTACAAGAATGCCACCGAAGTTTTAAACTAAAAAAGTAATCTAAACCCTTGATTTGTGTCTAATCCAATGGCTATCATTGGTTCTCATGGTTCTCATGTAATTGAGTTCTCATAAGAGCATGACCCTATATATATATATATATATATAGTGCTTGAATGGACAAGACTTGCAATTTAATGTAAAGGCTTGAAAGTAAATTGCATCAAAGTAAAGACATAATGACATCAAATGTCACGCCCCGGAAATCAATAATTCCATATATATAAAATTTACATAATATGCAACTCCAAAATACTAAATACCAAACTTGGCGCGTGAATCCAACCATCAAACCAATACCATCAAATAACACCTCAACGAGATTACAACTCGGAGACAACTTACAAAGGCGGAAGAAAGAACATCTAGCAGCAGATATAACCAAAGTACAACCGGACATACATACTTTATACGACCATGATCTCAACGAATGATATACAAAAGCGCCATTGAGCATTACCCTAAGAGAAGGTAACCTGCTCGACCGATCTCAGCCACATGCGATCTCACAACGTACTATCACTTGCTTCCTGAGGGGGTTAAGGAAACAAAGATAAAAAGAAACGGGGTGAGATAAATCTCAGTAAGTTACTACATTAACTACATGATATGCACATATGTAAGTATGAACAAGAAATAACATCACGTATCACGTATCATCAAGTAGCATACAACACGGGTAGTTATACCAACCCATTATGCAACATATAAAGCGGAAGCACACATTACAAAGGATATTTCTTGCACCTTATTCCTCCAACCCATTCATATACCATAACTGACGATGTTGCAGTCGTTGAAGTCAGCTCTCATATTTGATGTAGCTTCACAATATTGGTGGAGACCTGTTACCCAGTACCCCAACCCAAGAACAAATAAAAGCTATCTAACTATTGTGCATGATTGCTCCAATAATTAGGGAAGCAAGACCCTTACTTTGGCCAAAAGTAAGAGCAACGGCCACAGATGCATAGGCCTACGTTTATTGCTTAGCCCCAGCTCTCACAATATGCGCAAACCTATACACCCCCGATAAGTAAACCAGGTGGACACACATAAAATTCACACAAGTAGTATTTACTTGATTTGAAATACGGGAAACAAATTTCAACTTGGGGCAAATCCAAAAGTAGTGGACTAGCCATTTTTCTTTAATAATGTGGCATGTAATCATTGCACATTCACAGGTACGCATTTAGCACATTAAGTGTCTAAAATAATCTCAATACAATCATCATAGTCAAATAATTGTTAACTATTCCATTCACAATTTGAATCCGTACTCCTAGGTACATTCCTAAGATAATACACATTAAACACACCCATTATTGGCCACTCTTCGGAGCTACTTAGCTCACAATACGCTTATCTAGCTATTCGAGGTCAACCCCTAGGTTCTAGACCAAGTCGGGACCTAATAGTATTGATTCGAGAAATTATTAGTTTTTAAGGGATGTGTGCGGTCGCCCAGAATGAAGGGGTGCGGTCGCACACTATGACAATTTTCAAGAACAAATTCTTTCAGATAATGTGTGCGGGCGCACACCCTATATGGACGGCCGCACACAACCATCGATGTACCAGGACTTTACTCGTTTCGTCCTAACACCCAAAACACAACACAATGACTTTTCAGCTCAAGAACCAAAATACACCTAGCAATAGCAAGTGATTTTAAAGTTAATAAATGGTACTTGTAGCACCTATACTACTCATCCAACCCGGATTTCACTTGTAATTCACAATATTTAATTTGTATAATGAAGTCTAAAAATGACTTCCAAGCTTCTAAAAGCTTTTCATAACAACAACAAACCATTTATACCACGAATGGAACCCAACAACGATTTATCCTAAAATTACCCAAAATACAAATAAATCCCAAACTTCTCATAAACCAACAATTAACAACCCAAGCATCATAGATCATAGTTATGAGCGTTGATATACAAGAAAGGGGTAAGTAACTTACTTGCTACAAAAATAGAACCGAAAATAATACCGATGACATTTTTTTCTGAATAGCCGGATTTGATCTACTCGACGCCACGAACATTTTGGTGAAGTCGGATCTTGAAACAGATAAATATTGAAGGAGTAAATGGTTTATATAATTTCCATGTTACACTTAGGCCCCTCCAAGATTAACCAATTACATTTAAACCCCAAGGTTTCGACTTTAACATTTAAACCCCTTGCCATAAATCACAAATACTAACTCAACCATTTTAACTTCTACTCAAGCTAATAAATCTTTTTGCAACTAAAATATTTTTATTCAACATTTTACTAGAATCAAATAAGTCTTTTTAAAAAAAAAAAAAAATCAAACTGACAAAATTAAGTTATAAGATAATATTCAGTGTAAAATTTATATAAAATTGGGACGGTTCGTCACCCATAAATGCTCAACTTATTACTAAAAATAGTGTCGGGGTTTCGGGTCGTTACATCAAATGATAACAAGCCTTAGGTTATCCTTTGGTTTAGAACCCACAATCATGCATAGAACATGAAGGGCACCATGGATCAAGGCTTGGTTCCAATTCATATAATTTGCAAGAAACATAAAGACATAAGGTAAATAAATAAAAGGAAAATAGAATGAGATGAAGAGAAGATGGGGGAGAAGGAGGCCTCACCACTCTTTGGTTCTAAGCCTATCTCCTTTCACTCTTTTCACTCAAATGTGTTTATCACTCCTATCAGCTCTCAATTCTGCAGAGCTTTTCCTCTAAAACTGTTTTCTCCCCCCCCCCCTGAAATGATCAGCCTAGGGTTCAATTTATGGGGACTGAGGGTGCCCAAACCAGCCGTACGGCTAGGTCCCTCAGGTACCCAAACCATCCGTACGCCTCAGTCTGGCGAGCTTCAGGATTTTTCTAAGGTTTATTCCAGAACAGTCCTGGAATGTTTGGTTTAACCTAGTGAGGTCCTGGCCCATCGGTTTATCCCTGAATGGCACCAAGAATTCCTCTAAAGTTGGTCAATTTCAGATTGGGGTACTTACAACCACCCGTGTAACAGCATTCAAGAATTAAAGAAAAATAATTCCCTTCAATCCTTTTCTCAATATTCTTCATGTTCATCATATTCTAATTTCATCAGTTTGTTTCATGAAAATGAGTTTAGTTCATGGGATACTAGGGAACAAACTTGTGTTTTGCTATCAGCTGCTGAATCAAAATGTGTAGCAGTTGGTAGTAGGTGCACTAATCTCTTTCAGAAGAAGAAATTGAACAAAGATAATGGAATTAAAGACAAATTTTATCTTTCTTTTGTGATGCAAAGGGTACCATAGAGATAATAAAAGGCCCTGTTCAATGTTCTAACCTTAAGCATCTTGATTTTAGGCTTCACTATGTTCGAGATATTGTTAATCAAAAAATCATTAATCGTCAATTTGAGGTAAATAATAAACGATTGAATGATATTTTCATAAGGCCATTGTTTTTTGAGAGATGTATTTCTCTCGGTGTGTGTGAGTTCAGTTGATCGCACAAGTGTGCGGACAACTGTCTGCATCTCTGTATAATTGTATATTACAGAAAACACACACACACACACACAAAAAAAAACAAAACAAAACTGCATTCGTGCTTTGCATGATTATCTTTTGTGATCACTTGGTTGATCTTTCCCGTGGCTCTGTGTTTGACCCTTGAATGTGAGACCCTTCTTAACTTGATTATAAAAATTATCTTGTTAATTCCTTCATGCTGTATATCATGGAGTGGACACTTAATCTAAGGTTACAGGGAAAACAAGTTGCCTCCTATCTTTGAAGTCACTACTCATTTAGGAAAAATGCCGTCGTTGTACAAAAATACATCACTTGAGGAAAAAAAAAAAGTATGGTGATACTGTATTGTGAGAGTGAAAAGCTCCTCCCCGTAACTGATTCAATGCCTCAAAAGGAAGTGTTCTAGAGGCTACATGATTGAAGGACATCTCATTGAATTCATGTGTGTTAAAACCGGGTCATTGGATATGTTGACCATACTATGTCACACCTAATTGAGATTAATCTCCACTATGTGTGCTTGTTAGGCATAACTCAAAATTATGATTTCTTTGGCCTCATGAAAATTTCATTTAATTGATTATTATTTTCATCAAATTGTGGGTTAATCTTTTCTTGGTTAACAATAAGTTTAAATGAGTGTTTGCCCAGGTTATGTGCAAAGGAATTCGGAACAATCTTTGGGGGTTCATGTGAATATAATCTTCTATGGTATTGCAATGGTTCACAAAATCCGGATAAAATTTTGGTTTTTGAATTCATATTCTTTGGCCAATTTGTTCTTTCAAAAGGTTAGGTCACCTTGATTGTGTATGTTTCCTAGACCAAGTGAACTTCTCCCCAGCCATAATCAACAACAATTCTCTCTTTGAAAATATCAATTTTTTTGAGAATGTAATCCTTGCAAGTTGTCTTTGCTGATGTTTTGGAAGTTGTGTGCACATCTCTGCACTCAACTGGTTGCACAACTGTGCAGTTGTTCTCTTCTTCTCCAAAAATTCTGTAAGTATTGTCTTCTTCCACTTGTTCCTCTGCCTCGGATCCTCTGAAGCTACAGCTTTGATCATAATTCATAAAGGGGTTTCTTAAGATATTTTCATAATGTGTGCACATTTTGTTTTGAAAATATCTAAAGAAAATGGGGAGAATAGGGAAATAGTCAATCAATGGAGGAGATGATCATCAATGGAGATGCAGAAGATGATCATCAAGAGAGATATAATCCATTTAGGCGGAGTTTCTAATGCATGGGGAGAGATTGTGGTGTCCAATTAAGGGGGAGCAAGCTCGAGTTCCTAATGCTGTGAATGAAGATGAAGTGAAGTTCAATAGGTGACGATTGAGGTTTGAGTTTCTTGTGTTAACTTTGTTCATGCATGTTTTAAATCAGAACCACAAAAATAGGGGGAGATTGAAAGAGTATAAAATACTCTTGACATCTTTTTGATTTTTGTAATTCTGGTTTGGATTTTATCTTAGGAATTAGTTTATACATTGTATATATTTAGATTAGAATTATTTTAGGATGTAGTAGTATTTATCTTAGGAATTAGTTAAATTAGAATATTATTGATTTATGTAACTAACCTACTAATGTTTATCTTTGGTAAGTTAGTATTTTGTATTTTAGGTAAAGATGGACTCTTGTGTTACCACAGAATGGATCGGCTATAAAGGGAGAGGAAATCAACCTTGTTCATAACGGATTCTCCAGCCATTTGAGAGATCAAAAGAATTCATCATATTCTCTCTTAAAGTGCTTCTTGTTCTTGAAGTCATTCTTTATCAAAATCCAAAATCCTTCAAGGTTCTTTGCAATAAGTTCATGTATTAAGAACATTATATTGCTGATCATCTTTGGCCTTGAAGCTTTTGTGATTTGATCCTTTTAGTTCTTCATGGTTATTTTGTGTTTGGTTTGTTCTAGGAGTCTAGAAAACATTTTGTCTTTTTATAATTTTTATTTCTTTCATTGTAATCGTTTTCTATAACTTGTATCTGCAAGTTTTTATTAATGAAAGTTTTCCAGCAAGCAAAGTCTTGCTGAAGTGTTTAAAACTTCGTTTTATTTAATTCGTTGCGTTTTTACTTTTTCTGATATTCTGTCCGTGGACAGTTGTCGTGCCAGTTGTTAAGACACTTGCGATAGTATTCTTGGATCACAACTGGTCGTTCCCAGAAACAGTCCTAGCTACAAATCTTTCAAAGTGGAGCAGAATCTTTCTGTGCTACCCTGTATCTGTGTCATAACGTGTATTTTTTTTTTTTATGGGTTGTTTTTTTTTTCCTTTGTAAATAAATCAACTTGTATATGTTACCCGCAATCACATCATAGTAGTCTCTGTTATATGTTTCTGTTAGTACTCCTTCCATCTCAATTCACTATAATCAAAAAGAGTACAAGGAGAATCAAGGTGAAAACCTTTCACACAATCTCACAATCTCTCACAATAGTGAATAACCTAGCTTTTCTATCAATCTCTCTCAAGGATCTATACAAAGTCACACTAGGTCACAAGAATAGGTCTTGAGGCTTGTTTATATTTATATACAAGATATAAACCCAACCCTAGAAGAATAGGAGTCCAAATCCCGTCCAAAATCTGTTTCCTTTTTGAATTCGGAAACCCAGTCCTGACACCATGTGCGGTCGCCCAAAACAACATGGGCGGTCGCCCAAAAAAACAGGAACAAATGTGGGCTTCAACACGGCAATGTGTGCGGTCGCCCAAATCCATTTGTGCGGCCGCCCACCTATGCTGTCTCCGTCTTCCTTCTTCGATTGCAAGACCATTCTGATTTATCCCGAATTGAGAGTCACCCTCAACAATTCTCCACCTTGACGATCAATTCCCGAAAAGCTAGTATATCAAGAGAACATCTCTATCTCCGCCGCCCCGTCCCTACGGGCATCAATGACTAATAACAACAACTAAGTCCAAGAACTTCTTGAACTTAGAAATCAACTTTGTCAACATGACAACCTTCATTATAGCTATATATTTAGTCTCGGTAATAGACAACTCCGTGACATCCAGCAATCCAGATCTCCAAATAAACGCGGAACCAACAAGACAAAATACATACTCCAATGTAGATTTTCTGTTAACAAGATTACCGCCCCAATCTGAATCACCATTCCCAACAGAACCATCACTGTTCTTTCCATACACAATGCACACACAAGCATTTGAATAAGGAACCAGTGACATATCATCTATAGACTTGGGACTATCTAATGAAGACAACCATTTCACTTGGTAAGCATCATTGATATCTATTGCATTCACAAGAATGCCATCGACATAAGCAAGATAAATCAATGTGCCATCACTACAAACCATCAAGTAAACACAGCAATCATATCCACTACTAGCATAACCATGGGTAACAATAAAAGTGTCGAACCTTTTATAACACGGTCGAGTTGACTGCTCCAAATCATCAAAGTACCTCTCTAACAGGCAAACATGATCCTTACCCTCGACAACAAACCCTTCAGGCCGGCGCATGTAGATCTCCACCTCAAACTCTAGATCTCGCATCGCCTCAATGCTCAACAAGTTGTGAATAGATAGGTGTCTAACAGCTGGTGAAACAATATCATTGTAGTCTACCCCAAACCTTGGAGTACCTTCTTTGAATTTGTAGATCCACTTGTGACTGACTAACACCTTCTTTGGTGGTGATCTAACAAATTCCCATGTCTGACTTTCAATAAGAGATACCATCTCTTCTTTAACAACGACCGACCACATAGCAGATTTATCACACGATATATTTTCATTGAAAGAAATTAATTTATGCATACTTACTGTTTTCGCAGCGGACAATGCATAAGCCACCATCTCCTCCAAACCACATCGAACTCTACCAAAAACAATGGTAGTCTCCACCTGCTTATTGGTCTCCTCCTCTTGAACTGGAGCTTCAATTGGAGTCGCTTCATCATACACATCATTTACATCTAAGTCAAGTTCCACCAATTCTTTACCATCTCCGAATAACTCCACCTGTTTGTGTATCCGTCCTGCATGACAACTTTTTCCACGGAGAAGTAGAGCAACATCTCTACATGTCAGGAACTTAGATGCCACCGGATCCCATGACTGGAATCCTTTCACTCTAGTAGTATCACCCACAAAGGAACATCCTTTGACCCTTGGTTCCAATTTGTTGTTCACACAAGCATACACGAGACACTCACAAATATACAGTCTTGAGTATTCTCCTAGAGATCCTGATCACATCTCCAACAGAGCCTTCATCCCAATACCAGAATTTAGAGTACGATTAGCCAAGTGAGTAGTCATCCTAATCGCATCCACACAAAATTCTTTACCAAACAATGCTTGTGACAACAAATACCAAGACTTTTATGTCATTCCATTCAAGCCAATGTGACACAATTTCATGTCCCATGATTGAGTAGCCTCCGCCTCAACCGTTGACCCCATTGCAATAGACACATCACCAACAACCGTAGACCCAAGAAGCTTGTATAATGTCCCCACCTTTTTCCCCTTCAATGCCACCAAGTCACCTTTAATAGCCGATAATTCACCATTCGCAATGGATAAACTATACCCAAGGCTATCCAAAATGCCTAGAGAAATCAGGTTATTCTTCAGTTCAGGAACATACCTGACATTCTGCAATTTCTGCACTACTCCATAAAAAATCTTAACCTTAATAGCCCCTATACCAACAACCTTGCATGCAGTATTATTCTCCAAAAAGACTACTCCACCAGCAGCCTTATATGAACAAAACCATGCCCGGTTGGGACTAATATGATAAGAACAACCCGAATACAAAATCCAACTATCACGAATTTCGGTACCCGAATCACAAGCAGTAAGTGCATCACAGTCACTGTCATCACTAGTGTCTTCAAACACCACTCCAGCTTCACCTTTGTCTTCGCGGTTGTATCTCATTGGTTTGGACAAAACCTTCTGATGTGCCCTTTCTCCTTGCAACCATGACATATCACATTCTTTTGCCATTCACTTGAACCGGATTGACCCTTCCTTGACTTTCTGCCGCTTCTAGCTACTAACCCATCACCTTGAGATTCAGCACTTGTTGAGGTCAAGTGTGTCTCAATGACTTCTCGTTGTAGTAGAGCGTTCTTGATCTCTTCCACAGAGATCTCATCCTTGCCATACAACACTGTCTCTCTAAAGTGCTGGTATTCCGGAGGTAGAGAACAAAGCAATTTTACCGTAAATTGCTCATCATCAATCACGACATCAACATTCTTCAAGTCCATAACCAAACCATCAAACTCATCAAGATGATTTTTCAAAGACTCACCTGTTTTGAGCTTGCACTCCTCGAGTTTCTTCATTAGTAGCAACCTGTTACTAATGCTCTTGGTCATGTACAATTGCTCAAGCCTAACCCAGAGCCCTGCCGTAGTCTTCTAACTTACAACCTCCCTTAATACCTCATCTTTGAGACTCAAGTGTAAGAGAGATAAAGCTTTCTCATCCATATCATCAAATTGTTCATCCTTCAAGCTTGCCGGTTTTCTCGCCTTCCCAAGCAAAGCCCTGACACAATTTTTACCCACCAAGATTGCTCGCATCTTCACTTGCCATAAACCGAAATTGACCTTGCGATCGAATTTCTCAATTTCGTACTTCCCTGCCATCGTTACCAATAAGCAATACTAGATCCACAAACCGGAGCTCTAGATACCAATTGTTAGGATTTTAAGGCCCAAACACAATTGTTTGATTGATAAAGATGAAAGCACAAAATAACAAAATAGCAAGAACGGAACAAAATTGAAAAATAGATGAACACAAGAGATTTTACGTGGTTCACCAACTTGGCTACGTTCACGGGCGACGGAGAATCAATTCACTATAATCAAGAAGAGTACAAGGAGAATCAAGGTGAAAACCTTTCACACAATCTCACAATCTCTCACAATAGTGAATAACCTAGCTTTTCTATCAATCTCTCTCAAGGATCTATACAAAGTCACACTAGGTCACAAGAATAGGTCTGGAGGCTTGTTTATATTTATATACAAGATATAAACCCAACCTTAGAAGAATAGGAGTCCAAATCCCGTCCAAAATCTGTTTCCTTTTTGAATTCGGAAACCCAGTCCCGACACCATGTGCGGTCGCCCAAAACAACATAGGCGGTCGCCCAAACAAACAGGAACAAATCTGGGCTTCAACACGGCAATGTGTGCGGTCGCCCAAATCCATTTGTGCGGACGCCCACCTATGTTGTCTCCGTCTTCCTTCTTCGATTGCAAGACCATTCTGATTTATCCCGAATTGAGAGTCACCCTCAACAGGTTTGTCCGTGTTCAACCCGAAGCTACTAAATTCGCCTTTGCTAATCGTATGTCATAATTTGTAGTTGCAATGATAAATGTAATCACCAAGATGCTACTAAGAGTATTTTATAGTCTTCATGATTTTGAAGAACTAAAACTGACTCTCATTTTGGAGACGGAGAGAGTAGTTTATTTAGTGGATTAGACGTGTTCTTTTAACTAACTGATGATGCCCAAACTAAAGAGTCTTGCCTCTTTCTTATACAAAATGTACTACAGCAGAACAGGAAGATCTTGAAGTCTCTATGAAAATGGTCAATGTTGAAATTGTAGTGAAGTTGTGTAACCAATTTCTTGATTATTTATTCCCATTTTTATGTTCTGTAGATAAAATTTTGAACTAGACAGTTGTACTGGAAGTTATACAAGGCAATCTAGTGTATTCGCCAAGTACTGAAATGAATGGAGTATGGTGTTTGTGTATATCCTATATCCACAGGAAGTTGCTGTAACCTTGAGGGAGTCAACTACCAGAAAAAAGATGGGCAGACCAAGGAAGGTCGACAAAGCTATGATAGAAGAACTTGAACGCTGCAGCCACCTTAATACCGCTGGTTCTGATAATTCCTTCCATCAAAAAAAGCTTCGGAGAGTTACTTTTAGTCCTCAGGTACCAATATGCATCTCTCTCTCTCACATATAATGTTTCTTGTGGGTATGTTGTAAAAGTGCTTGTGCCATATGAAGGATTTACTAAATGCATTTTCCTTGTATTATCATTCGGCTTAGTCCACCAAAAACATGCCAAAGGAATTCCATTGGCAGGATTATTTCTTGAATACTTGGACCAAATGTTATTATCCGTTCCCAATTAGTCCATGCCTATCTATGATCTGCATAGTATTTGTTCACCAATTGTTCTTACTGCATGGTTAGTATGAGGTCGTTTTTATTGTATACCATTATTTGCGATAAAAGTTTGCTTTGACACTTCCACCAGAAACTCTGGAAGTGAGACTCTGCTGTCTTTATGCTTTGGCATTTTTGATCTCGTAATCAACAAAATCTCATTTTTTATATTTGTATGATTAGTAATCTGGTAGATTTTCTTCTAATCCTAGCTAACTATTTAGCAGCTTCAAATCATTACTTTGGAGCGCATCTCTGAACTTGTGGTACGTAGAATCACTTTTGAGTTTTAATTTTTGAACATGTACAGTAGACTCTAGTATGTTGGAAAACAATTAACTGTAAAATTTTCTTTGAGTTCTCTACATATTTCAGTTTCTATTACCGCAACTTTGTTTTGGCTGAGTTTTATTTTAGGAACTTGATATATTAATTGATGAGTTTGAACAGGTCCAAATTCCTCGAGCTTCCATGTCAAGTCCAAAGCGAAATATCACTGCTTGGACCAAGCCTCTGGTCTCAGTGTTGCTGAAGTTGCTGCTAGATTTGATGACTCTCCAGATCCTCCTGATGAAGTTGACTCATCTTTTGATACTTCCGTGATGAAGGAAGAAGTGGACAAGAACAATGAAGATGTTGAGAGAAAAAGTAAAGAAGTGGAAGAACTTGAAGCGAAGACCCATGAGGCACGAAATGAATTGGCTACTATTGAAGCTAGAGGTATGGAGCTCAAAGAAAGAATTTCGAACACAAAGGCCAAATGGGTTAGTTTTTGTGAACAAAGTTTGATGAAAGGCCTTCTTTAGTTAGCCATATTGATCTCAAAAACATAATGTACTAACCTAGAGTTACATCTCAGAACTATTACGCGAAAATGATCTTTACGTGATATGTAATATTTATACGAATGGAATCATGGAAGTGATGAACCCTGGCTTTTTGGGTATACTTCTACGTCCCCTCGTACCCCTCTCATACGGTCTCTATACTCTTACCCTATACAAAAGGAAGGACCCCCTAAAAGGACAAGTATACCCTTCTCCCCTCATATATATACCCCTTCTCATACAAGGAGGAAGGTATGATCTAATCTCTACTTTCCCTCTCTACACTCTCTTGAGTGCTCTCTCCTCTCCCTCTCTCACACATACACACACCCAAGGCATTCTAGGCCTTGTTCTTAGTTCCCTCGGAGTCTTACTCTCACACCCGAGGGCCTAAGCCGGGGTCAAACCCGGCTTTGGTCCTAACGGTGTGCTCATTGTGCAGGTCTTCTTAGCCGGATCTTGGGAGGCAGCTAATCTGGAGTTCTATCTCCATGACCCCAAAATCTAGGGCGTCATCAGTGGTTCCATTGCCGGGAAACGACATCTTTTCCGGTACGACATCGCCTGAAACAGATGCTCATTCCTTCATTCTTTAGCTATTTTTCTTAAACTCATTATTCTAGAAAAACAAAGATGCATGGAGTCCATACACTCCACTTTCCCTGCCAAAATCGAGAAGTCAGATTCATTCCGGCGAAATTCATATTCCGGTGAGTTTTCCGGCGAAGTTTTCCGACATGGTCAGTTCATTACTTTCTTCAATTTTCCTCCTTCCTCCTACTTTATACATGATGCACCCCCTCAAGAAATAAAAAGGCGGATTTCGGCAACAAATAAAGATTCCGGCGAGGTTCCGGCGATCTTCGCCGTTGAAAAAAAGAGGAGAAGGGTATATTATATATAGTAAAGATGAAGTTGATTTATGGGTGGCTTTTCACAGCCACATTTTTCTTATCTCTCTCTTCTTTGCAAGCAAAAAGCCAAGGAAGAGTTGAGTTTGTTTTTCACCGATGAAGCATTTTTATGTTCCGATTGAGCTACCGGCCACGACCCCATGAAAGTGGGTAGCCCGTAACCCAATTGGAGCAACCAAAGATGTCTTTGTCGGTGTCTTTCAGTTGAAGCTACCACGGATGTTATGGTGCCTCTTGTTAAGATGGAGAAAGTAGTTTGAGTCGCCGGAAAAAATGGAGGACAGATATGAAGTTGACTGGAATAGAAAATAAAGGCCAGCAGAGGATTCGTCTTGAGAAGACGAAAATAATGGTGAAAAAATCACCGAAAACGGAGCAATGAGGAGCAACCGGTCGTTGGTCAAAATTCCGGCGAACCAGTCAAACTTCGGCGATATTTGTCATCTCCAGCCACTCCGGTTAGACAAAGAATGACACTGATGATTGGGTTTTGAAGAAACGAAAACATCCGTGTTAAAATCGCCATGAACAGAGCATGAGTGAATGGCCGATCACCGTCTGAAATCCGGCTATAAATAGTGTTTCCGGCACCGATCCTTTATCTCCGGCGTATTACTAGGACGTCACTTTCCAGTCAATAGTACAAGGGTCCTAATGTTTCACTTTGCCATTATGGTTGGCAGATAAAGTTAAAAAGAGGTACTGGTGATAGATGGAAAATGGTACAACCCACGTGATAGTAGCAAAGAGTATGGGCAAGCATTGGGGCCCACTACAAAACAAAGTGCTATAAATAATAAAATAATAATGATAATAAAATAGTAGTAAAAAACAAGGGAGGCAAAGTATCAAACAGATTCCGGTAAACGAGCTCCGGGAAAGAATAAGGACGGGCAATTTCAAGGTAGTTCGGGACCGGGAATTCTTAGAGCGAGCTTCAGTGAATCCGGGCAGAATCGGAACTCCGGCGATCACATCCAGCTCCGGCCAGACCCAAATTCCGAACTGGCATGAATCGAAATCCTCGCTCTATTAAAACCGTGAACATCCGGCCATCGCGCTCCGGCGAACCACCTCGCTCCGGGCGGACCCAGTTCTGAATGAGTGCTCCAAAGTCAAAATAACGAGCAGCAAGACTGGGATGCTAACATTATTCCATGAGTTCCGGCCAGCGACCTCCGAATTCCGGCGTACTCTCATGAATTTCGGGCAGACCTGAAGCGAACTCCGGCGAAGACCTCTTGACTCCGGCCAGTACATAAATAACCGTCGGTCTAAACAAAGCCCGCAGCGAGTTCCTAGCTCGGGCAGCTCTCAGTCCGTTCAGTTCGCCGGCCAAAAGTGACCAGCCAGTGCTCGCACTCCGAAGCAATTTCCGGGTATTGACTTCATAACCCTGAGCGGCCTCATCACGTGAGCTCGGGACCTCGCCAACCTCGCCGTGAACTATTCGCAGCAAGTAATCTAACAATCATCTTGCCGGAAAGTATGGAGCAAAGCGAATAGCTCCGACCGAACAAGCTGGAAACAAAAATTGTCAAAGAAAGAGGAGCCAGCACCTCTTACCTTGCGAGCCGTTCAATTCCCAAAGCAAGCTCCGACCAGCAGGAAAGAGATCTGAAACAGTTGCTATTTCCCCTCGCACTCCGACCTCGTTCCGACGAGAACCACCTCGATCTCCAAGTTCGCCAGCTCTCACAGCCGTGGTGACCGCTCTCACTTCGGTGAATACTCACCTCGGGTAAATCAACCTGGCTTAGCAGCCTAATTCCGCAAACTCCGGCGAGCACTTACCTCAGTCCGGTGACCCGCCTCTCTCTGCCCACTCATTAAGAAGAAGAGAAAATGGTTCAAGTAGAAAAACAATGATTGTTTGGTTTCTCTTCAGAAATAGAAGAGAGGACAAATGTCAACATCAATTGAATTGTTTATTGAAAATGGGGAGGTAAATTGAATTGTTTATTGAAAATGGTGAGGTAGCTATCTAGCTGGTGGCATGATAAAGAAAAGAGAACACAACTACACAAGGTTGCTGCTAGAAAAGTCAAGTGAAAGTTCCTATCATTGTCAACCTTTCTTATTTAAATGGAGCAAAAGTCAAAGAGTGAATTTAAATCAGCCACGCATACCAAAGGACTAGCAATGGAATATCCCTTGATTTCCTGTTCGTACGGTTCGTGTTGCTGTTCCGCTCGGCTCCGTTTATTTCGGGTTTCATCTTATTTCCACCGAAGCAGAGACAAAAACAGATCGTGTTTTTAATATGGATCGGAGTAGATTAAGTCCCAAGGACTGTCATCCATTAAAATCCTACTCCGAGTAGGCCGTCCCTCCAAGAAACGGAAAAATTATTATTTATGGATCGAGCGGGTTAATTCCCCAAGAGTGCTCTCCATTAAAGCCCTACCCCGTGTAGGCAAAAGCCCTACCTCGCGTAGGCAAATAAAATCCTACTCCGAGTAGGCCGTCCCTCCAAGAAACGGAAAAATTATTATTTATGGATCGAGCGGGTTAATTCCCCAAGAGTGCTCTCCATTAAAGCCCTACCCCGTGTAGGCAAAAGCCCTACCTCGCGTAGCCAAATAAAATCCTACTCCGAGTAGGCCGTCCCTCCAAGAAAGGGAAAAATTATTATTTATGGATCGAGCGGGTTAATTCCCCAATATTGCCCTCCATCAAAGCCCTACTCCGAGTAGGCAAAAGTTCGTGCAAAGCCCTACTCCGAGCAGGCAAGAGCTCGAGAAAAGTCCTACTCTGAGTAGGCGACTCACTCCGAAAGCGCGAACTAGACCGCGTGCCTAGAAATGGATGCCGACACGTGCTCTCACGTACGATAAGCCTCGTTCATACGAGCAAAAACCTGTGTTAGAGCCAAGTATAACAAAGGGCAAAGATGGAACGCATCGACAAAGTCTCAAAATCTCCGAGTACTCAACAAGTCACTGGGCTTATCTTATTTATTGCGCTACCGGGCCTATCTTATTTATGAAGTGTTCGTGCTTATCTTATTTATGAAGCCATCGGGCCCAGCTTCTTATAAAGGCTTACGGATTCCATTTTATTTACGAAGCGGTTGTGCTCAACTTATTTATCTAGCTATCAGAAGCCATCAAGCTCATCACACTTAAAGTGCCATGGGGCACATCTTACTCACGAGGCGATCGAGCTCATTCTATTTATAGAGCCACCGGGCTCATCTTATATATCGCGGCTCCGAAATTTATTCGATTGAAAAGCTTACGGGCAGTTTGACCTCAAGCCCGCGATCAACACTTCAACAGGCCTTTGGGTAAACAATTTTAAATCTCGATGCAGGTTCGTGTATACCTTATGGTTCCCCGCAACTCGGGGCTTCATGTCCTTATAACAACCTGGCCCGACCCTTCGTGTTAGCTGCGGGCCTCGCTGAAAATCTTGTCCCCGACAAACCTCTCTATCTAGAGGTCTATATATATTTGGAGTCCAACACTTATTCATCCGAGTTGTTGGCGATCTATGAAGCTTGGGGGTTCAATCGACTGAAGACCGTTATTATATCTGTTAAATACTTAACGAGATCTATCAAATCTACGCCAATCAACGTCAGGTCGTATCTCTCCACCCTCTCAGTTTAATAAATGCTTTCCATATAGCTTTATTAGTCAATGAATCGAGAGCATGATTAATAACTTGATTACATGTTACAATTACCTTGTGCGTAAACAAAAGATATATCGCGTGCATTACTACTTGCTACTTGACAATAGTGCTTACTGCTTGACTGCTCAGTACACGAAAATGCATGATCATGAGTAAAATTTCATGCCTATTTCCATGATTTATATGGTGAATTATTATTCTCTTCAGAATATGCTTACGAAAATATTTGTTACTTCAGCAAATTGAATATTCACCTTATTGCGGATATGCTCCGTCCCGATATAATGTATTAGATTAACATGCTATCATGTTATATATGGCAACTTGATCATAACGATAGATAAATAGCATTACACGCTTCTGTTGGTTTAAATATTTGCGGAACTATGCTTCCCGAAATGCGCAAAATGACATGCCATATATGCTTACTCGCTTTCAGAAAACACGTTATATAATCAATTCGAATGTGCTTTAAGCCGTTATTAATTGATTCTTTGATAGCTACCATGAGAAAATTCACAAAGTAATGATGCCTTGAAAACTACTTGGTCAAAGTTACTTAATCGACATGTTGCAAATGCCATGATTTTATTATAAAGTTTAATTACTATCTATTCGCTCGGCTTTCAACATGCTATCACAAAAAATATGTATATATGATTGATACACCTATAGCGCAGCGAAGACTCTAAGCGCAATGATGCCTCCAGTTTTGTCTCATTATGATGCCTCCGGGCTCATATCATTATGACGCTTCCGGGCTCTTCTCATCATGGAAGCCAACAGGCTGATCTTATTCTGGACGCTCACGAGCTCTTCTTATTACGGATGGTTACACGCCCTTCTTATTATGGACGCCTACGGGCTCATCTTATTTATGATGCTTCCGAGCTCATCTTATATATGGCGCTTTCACGCTCATTTGCTTATGAAGTTTACGAGATCATCTTATTACACCTACAGCGACCCCACGACTCGGGGGATGCACATTTATCTCAAGGCACGAGGCCGACCTAACAAGTCCGCCACGAATTCTATTGGAAATCTAGCCTTTATCTATCTTAGTCGCTGGCAACCTCTGAATCAGGAGGTTTATTTATCTTATGGCTCCCCACGACTCGAGGACTCCACATCTTTATTTAAGCAACTCGGGGGGCTTATTCTTCCCACTTATTATTGGATCATCCATCCAGAGGCTTTATGCCATATTATTATTCTCAGAAATCTCCGAGCTATATTTTCAGAGCTCTGTATGGGACTTCTGGTTATCTTATAGCATTCTCTTACATATAGCTGGGAATCTCCAGCTATCATTGAATAATATTTATAGGCGATGTGCCCGCTATCTTCATCCTCGGGATCTCCGAGATATATGTTCAGATTCCCCCTGGGATATCAGTCTATATTATGGAGTTTATTTGTCTTATGGTGTTTATTCATCTATAGATCGAGTTCGCAGCCCGAGCTCCTATTCCTCTATTATCACGGTCACATTCTCGACATTGGATTATTCATCCATTAGTTATGTGCCCGGTTTGTTTATCCTCGAGAATCTTCGAGTTATATATTCAGATTCACTGCCGGACCTCAGATTCTCTTATGGTGTACTCTCATATATATCCAGGAGTCCCCGGCTCGCTGATAATTATTTAAAGGCTACATGCCTGATTTAGCTATTCTCGGGAATCTCCGCTGTGTATCTTCATACTCTCTCCGGGATCTCTGTTGCCCGATGTGACCAAGTTCATGGCCCGAGATCTTATTTATATGTCATAGCGACTGCCTCGTCTTGCAAGCTCGTAGCCTGAGCTCTCGCTTTCTCTTATGGAGACTATACGCGGGCTTTATTTATCCTCGGGAATCTCCGAATCGACTGGCCGCAATCCGCTATCCGGGGTGTCTGAGCTCGCAGTTCTAGTTTTGATTTCACTCTTATGGGAGCCACATCTTCTCGCCGGTCTCCAGGCTCCAGGCTTCAGCTTCTAGCTTCTAGCTTTCAGCCATATTTATCTATGCTGGTCAATCTCGACCAAGAGTATATTCCTCGCCCTGACCAGAACTAATCAAGCGCTCGGAATAGGGGGCTACTGATGAACCCTGGGTTTTTGGGTATACTTCTACGCCCCCTCGTACCCCTCTCATACGGTCTCTATACTCTTACCCTATACAAAAGGAAGGACCCCCTAAAAGGACAAGTATACCCTTCTCCCCTCATATATATACCCCTTCTCATACAAGGAGGAAGGTATGATCTAATCTCTACTTTCCCTCTCTACACTCTCTTGAGTGCTCTCTCCTCTCCCTCTCTCTCACATACACACACCCAAGGCATTCTAGGCCTTGTTCTTAGTTCCCTCGGAGTCTTACTCTCACACCCGAGGGCCTAAGCCGGGGTCAAACCCGGCTTTGGTCCTAACGGTGTGCTCATTGTGCAGGTCTTCTTAGCCGGATCTTGGGAGGCAGCTAATCTGGAGTTCTATCTCTAATCTGGAGTTCTATCTCCATGACCCCAAAATCTAGGGCGTCATCAGGAAGCTTGACTCGCACGGATCTACTTATGAATCTTTGACACTGCCGATCATGGTTCTAAAGTCCTTTTGTCATTCTGACTTTCTGGTTATCTTTTTCTACTATATTGCTGGATATGAATACTAAATTCTTCTGGAAACTTGCTACTCCCTCTATCCCGATTTAAGGTTTTTTACTTTTCTTTTTAGTCTGTCCCAATTTAAGATTCTTACTTTACTTTATTACCTAAAATGGAAAGTGGGACCCACTTGTCATTCTCACATCAAAAACTCCCTACACACTTTCTCTCTCTTACTTTACTTTTCACACTCACAACATTTACTTTTTCTTAATACCCGTGCATAGTCAAACTAAAAACCTAATAGTGGGACGGAGGGAGTACATATTTTTTGGTTATGAAAACAGGTCAATACAATGTCGAAAACAAGTTGACTAATTAGAATTTCTTTGAGAAAAGAAGAGAATGATGTTTGCCGGACAGAGAAAGCAGTAGCAAATGCATAAACAGGGAAGCCAAATATTCATCATAGTTGCCATAATCATGCATGCTTAATTGTTGATCTTCCTGCAACTCTTTCTAATCTCCCCCTTTTGACCAGTCAACGGAGTGATATTTCACATCTTAACCATAGACTTAGCGAATTGCTCGAAGAACGCCTCATTGTTCTCTGCATACTGCTTCACCAACTCCAGTGTTACTTGACTCTTGGTTACAAGGATTTGGTCTGAACTCAACAAGCCTTTAGAAGCTAGCAAGTCCTTGAAGTAGTTGTTATCAAACTTTGTCGGGGAGACAAAGTCCATAACAAAGAGGTTTTGGTCCCCGCCAGAGCGTGGGCAGTTAGTACGCAGCTGAGCAGCGTAGGATTGGTCTAATGTGAAGTCAGGTTGTGCATTGCCGCTCTGGTTGTAAAGCCTCTGTCTGAAGCTGGTACATCGTGCATTCCCAATCGTGTGGCTTCCAGAAAGAGCAACAAAATCAACAATGTCAAGCCCTTTTAGTTTGAATTTGGTTAGGATGGTCTGGAAAGTGTTGTTTGGAGCAGGAATGTTTTGGTTTGAGCCACTCAAACTTGCTCCTCTCGAGTCCCTTCTTCCTAATGGCACCTCCCAGCTTGGTCCACCTCTCTGTACAAACAAACTTTGTTCAAAGTTGGAGAGGATATATGCATATATATACATATATACGTACATACATATATATGTGCGCGTATATATATATGGCAGTTTACAAGAATTGTGGTACGCTTATATACTTTACCAGAACAGTCGAGTCCCTAGCAGCCAGAGCCATAATATCAGCACAAGACACGATTTCGGGGCATTCTTTCTCAAGGGCAGATTTGATCTCGTCAATAACTTCAAACCCACGAGCAGAATTCCGGTTAGGGATCGAACCCTTTTCGCTAATTATTCTACCGCTGCTGTCAAGAAGTATTGATGCATCACACCCCTACATCAAAATCGTATACATGCATATATATATCAGGTACGGACTTTTTGGTCATATTTTAAAATGAAGCATATTGAATCACACTATTATTAACACTAGTTAAGTGGCTTAATCTTGGATCTGTTATTTTTTTAACGGACCTTAACGAAGCAGTCGTGGAAATGGAGCCTGAGCAAAGAAGCAGCCATGCGGGCTTCTCTGGCAACTGCTTTCGCAACAACGGACTTAACGATCTCTGTTGCTTTTGGGCACGAGAGATCATAGAACTGTGGGTATAGATAACCGCCGTTAGTCTTTCGGGAGAGGCAGGGTGGTGCAAAAGCTAGGAGAGCTATAAGCATGACAATGCTTAAGGACTTAGCCATTGTGGTTTTACTACTGGTTTTTGAACTGGGTGAGTGTAACTTCTGTATGGCCTATATACTATACTTGATCTTTTGATGAAGGCTTGTGTTGAAAAAGTGTGGATCAGTTGTGAGTATTTATAGACAAGATTTGAAAGAGGGGACAAATAAAGTACTCCCTCCGTCCCGGAGCAAGAGTCTCACCTCTATTTGCACGCTTATTAATAAATATTGGATGTGATGTAAATGTTGTGAGTGTAAAAGTAAAGTATGAGAGAGAATGAGTGGGAGAGAATAGTGAATTGATTGGTATTGTGAGTATAAAAGTAAAATAGGAGAGAGAATGAGTGGGGTGAATAGTAAAGATTCTTTGCCATTTTAGGAATGGGACTCTTACTCTGGGACGGACCAAAAAAGAAAATGGAACTCTTACTCTGGGACGGAGGGAGTAATAAACTTTTTTTTTTTTTTTTTGGTGTGTGTGTTTAGAGTGGGAGCAGAGCCACCTGCTCTGTTGAAAAAAATGGATGAGTTAAAAGGTTTTATCATCATATTAATACAGTAATACTCAAAACTAAAGAAAAATATAAGGGTCTAGTTGAGTAAACGTGCACGAATCGACTTTAAAGTAAATATTCGTAGTTATTATTAATTAAAAATAAAAATGAACATTTATTTTGAAATGAGTTAAATATTTTGTTACCGGAAATTCATACTCCCTCGGTCCCAAATTAATGTTCTTAGTTTGACTTTACACGGAGATTAAGAAAAAGTAAATGTTGTGAATATGAAAAGTAAAGTAAGAAAGAGAAAGTGGGTAGGGAGTTTTTGTTGTGAGAATGACAAGTGAGTCACATTTTCAATTTTAGGCAATAAAGTAAAGTAAGAACTTTAAATTGGGACAGACCAAAAAAGGAAAGTAAGAACTTTAACGCGGGAGCGTGACAGAGGGAGTAGTTTTTTGTTTTTGTTTTTGGAAGGCAAACGATAATTCATTTCATTCACAATTAAAAAAGAGATGGCACACCACAAAGATTGGAGGCTCACTCAAAATTACAATAGTAGTTCTATTTCGTAACTTACAAGAATTATATTTAATATCTAAACCTTGAGACGTACGGATCTCTTTCCAAATAAAACTTGGAGACTGCATCAATCTGGCATTTACGAAATCTTCCCTCGGGTAAAATGTTGCGCTTAGCACGAGATATTCAGAATCCGGGTTGGTGAGAAAACGCCTACCAAGCATCTCAAACTTTCCGAACAATCCGTGTGAAGTTAGAACATCAGAACTCGCTTCATTGTGAGAAAATGTTAGAATCGTCGCAATTTTGAAAAGAAAAATAAAAACAAACAAACAAATAAACAAACAAAACCAACATAGGCTCTCACTTATGAGAGAATACAACGGCTCTCACTTAAGAGAGAATACAACGGCTCTCACTTAGGAGGGAGAGATTCTTATTATATAATATATACTCCCTCCGTCCCAGCACAAGTAGGACTAGAGGTGTTTGCACAATAATTAAGACAAACTAGTAAATGTGTGGTAGAAAATGAAGAGAGAGAATGAGTGGAGTAAATAGTAGTGTTAGTTGGATAAATTGAGTGGTGAAAAATGAAGAGAGAGAATGAGTGGGATAAATAGTAATGTTGGTTAAATAAATTGAGTGGTGGAAAATAAAGAGAGAGAGAATGAGTGGAGTTGAAACATTTCTATTTTGGGCAGTCTCACTTTTAGTGGGACTGCCTAAAAGGGAAAGAAGTCTCCCTTGTGCTGGGACGGAGGGAGTAATTTACAATAGAAAACAATAACAATAATTTCTGCATTGAAATTACAAACAATTGTGTTATTGTGGATAAAACCAGAAAAAGGAGATGAAGCTTTTTTTCAAGAAATGATGAAGACTTGAATGGAAAATGGAAGGAATAAGATTAATTAAGCAATACAAAAGAAAAATTCAACAAGATCTGGACAGAGGGAGTAGTTGATAAGTATAATATGTATCGCCTTTCCCAAACTGTTGTTTGGCTTTGACCAATGACGCAACAAAACAAGTTTACATGTGCCATAATATCTGATTGACCGCCGATGTTGAACAATTCCAATCACAACTTCTGGGTTTCGTTTGGCTTATGGGTTTCATTTTGCTGATAATTTTGCTGATAATTTTGCTATTTGAAGGACAGATTAATTAATTGTTTTACGTAGTTAAGATTTGGTTGTTTGAGACTTGGTATAGAATCAAGCATGTGCACAGTAAACTTCTACTATTTCCTTTTGACCAAGTCTAAGCATTCCGTACTCGAAACAAAGTTCACATACATTTTAGTCATATGACATATACAGGTTCGACAAAGACTTCCGTGAGACCTGCACTACCCGTCTCATCCATGACACCGGTCGGTTTTTGACCCACCCGTCCGATCCACTGAACCGGCTCCAGGACTCATGGGTCGAACCTGCCACGTGGCACCCTCTCATAGGCTCAAAAAAAAAAAAAAACTATATTTTTTTTTTTGGTTTTTTTTCGGTTTGTCAAAAGTAATAGTTACTATAACATAATGTAATGACTGTATACATATAAAGTAACAGTTTGTATACATAAAAGTAAAACATATATTCAGAAAAGTAACAGTGTTTTTTTCTATGTTTTCTTCGTTTGCCAAAAGTAATACTTATTACAACTAAAATGTAACGAACGTGTTACTTATATGTAATAATGTTTATACATAATTGTAACACATATGTATAGAAAAAGTAATAATTCAACCATTTATATTTTTTGAGCTAAAAACACTTGATTAGTGTTACATGTAAAAGTATTACATTATATATAGAAATATGTTATAATTTCTTTTATTAAAGTGTTACATTTACTAAACATTCATATATATATATGAGTTTGTTACTTTTCAAATGTTAGTTTCTTTCAAAAAATTAAATCAAAATACACAATATTTTACATTTTTGCAAAAGCATTATTGCATTTCAGTATAAATGATAATTACATTTAGATATTGTTTGTGTTACATGTAATTATAGTTAGTATTACATTTGAAAAAATGGGTAAAATGCGCTTTTGTTTTTGTAAAACAGGTGTTACGTTTACTTATGAACAATATTACTTTATAAGTATTCAGTCATTACATTAAGTTATGGTAACTATTACTTTTGGTCAACGGCTGAAAAGCCGAAAAAAATAATATAAAAACTCAAAAAAAAAAAAAATGGACCTCTGGGAGGTTGCCACGTGGCGGGTCATGGGGCGACCCGTCTCATGCATGAGGCGGATCCCCTTGTTCTCATGGGAGACCACCTCTACAGGTTTATAGATACTCCCTCCGTCCCATAACAAACTTTTCATAAAATTTTAGGAATGAAAATTGTGGAAAGATGTTGAAAAAGTAGGTGTTTTGAGTGTGTAAAATTTTATCGAGTTTATTGCCAATTTGACCTGCGTACTATCAAAATCTTGACGATTTGCCCTCGTACCAAAGAAACTCACACTATGACCTGCGTACTATGGTTTTAATAAAAAAGTGACCAGAGATAACGCTGAGCCGTTAGAAATTTAACGGGATGTCAACATATGTTAAAGGTCCAAAAATAATATTTTTATTTTTATTTCTTTTATTTTAAAATAATTAGGATAGTGATATTAATGGTGTCAATGTCCACCTCCACCATTATATAGATCAACCACCATCGCCACCACCCACCACCACCGTGACCGCTATCACCCTCAAAGTCGCCACCGCCGCCTGCAAAAATTCATTCCGGCAGCCCATAGCCGGCCTTCTTCTCAGGTGATTTTCCCCCAACCCAGTCGTCCCAAGTCGTCCTCCATCAATGGCCGCCTCCTGCAAAACCGTCATCCAGCACCACCATCTAAAACCACCACCCACCAGCCCACCATTTCCAAACACCAGCCACCATAAACATCCTTTTCAAATCCCAGATCTGAGATTAAAATCACAACAATAATACAATTAATCAAAAGCAAACCCCCATTCAAACCCATAAATCATCAAATACAAACAGTACCCAGAATTGATGAATAAAAAAAAATCAGATCTGGAGGTGGAAGGGAGAGAGGCGGCGATGAAGACGAAGTGATAAAAGCAGCGATAATACGGACACACGAGGAGACATAGGTGGACTTGAGCGAATTTGGTTGGTGTTCGGTTCTTGAACTCGCCGGATTCCAGATCGCGTTTGAAGGGAGAGAGGCACTTCATCACTCGTGTCTTAGCTTTCTTCACCGCCTCCGACGGAATCGTGCTGGAAAATCTTGCCGGACGGTTCGTGAAGGAGGTCCAGGTATCGGAAGCGCGTGCCTTCTACGGATTCCAGATCGCGATTGAAGAAATTGGGGCGGTTTTGGTTGCCGGCCGGAGAGGAGGGAGAGGGGAAGGTAATCGAAGATGGAGAGGAAGGAGAGGAAGAAGAAGAGAGAGATTGACAGTGAGGAGTCGGAGGTAGGAAGACTTCGCCGGAGAAGAAGTAGGTCCGCCGGAGGTAGGAAGGGGATGGTCTCCGAAGGTAGGGGACAGGAGGGTCGCCGGAGATAAGAAGGTAAATGGTCGCCGGAAGTTTCGCCGGTTACCGGTGAGGATTAGAGAGAGAAAGTAGAGAGAGAGAGAAATTATCCGGTGCAAAGTGAAGGAGAGAGGAGGGGAGGGGAGGGGAGGGTGTACTTATCTGATTAAAAATTAAAAAGGGTCAAGGGACTATTTGGTTAGATAAAATATTATATGGATCAAAATAGTTTTGGGACAAAGTGAGTATACCAATTTATTAATATAAAAAAATTCAAAAAAAAAATTATAAATATAAATAAATTTTGGACCATTACAACATTAATATCATTATTAGGGTCACATTTGATTTTTTTTTATTGCAAATCTGTTAAATTGTTAACATATGCTGACAGCCCGTTAGATTTCTAACGGGTCATCGTTATCCTTGGCCACTTTTTTATTAAAACCATAGTACGCATGTCATAATGTGAGTTTCTTTAGTACGAGGGCAAATCGTCAAGATTTTGATAGTACGCAGGTCAAATTGGCAATAAACTCAAATTTTATCAGTACATGAATCATGGACAAAAGCTTTTCTTGATACCAAAAACGTGTACAAGAGGGATACATATATACTCGTAAAACTAACCGACTAAGTATGGACCGGCTAAGTATGGAAGATATACAAGAATATATTTTACATATTCTACCTAATAAAAAATAATAGCAACCGAATCAACCGAGATATTTGGGGAAGATTTGATCCGATTCAAAATTCAAATCCTTCACTCCCCCTCAAGTTGGCGCATGGAGGTTTCGAATGCCCAACTTGCCCGTCAAAAACGAAACTGTGTAGCACCGAGAGGTTTCGTAAACAAGTCTGCGACTTGATCAGTAGTCGAGATCTTGCAAGGTAAAATGTATCCGGACTCCACCCGTTCACGAACGAAATAGCAATCCATTTCGACATGTTTGGTGCGTTCATGAAAAACGGGGTTATTAGCAATGTGTCGAGCTGCTTGATTATCACAATGAAGTGCAGTGGCATGTGGTTGTGGCGCCTCAAGATCACGAAGCAACCAACGAAGCCATATAACTTCACTAACGGTTGTTGCCATAGCTCTATACTCCGCTTCTGCAGAAGACCGTGCCACTACGGACTGTTTCTTAGACGCCATGAGATAGGTGCACCTCCCAAGGATACAAAATACCCAGTACATGAACGCCTGGTCATGGGGAAGCATCCCCAATCCGCATCACAATAGGCCTCGAGTGTTAAATCTCCACGAGCTGGGAGGAAAAGGCCTTGACTGAGTGTGCTTTTAAGGAACCGTAGGACTCGAACCGCTGCATCCATATGGGTGCGTCGTGGAGCTTTAATGAACTGGCTCAATCGGCTAACTGAAAATTGGATGTCGGGTCGAGTTACTGTTAAGTAGAGCAACTGGCCTATTAACCTTCTGTATTGAGAGGCATCAACAAAAGGACTATCATCATCCGTGCTAAGCCGCAAATTCTGCTCCATTGGAAACTCACTTATTCGTCCTCCTTGGAGTCCACTTTCTTCGAGTATATCCAACGTATATTTGCGTTGGCTAAGCATGATACCTTCCGGCGACCTTGCCACCTCAATCCCCAAAAAATACTTCAAATGTCCAAGATCCTTGATGCTGAATTTGCTATCCAAAAAACTCTTGACGGCCTCAATTTTGGAAATGTAGTTTCTAACAAGGAGCACGTCGTCTACGTAGATGAGTGCAGTAACATAGGACTTGTCTTTCTTGTATATGAAGAGGGAATGATCAGCCCGGGATTTTTTGAAGTCAATGCAAAGAAGATCCATGGTAAATTTTTGATACCAATTTCTCGATGACTGACGAAGACCATATAATGATTTCCGAAGTCTACAAACTCTCGTTTCTCCTTCCTTTGCAAAACCCTGTGGAATCTTCATATACACATCTTCGGCTAAGTCCCCATGAAGGAATGCATTGTTTACATCGAGTTGGTGAATGGCCCAATTCTTTTTCGCTGCCACGGCTAACAAGCTGCGCATATGGACTAGTTTTGCAACTGGAGCGAAGGTTTCGTGGTAATCGATCCCTTCAACTTGTGTGAAACCCTTTGCTACTAGTCGTGCCTTGTACCTTTCGACTTCCCCATTCGGTTTATACTTTATCTTATAAATCCATTTGGAATCGACGGCTTTCTTTCCCGGAGGTAGTGTCCATGTCCCGTTGGATTCTAAGGCATCAATTTCCTTTTTCATTGCATCACGCCACTGCTGATCCTTAACCGCCAGGTGGTAGTATTTAGGCCCATCACGTGAAGTGATGGCCGTAAGTAATGCTTTAATTATGAGTGGTAGAAAAGTATTCATAAGAAACATAGTTTGATAGAGGATATACCTTCGAGGTTTCTGGCTCGGAACGAGGATGCGGATGGTCTATAGAGGCCGGTACACTGACAATGAAGTCTTGAAGATGCTTTGCTGCTGTCTGTGGCGTTCACTTCGTCGCTGAACTATTTCTGGCAGTTGTACAGCATGTTGTTCGCTGACTTGTGTGACAGAAGACTGGGTAACTGTCTGCTCAACTGGTCCCTCAACTGCCTGTACTGCTTCAACAGGTTCCTCACTGCTAGTTGTCTGGGCATCTGTTTGATCAACTGGCTGCTGAATTGCTTGCAATAATTCCAGTTCTGTGACCTCTTCTTCTAGACTATCACTCCTCATAATGTCCCATTCATGCAGACTTGGTTCTGGTCGAGTCTTCTTGAAAAGAAAAATATTTTCCACAAACTTTACGTCTCGTGATGTGTAGATTTGTTTAGACTCCAAATCAAAAACTCTATACCCCTTTTGTGCATGTGGGTACCCAACGAACACACAAGCCCTGCCTCGAGTATCAAACTTGTCTCCCCCTTTCTTATTATTTTTAGCATAAACCAAACATCCAAAAACACGCATGTGATCAAGGCATGGTTTCTTTTGAAGCAAAATCTCATAAGGGGTTTTATTTTTCAAAACTTTGGAAGGTAAACGATTAATTATATGGGTTGGTGTTAAGATGCATTCCCCCCAAAATTTCTTTGGCAAACCAGCTTCAAAACGTAAAGCCCTAGCCATTTCCAAAATGTGACGATGTTTGCGCTCGACAACCCCATTTTGTTGTGGTGTGTCAGTACAAGATGTTTCGAGTAAGATCCCATTATTAACATAATATTCAAGCATTAATAGTGACTGAAATTCCCCACCATTGTCGCTCCTAATGCGTTTAACTTTTCTATCAAACTGAGTATTGACCGTATTACAAAACATAGTAAGATAATGATGGACCTCGTATTTATGCTTCATTAGAAAAGCCCAAACACCCCGACTATAATCATCAACAATGGTCAAAAAATAGTGTCCGCGGGAAAAAGAAGAAGTTTTATAACCACCCTAAATATCACAGTGTACAAGATCAAAACAAGACTTAGTTTGAACACTACTAATGGGAAAAAGGAGTCTAGTCATTTTTGCTCGAACACATGAGTCACAATGATTCTCCCCCTTACTAGAATTATCAGAAAACTTAAAAACTGAGGCATGTCCCAACCTACAATGCCATGCCCAAGAGTCAACTGCTGCTCCCATCGCTGCACGTTCCTTTGTAACAGGCTCTAGGTGATATAGACCATCGCTACATCTACCCATTCCAATCAGAGTCCTCGAAGCCAAGTCCTGTATCACACAAAAATCTGGAAATAAAGTGAGGCAACAATTCGAATCTTTCGTTAATCGGCTAACAGACAATAAGTTGCATTTAAAATCAGGCATATTCAGAACATGACGAATATTTATTCCATTCGGAAGCCTTGCATTGCCAACGCCTTTCACCGGTACCACATCTCCGTTAGGAATTTTGACTGGTGCCTCCATCCCTGTTCTAATCTGATTATCCAACATCGAATCGTTGCAAGTTATATGTTCACTTGCTCTTGAGTCAATGATCCAAGTATTTATATCATTTAGCTTACCAGCCATGTTAGCAGTGGAAGGGAGTTTCGGATCGCCTTGTGCTCTGTCTGCAAGCAGTTGCATTAACTGCTTGTACAGTTCATCAGTGAACCCTGGTAACGGACTTCCTTCTCCCATTGCAAGGTGTGCCGTGGTCTTTCTAGCCCCTTTCTGCTTGTTCTTCTTCCATCCTTCTGGATAGCCTATGATTTCGTAGCAGTTGTCAACAGTGTGGTAAAGCTTCCCACAGTGCGTGCATCTGGGCTTATCTGTCTGCAGAGTTGATTGAACAGTTGGCTGAGCAACTGGTTGACTACTGCGTATCTGAAAAGCGGCTGCCTCCACGTCCACCTTTCTGGCTGCACTAATCTGTTTTTGCTTTTCATCTTCAGAAACTTGATGATAAGCGGCACCCAAATTGACCATCGGTTTCATGCTTAAGATCTGGGTCTTAATTGTCCCAAATCTTGCATCTAAACCCATGAGAAACTCATATAGGCTCTCCTTGGCAATGGCGCAATAGATTGAACCTCATCCCACAGACCTTTTAACTTCGTATAATACGCCGACACCGATAGGTTTTCTTGCCTCGTCATGGTTATAGCGCGCTTTAGCTCATAAGCCCTAGGCGCGCTCTCACTCCCAAAGTGCTCCTGCAAGTCCTCCCAAATCTCCTATACCCTGCCTCCATGTTTTACACTGTTGCGTATTTCCTTCTCCATGGCACTATTTAACCACCCCTTTACCATCGCGTTGCACCTCTTCCAAAGTTGCAATTCCGCTGAACCTTCGTTTGGGACTGGAATCGTGCCATCCACGAAACCAATTTTATTCTTTGCGAACAGGGCGTTACTCATTTCTTCAACCCAGTCTGCGTAATTCCCATCTCGAAGGGGATCCCTCACGAAAACCGTATTGGGACTGTCCGAGGCTGAAGTAAAATAAGGAGACATCACGTCTACCTTGTTTCCAGCGGCCCCACTGTTCTCGCCTTTCCCTTCGGCGTTGCCGGGCATGGTGAAGATGAAAGAAGAAATAAAAAAATGTGTATATGTGCGGAAGCGTTTAGAGCTTAACCAGCTCTGATGCCATGTAAAATTTTATCAGTACATGAATCATGGACAAAAGGTTTTCTTGATACCAACGTGTACAAGAGGGATGCATATATACTCCTAAAACTAACCGGCTAAGTATGGAAGATATACCAGAATATATTTTACATATTCTACCTAATCAAAAATAATAGCAACCGAATCAATCGAGATATTTGGGGAAGATTTGATCCGATTCAAAATTCAAATCCTTCAGAGCGGGAAGGAGAGAGAAAATGGGGTAGAGAATAGTAAGTGGATAATTGCTGTGAGTGAAAAGGAGAGAGAAAGTGAAGGAGAACTTTTCCTTTTTGTGTAAGACCATCCACAGTGGTTTCAACGAAAAAAACCATTCAACACTCACTTTATCACTCCACATCAGCTTCTCTCTCTTCCAACTCATCCATTCACCACTCATTCACATAACACCCTACAATGGTTTGTTTAATCCCTCATTCAACACTTTTCCCACTCATCATCCTATACCCCACCACTTAAATTTTATTTTTTATTTTTATGATTAGTGTTGAAATAGTTATTATTGGGATCCATTTCAAGAAAAAAGATGGGTTTTTTTTTGTGTCGGAATACAATAAAACTTATGTCAATTTAAAGAGAAAAAAAATAGGAATTTTGGTGTAAAAAAAAAAAAAAAAAACATTTTTTTTGTGAAATAATTGAGCTCAAATAATTGGGATAAAAAAAAACTCGTCCGCCAATCAGATGGCGACAAGTGTCAACACCAAAAAAAAAAAAAAAAAAAAAAAGAGGCTGACTTCGGCGCAGACGCGCCCTTGTCTGCGCGTGAAGTACACGCGCCTCTCTGGCCCAATAGAGAGGCGCCACGTGGCAAAAACGGACCCATCTTTTCCCATTCACACAGTGTGAATTTTTTTCACAAAAAAATTCACACTCTTCCCATTCACACACCATTGCACCAATTCACACAAAATTCTTTTGTGAATGAGCCATTCACACAATTTTTTCTTGGCCATTGTAGATGGCCTAAGTAGGAGTTTCTAATGGAACGGCCAAAATGACAAAATGGGAAGTTTGTTTTGGGACGGACGGAGTAAATGCATGCCTGCATACACACAGTATAGAACACACAAATGATGTGAATGATATAGTGGAAGCATTGATCGAGAGCACGTATATTTCATCTTGGCACCAATCGCATGGCCAAGTCTCAAAGAAAAGGAAGCGCAGGTTTTTGTTTACATGTTTTCGTTTAAATAGAACTCCATCTTTCTCAGAAAGATAGTCTCATTTTGACTTTTTATGGTCAACAAAAATAAACTTTGACCAAACATTTGTGTCAATTTAATGATCACAATGAAATCCTAAAAATTGTTATTGACAAATCACTTAATGATTTATCAATTACAAATATTAGAATTTCACTAGAATGATTACATCGTCACCAATTCATTTTTGTTGACCATAAAATGTCAAAATTAGACTATCTTTCTGGGACAGAGGGAGTACATGACCACTTGCATCAAGTTATTCCACTACATTATCACTGGTACAAGTAAGAGTTTTCTATACTTCTGTGGAAGAAAAAATTCCATCTTTTTGCCTAAGTGAAAGAAATGCCTAATGACTCATGTCGCACATAAAAGGTCCAAAATTTAAATAAGATGAAGAATTGTAATTTTGATATCTTCAAATTGCTCCATATCTTCTGTCAGGAGTTCTTGAGGCTCCTTGAGGAGCTGCAGGCTGACGAGACCATGAAGCTTGATTTGCGAAAGGATTATTGAGGTCTTCTGGTCGTGCATAGCTTTGCCCTCCTCCTCCTCCTCCTACTCCTCCACTCATCTAATTTTATTTTAATTTAGGAAAAAAAAAAAGAAAAAAAAACACAATGTTATTCTGCTGAGAAGTAAAATATTGTAGGCCGAAATCAGTATGCCAAACCTGGTTTAACTTATCAGGATAGACCAAATTCATAAATACTCCCTCCGTCCCAAAATGATCGTCACGCTTTTTTTGATGTTACTACGAAGGAACTTTGAGCAATGATTTTAGGTTGACTAAATCGTGCTAATGAAAATCTAAAACTTGTTATCGATAGTATTGTTGACGGTGTGTCAATAACAAATTTTAGATTTTCATTAGCACGATTGAGTCAACCTAAAATCATTGTTCAAAGTTCCTTCGTGATAACATCGAAATAAATGTGAAGATCATTTTGGGACGGAGGGAGTAAATGGTTAGAAGTTCATAATATTGAGGGTTACCCGGTACTATCATGACTAAATCAGAGGACAAAGTTATTAAACCCCAAGAAACTATGAAGCATATTCAGCATGCTTCTGCTATTGATTTCATATTAGGCTATATCCAACTGTTCTTTGACGAAAACTTTTGACTTTTAAAAGGTTTGCCAGCTTTGCCTCCTAAATCCTAAGCAGACTCGCATAAACCCTTTATAACCAACAACTGAATATCCTACAGCCAATAGGAATTGCAGAATGCCAAATAAAGACTTCTTGTAAGACAACTTACAGTTTCCAAACATGCAGATAAAATAGTCATGCCTGGCAATGCATCAAGCCCACGCTGCATGTAGCAAACACAAGATTAGAACTCTCTAAACAATTAGAAATGCATGTCCAGAGAAACAAAAGAAAAAGGAACCAAAAAGCATGATACCTGGTTTTGCACTCGACTCTTGTAAACAAACCCACCACAACAACCAAGTGTTGAAGTCACAATGAAGCTGCAACATGAGATATGTCAGGTGAATCAATTGTCAACGCCCAACCAGAAGTAATCTAAGTGGTATACTCCCTCCGACTCGGAAAGATAGTCCCATATGACTACTCAAACCTTTTACGAACTTATTATCAATTCCAAAAGTATCCTTAATAAATACAATTATTACATGATTAAATTATGCTGTCACTTCCATTTGCCTCTTGTTAGCATCATCCTCTCCCAAAAACTTGCCCCCATCACAGCATCACTTTCATTTGTTACCATTATAAGTAATTAATCAAGCACTTGTAGATTATCAGTAACAAAGTTCCCGCAAAGCATTGAAGGTTCCAGATGTTTATAACAAGGGGTAACTTTTTCGGACTAACAAAAATGACAAATGAGACTATCTTTAGGGGACGGAGGGAGTATAACATACCAACCAAACAGATTAAAATGCAAGCCATGAACTAGCATGATGCATGTTTCTCCGGTATGACCGGAGCGCAGAATCAAGTGTGCAAATTAATAAAATATGCCAGACAAGCAACTATTATGCACAATGTACATTTAATACCATGCATCTGTCTACCAAATGAACATTTGAATCAAGTCAACATATCTTGAGGTGGAAAATAGAAGAAAACTCAACTTACATGCAAGACAGTACTCCAAATAGGGCCCATCCTCTACTAGAATTTCCCTCTTCATCCTGCCTATATTCTGCAAAAGTTTTAGTGGAGTACAAATCAAATAACTGGAAGTAGCCACTTATGAGACGAAGAATCAATCAGGGACATTGTTAGCACACAGGATCCTAAGCAATGGTCTTATTCTTTGCCTGGTTTAATGTTCAATTGCCACTCTCATATCAACTAAACAAAAGTTAATCTCCTAGTTTTCTTTTTGTAATGAGTGAGCATATGAAGAAGCATAAAAGAACAACTTGGACCTCTTGTTACAGAAGTCTTGCTCTTGAAACATGCCACTGGGGTGAATAAAAAGGAGAGACAGCGAATCAAAGTCGAGGCCGGGTTGGGCCAAGTCACAGAGGTCAATGATGGTCCACTTGGCATAGATTATGCTTGGTGCTAGACACGAGGTATATAGATCCAGTCATGCGTCAATTGTTAGGTATGGGCTACGATTGTATGTAGAATAAATTGCGCCTATACTAAGTAGCAAGCATTTCATTCTGACTAGTGGTAACACAGTAGGTCATGGTTGATCCCCGGAGGTGTTGAGTGGGAGATCTAGTACTTCTATAGCTTTGGGGTGAACGCCAGGGGCAAAGTCATCGCACAGAGGGAATGGCCAAACAAATGATGCGACCAAGTTGATGCAGGTCAGCTAGCCTATTTCTAAGCAGATGCCTTGGCTTCGTCTTCGCTAAAATCTTAATCTTTAAGACCGGCTGCAAGTGTTTGATCCTGACAAACCGGACACTGAATAGGGAAGTCTATATTTTCAAGTGTAGTGATAAGCTTGCTCTTTTTAGATGAAAGATTGAGAAGGGAAATTAATTCAGTAGATAGAGCATCTCAACAGAAGCTTTTTTCATCTTTGATTATCTTTCTTTCCTTTACTATTCAAATGTAGTCATATGATTCTTACCGCACATCTTTGCAAGGGTAAACTGAATGGACTCATAACCATCAACTGGGATGGTAACCTGAACTTCATATGGAGCGTGGCGGGGCTTCTCACCTGAAATTCAGTATGATCAATTTGTTAAACAAAAAAGAGATACGTATATAAAAACAAGTGGTGGTTTATACATCTCCAATCCAGAGTCAAGACTGTGGGTGACAATGTTGTTGGTGGGCTCCCGGTTGATCCTGAGCCTAACAATTCAACCGCTAAGCCATGCTCCGGCAGAACCTAGATAATGAAGATAACAGGTAGTGACGCTGAATAGAATTCATTTAAAAAACTGGAAAATCTATATTACTGTATATAGATTAACAACTACCTTGACCATTGGTTGACGCACTAAGCCAGAAAGGGAAGCAATTGCAGTCATATAAAGTGTTACATGAGTCTGTTCAGTTTTAAAGCTGCAATAGACCAAGAGTTAAACTACCACGGTGAGTTGGGGAAAACATTGGGGACAAATAATATCAGTTAAATCTTAATTCTGAGTAACTGAATGCAGTAACTCAATACAATAAAGCTTGCATTGAAGGGTAACCTTATACAGAGAGGAAGTAACTCGAAAAATTATCAACACCCATTCTAACCTGAATTTATCATAAGCCTTTTCATATCCTAACTGTGTCATGCCATTGTAGACCTTCAAAATGTGTCAGCGGAGTCTATCACACAAAACTTGCCAAACAAACAAAGGTTCTAATCATCAATACGATAGTGGAAAAGTAACGACATTTCTTACAATTTCCCATGACCGAGGATGAAAACCAACTGTGAAGCCTTCAAATACCATTAAACCCTGCTTCTCACATGGGATTGCAAGTTCAAGGATAACTCTGTTATCAAAACATAAAAATCAAATCCAGAAGTTGTAACATAAATCATAACAACACCATATCAAAAAGTAAGTGCATTTATCTAAGATAAACAACAATATTCGAAGAGCAACAAATCTAGTAACTGAGAGGGTCATCATTAGAACATTATCTGTACCCACTAAACAAAGCTACATGAGAAAATCACCACATCCTAGTTCATTTACTGAAGGGGCAATAAACAGGGTATAATGATAACTCTTTATTCAGTATGTTCTTTCTCTTTCTTTAAGGCTTAAATACGTTTACCCCCCTCAAGTATACACCGAATCCCACTTTGCACCCCAACGCGAAATTTGTCTAAGTGGTACCCAATGTTAAAATTATCCCACTTTGCCCCTGGATCCTAACAAATGTTAGAAATTTAACGAAATTGATCATGTGCATGTCACATGATGGGTATTTCCATTATTTTTACTCTCAACCTTCCTTCAATTTAATTTTCCACTCCTCTCATATATGATAAATTTTTTAAAATTATTTTTGCACTATTAATTACATAAAAAAAATATAAAATTATAATATCAATATAAATTACGAACATATTATTTAATTTATTTATTTATTTTAATGGTACTAATAAAAAATTAAATCAAATTGTATTTTCAAATATTAGTAAAATAAAAAGTATAAAAATAATTAAACCTGAAAATGAAAAAGAAAAAAGAAAAAGTAAATCATATCAAACTAAAACCCACCAACTATAATTTATAATCCAAATATAAAATTATTATTTTTTACATGAGTCATTTGTTTGATTTTATTTATTTTTTATTAGTATTATAATTTTTTATGTAATATATAGTGTAAAAATATTTTTTAAAACTTATAATAAGTGAAAGGAGTGGAAAAAAAATTAAAGGAAGATTGAGAGTTAAAATGATGAAAATACACATCATGTGACATGCACATGATCAATTCCGTTAAAAATTTTAACATTTGTTAGGATCCATGGGGTAAAGTGGGATAATTTTAACATTGGGTACCACTTAGACACAAATTTCGCGCTGGGGTGCAAAGTGGGATTCGGTGTATACTTGAGGGGGGTAAACGTATTTAAGCCTTCTATTAATTAGTTCTTTTATTTGCTTATTTCTCTTTTTCTATGTCCTCCACATATTTTTCTACTTTTTATTTTTCTTTTATGTGGCTGGTGGCGGGTTCAAGTCCTGGAAGCAGCCTCTTGCAATGCAAGGTAAGGTTTGCCTACATTTCACCCTTGTGGTGGGGACCCTTCCCCGGACCCTCGCTATGCGGGGATGCCTTGTGCACCGGGCTGCCCTTTTTTTTTATGTGGCTGGTGGCGAAGCAGGTATGAGAGATTGCTTATATATTTGACTAACTTTACAGGGAAAAATATCTTACTGTTAAGGGTCTTGAACTCTAGATATGGCAGACCGAGTTGTAGTCCATCCGAACCAATATACAGTTGTTTTATAGCTGTAGTACGGATTTTCTAGAATAGATACAGTTTTCCATATATACATGTTGACTTGACAGGGATGCTTGGCCTTCAAATTGGCCAAAGTACCCGTATCCACAGGACATGACATGGGTGTGGGTATGGCTGTGGCTATTTTACACTACATTTGGTGTAAAATCTTAAAACTTTGGAGGATCCGACAGCCAGATTCGTACCTGTGTCAGACACTCGTACCTAAGTCCGAGCATCATAATTCGTTGATGTAACTATTCTCAAGGGAACACCAATACTCTCTCTCCCGTGGACATAGGTACTGGCCAAACCATATAAATCCGCTGTTGTTCTTTCTTTGTTTCGATTACTCTACTTTCGGTTCTGGGTTTCAACACTTCCAGATTTTTATGATCTCCAAAGGTTATCCATGGTGTTATACATTTCAAATGCTCTATTTATGTTCTCAGTAAGATATCCATAAAATACTAAGATACCTTCCCCATAACATTAGAAACATACTCCAAACGTGTTCGGAAACATTCGTTCAACAATAGTGAATTTTAAACCTAAAGTAGTATGTGAGATCGAAAAACTAGTGCAAAACTAGAGTGGAGATTTCATCCTGAGAAAACCTGCAAGTTGATTCATAGGTAACATTGCAAATGCATCCAAGCCCACCTGAGATTGAACATGAAAAGTCAAGGTACTATATCAGTTACAACAAGAACAGTGCATTGTAACAAAAAGAACTCATTGCTGAAGAGGTCACAAAAATACTCTCCACATTCACGTCTCAAGCACACTTGTGCCTCAAGGTAGAAACTCTGAACTCTAGATAGCAATCAGTGTTGCCAATATCATTGGCATATGACTTTTGGGTTTTGCTAACAAGTTCTCCCTTCATGGAATAGGAACCATTATCAATGCAATGGGGGGATTATTAATGCATTGGGGGTGGCGTTCTCAATACCACGTTAATCATTTTGCTAACCAAGAGATCAAAGAGAGTTCAACATAATGTTAGAAATGACCAGTACAGATCGATAGAAATGCATTAAGTTATTAACTTCTGGGCATATTGAAACTTGAACTCTCCCCCCCCCCCCCGAAAAAAATAAAAAATAAAAAAATGAAGAGCTCACCTCTACACTGTCCATTAGGACAATCTCCACATATTATGTTTACCTGAAATGCGAGGAAGAGTACGGCAAAAATAAGAAATATACATGGATCAACACCCCTTCCCCCAGGCAAGAAGAAAAAAGAGAAATAATTTAAAATTTAAGAAATAATGGAATTAGGCAGCAACAAAGTAAGGAATAAAATTGATTGAGCACTTCCAGAAAAGTACAATCAAACCTGAGCTGTGCGTCCCATTTTATCGTAACTTCGCTCACAGTTCACAAGGTCGCCATAGTAAAATTCCTGATGCATCACAAAATCCCTTAGAGAAAATTAAGAAGGGCTAACAAGCCTTATTCTCCTAGCAGTATTACTATCAAACAACAGAGATTATCAAAAAAAAAAAAAAAAAAAAAAATGATACTGCAATGAAAAGTTAGCCAGAAATTGTTTCAAATTTAGCAGCATTATCATGGAAGACTTGAAATCCTCAAATTTTGAGAAAGAACATCAGAAAAAGAGAAAACAACTGCGAAGGCTTACTTGCACAAAATCATAGCGTCCTGAACCAGCAACAAAGTAGTTGAAATTATCAAATCTGCCAAAATCAACATATCCCTGCAGATTTTTTAATCAAATAGATTACATTGCCATCATACAGCTACAAAAAGTGAGCTACAGGAAAACCTAAATGAAAATAAGCTAGCTTATATTGATCAGCAACTCAAGATGCTTATAGCTCATATGTCTTGCTAAAGATGGAATTGTGTTTCTGAGCGGGTAAGTTTTTGAGCCACCGTGACATACAATTGTGACACGGAGCATAATATGACCTCAGAAACATTTCCAGCTGCCTCATAAGAGCCTACATGGAGTATAGTGTATACTGTGAATATTCCTGCTATTCCAGCTACTCCATTTTGATTGTACATGAATGTTTTACACTACATGGGCCTCGATCACCAAACACCCTGTTTTGGTTCATATCAATAGATGATACATTCTTGATATTGCAAGAGAATTTTATGCATAAATGACTCGAATAGAAATCCTGATTTCTCTTATTTCCACTGATCGAAAATAACAATAAGCTGTTTAAATTTGAGTTCCCCATCACAACAAGTCAACAAAGTGGGCTAAAACAGAAAGAATACCCTAGTTCAAACTCTGAAAAGCAAGTTTCAAAAGCGAGAAGATTATACAATATTGTATAAAAATTGTTTCAAGAAAGTTCGGTGATATTGACTGTTCAGATGTATGTCTCATCAGTGGATGAGAAATGCAATATGTTTTGCTTTCCCTTCAGCCTCACCCAAAATGAAAAATAACAGGATCTCTTCTTTACATATACAGCTGAAAGAAAATTTCCAGTGCTGACTGCATACTTTAGCCAAAAGGCCTAGTTTAAGTTTTGCAGATGCTGGGATGGTAATTAAACAAACAAGACGAAATATTCAACTATTGTTACAAATAACACGGGTATACATGCATTATATACCATATTGAAATAGAGATTTTACCTACCGGTTGTGCTCTACTCTCCACGTCTTTACAAAATCGAACCACAAAATCTGTATCCTGCATAAAACATAACACTAATCCATTAATAGGGTTTCTCTACCGGATCTCTAACTACAAAGTACGCAATATGTTAAGTTGCCAATCATTTGAAAGCTTAAGCTCTTAGAGAGAGCACCAACAATATATATTGTGCTTTTTTTTTTTTATCATTAACACAATCTTAAGGCTGACTGATGTGTGATACATTACCTTCCCTTCATACTCAAAAGGATACCCAATC
Organism: Campanula takesimana; assembly: GCA_026119855.1. Classification (NCBI taxonomy): domain Eukaryota; kingdom Viridiplantae; phylum Streptophyta; class Magnoliopsida; order Asterales; family Campanulaceae; genus Campanula; species Campanula takesimana. The sequence goes on along the minus strand of JAOWBW010000959.1, from coordinate 312,504 downwards.
CATTTACTCTGGACAGCAGCTTAAGTGAAAACAATCATTTTATCTCTTGAACCAACATAAAATAAAATGCCTGGTAAATAAGGTAGAAAGTGTTGCAACTACTTTATAAAAGAATATCATCAACATTTGATTGCCGTGATCTCTACAACCAACAGTAATTACTTCAATGTACAGTTCATGACCACAAAACTACGCCATAAAATTTGAACTACATCTGTTTGAAATTCCAATTCAAAGGTGTGAAAAGTGAAATGCATGCTCCAAAAGGATACAAAATCGTAAACGTGACTGGAGTTATCAATAACATAACAACTGGTACTCGGTTCCGCAACAGCAGTAGCTCCTGGTGCTCCATAAATAACAGCTGACACAGATAAAACAAAGTTAGAAAAAAAAAAAAAAAAACACCACTCTGAGCCCTAACATCAGTTGCCAGAAGTTTCCGTATTTTTACTAAAATCGGTGTCTGGACTTGAGCAGATTTGGAACCGAATAAAAAAAAATATTACCTGCAACAACTGTTAACAAGAAGACATAGAAAGTATGAGCATCAAATGTGTTTCTCTGTCTCCGCATCTCTACAAAGTTACACAAGAAAATGATGCCCTGTCATCTCAGTTGAATGAGCATAATCACAACAACATATCAGCATTCTTAACAGTGTTGAGTCAGATTGGGGGTAAGATCTTAGCATTATTCAGTTATTAATTTAGATTATTTAAACGCAGAATTGCTGTTTGATTCGTCGGAAAATTGACGACGGAAAATCTAGGAGAATGGAGCTACCGGAAGAAAAATGAGCTGGAAGAAAGTTAACGGTACGTAAGTTTTATGATTTGGAAACAGACTGGGAAAATGGAGATACCTGATTTACTTGGCCGGAGCTGAGAACGAATTCCAGGAAGACGATCGAAGAAGACGCGTCGGAGTGAACTGTAATTTGTGATGATCCACCACCTGACTGCTAATAGAGTTGGGCTATTCACACGCCTTTCTTAATCACCCCCACCCTAAACAATACTCTCTCTTGCCTCTAATATTAAAGAAAATAAATTAATTCTAAGTATAAGAAAAACGCATCAATATTATCAACAAAATCATTAAATGTAATTAAATATAATATTTTTTATTAAAAATAAATTTATTTAAAAATTTTCAAATATAAATACACATTTATTAAATAATTACTATAAATATATATTAGTAATTTTAACACTTTTATGTTATAAAAAATATTAAGAGCAAATAAATTTGATACATCAATAAAAAAGAATAAAGTATTTTTATATAAAGAAAGACTAATATAAAATATATTATTTTAAAAACACTCGTTTCAACAAAATATATATAGTCGTACTAATTCAATATTTTTATAGATTATTTTGAATTGTTTTTTCTTATTCGCGAAGTTTGTAGTTTTATTAGTATCATCTTTGTCATATATTTTAAGAAATGTGATTTAGTTATTTATACATAGCTTGTGCAATGAAGAAATTACACTAAATTTATTTTTTCATAAATATAATTCTTCTTTGGGTTTGGCAATACTAGTTTATTTTTTGTCTATTTTTGGGTTATTTTGAAAAAATGGCCAAAAAACTACTTTAAAGTATTATTTCAACTATTTTTCCCATTTTACAAGCATTTTCAATTATAAGCAAGATTTAGAAGAAAATTAGTCTTACACCCATGCGTTAAACAAATGAACAATTAAATTAGATAAATCAATAAAAAAGAATAAATATTTTTATATAAACAAAGAATAATTTAAAATATTTTTAAAAAAACATTTATATCAACAAAATATATATCATCCTACTAATTGAATAATTTTACAGATTCTTCTGAATTATTTTTCGTATTCACGACATTTGTAGTTTTATTTGTATCATATTTTAAACATATTTTAATGAATGCGATTTACTTATTTATATATAGCTTGTGCAATAATTAAATTGCACTAAATTTATTTTTCATAAATATAAGATCTTCTTTGGTTTTGATAACAGTCGTTTTGTTTTCTGTTAGTTTTACAAAATGGCTAATATACTACTTTAAAGTATTGTTTCCACTATTTTTCCTGTTTAACAAGCATTTTTAATTCTAAGCAAGGTTTAGAATAAAACTAGCCTTACATGTGCGTTAAACGCACGTACAAACAAATTTGATAAATCAATAAAAAAAATTGTATCTAAACATAGAAAAATATAAAAATAATATTTTTAAAACAATTATTTCAACAATAATATATCATCGTACTAATTCAATAATTTTACTGATTGTTATGAATTATTTTTTCTTATAAACGATGCTTATAGTATTATTCATGCCTTTTTCGTGTCGTGTTTTAAGGAATGTGATTTACTTATTTATACATAGCTGGGTGCAATGATAAAATTGCACCAAATTCATTATTCATAAATATAAAATTTTCTTTTGAAAGCATTTGTTATGTTTTCAATAAAATGGGAATCAGTAAATTCGCAATATAGTTTTATTTTATTCTTTTTTATTGAAATTTTTAAATAATAAATTTAAAAAAATGAATAAAATAAAATACTATAAATAAAAGAAAGAAAGAAAAAGAAAATAAAAAATAACGATGAACATAAATTATTTATTAACCTCACCAAGTTTCAACATTTCTCTCTTTCACAATCACGAAAAACAACCTCTTCATTTCTTGCTCGCCTCTTTGGTGCAAGTTAAATATAGGAGTAATTGTCTCTCACTTTATTTTCACTCTTTAGACTAAAATAAAAATATTTAATTTAATAAAATAAAAAATCTATATAAATTATCTAATTTTAGTGGCTTGAAAAAAAATGATCAATCTTTTTTAATTACAAATATGTTTATGCCATAGGGAAAATAAAATACTCTCTCCATTCAAAAATATAAATTTGCTTTTAAGCAATAGCAAATCAAAAAAAAAAAAAAATGATCATTCATTTCAATTAGATGTATTAACATAATTGTGAGATATAGTGATAGATTGGTTTTATAGTCATGTGGTAGTCGTGGTGTCATAACTTTGACAGTTATTACATTTCAGAAAACGTTAAGAGAATGTATATGGTCACTATTGTAGTTAGAGAGAGATTAGGGTGGGAAAAAGCTTTACTAAGTGCTGTCCACTTCAACTTCTAGTATACTCCTATATTAATAGACTAGTGATTGTGGATATTTGTAATCACATTATATAATTATTAAATATTTTAAATAAATATAAATAATTTTTAAGATATATATAAATCTACTTGTGATTTTTTAATAATAGTGGAAATAATTTAGTTACTATAGTATAAAATAGATATTAAGATTGGTTAATAGCATTGGTTAAGAATAACTTTATAAATTTTTTGAAAAATTTACTTCGTTTGTCCCATAATGAAATCACTTTTTACTCTTGATTGATTGAGAAAATAATGTTTTAATTATAGTAATTATGAGCTTAAATAGTAAATTAAAAGATAATGGTTACCTAAGTAGTACTCCCTCCGTTGCAGAGTAAGAGTCATACCTCTCAAATGCACGGAGAATAAAAAATTGTGGAAGTGATTTAATTGTTGTGAATGTAAAAGTAAAGTAAGAGAGAGAATTAGTGGGAGAGAATAGTAAATTGATTAGTGTTGTGAGTATAAAAGTAAAATATGAGGGACAATGAGTGGGATGAATAGTAAAGTTTTTTTTTTTTTTTTTTTTTTTTTTTTGCTATTTTACGAAAGAGACTCTTACTCTATGATGATGTATCAAAATAGAAAGTATGATTCTTACCCTGAGACGGGTGGAATAACTTTTATCGTAAATAATAAGTTAAAAGTAATAGTTACTATATATAGTAACTAATACTAATGATAGTAATTTTTTCAAAAAAAATAAAATAGTAATAATAGTAATAGTTACAATATATTGTAACTATTCTAATTAGTTAATATTATTGTTAATAATAGTTACTTTATATAGTAACTATTACACTTAACTAATATTACTAATACTAATAGTTATGTTATATAATTAACTATTACAATTAACTAATACTATTAATAGTAATAGTTATCTTATATAATAACTTTTACATTTAACTAATACTATTGATAGTAATAGTTATCTTATATAGTTAGCTATTATAGTTAACTAATACTATTAATAGTAATAGTTACCCTTTATAATAACTATTATACTTAACTTATACTATTAATAGTAATAGCTATCTTATATAGTTAACTATTATAATAAACTAATACTATTGATAGCAATAGCTAACTAATATAGTAACTATTATAATTAATTATTACTATTAGCTAATAAGAAAAAAATGAAAAGTCACCTAATTAAAATGCTACTGATGATGTGGCACCACCAAAAGCAAGAGTTACACAAAACTTGTCCACATGACACCACCTAAAGACCCTACCTTGACTTTTAATAGATTTATGGCATTTTTTATGGTATCAAACACTTGATGCTTAATATAGTACATAGTGATTTGGAGGTAGTGTGTTTGATTTGATTTTCTTCATTCAGCTTAAATATATCCAACATGCCCTGAATGATTAAGAATCAAACTCCTTAACCAGTAAGGACTCACTCAGCACAAAATGTCTACCGCTCAATTTTACCAAATGCACCTACCTCTTAATCACCCCTACACCGTATTAAATACTCCCTCAGTCCCAAAATGATCTTCATATTTTTTTCGCAGTTATTGCGAAGGAACTTTGAGCAATAATTTTAGGTTGATTTAATTGTCCTAATAAAAATCTGAAACTTGTTAATGATTCACCATCAATACTATCAATAACAAGTTTTAGATTTTCATTAAAACAATTAATTCAACCTAAATTTTTTGCTCAAAGTTCATTCGCAATAACAGCGAAAAAAAGTATGAAGATCATTTTAGGACGAGGGAGTATCAAGTATCAAGTGGTTAATGCCACAAAACTCGCCATTAGTTATATAGTTATTGGTTTTAGTGAATTGATCAATAGAACGTAATTTAATTAATAGTTGTTGCTTTTAGTGAATTGATTAATGGAGTACTCCCTCCGGTCTCAAATATAAGCAAAAATAACTAAAATCACACCTATTAAGAAAGTAGTTAAGTTAGTTAATTGTCTTGATTTTATAATAAAAACATGTTAAAATTACTAATATATCCTCATATTAAATGTGTAATAAATGTGCACTTGTATTTGAAAATGAATAATTAAATAGGGGCAGTTTTGGTAAGAGAGTATTAAATGGTCTTGAAATTCCTTAGAGTTGCTTATATTTAGGTAAAAAAAAACCCCACTTTTGTTGCTTATAATTGAGTCCGGAGGGAGTATTTGTTTTAAAATTTGTTACTATAACTGAATAACGAAAGGGATAGAAGACTAGTTAGTACCTTAGTGGTTAAATACTACTCGAAATGAACTATCAACATTAATTTAAGTTGATACTCCCTCTGTTTCAGAAAGATAATCGCATTTTGACTTTTTATGGTCAACAAAATTTAACTTTGACCAACCATTGGCGACGATCTAATTATTCTAGTGGAATTCTAAAATTTGTAATTGATAAATCATTAAGTGATTTATCAATAAAATTTTTTAGAATTTCATTGTGATCATTAAATTGACACCAATGTTTAGTCAAATTTTATTTTTGTTGACCCTAAAAAGTCAAAATGAGACTATCTTTTTGGGACAGTGAGAGTATAATTAATGAAAATTTAAAACTTATTATTTATATAATCAATAATGTTATCAATAATAAATTTTAAATTCTCATTAAAATAATTAGTTTAACTAAAAGTTATTTCTCAATGTTCGTATTAACCTAAAAGAAATAAGAAGTTTTTTTTTTTTTTTTTTTTTTTTTAAAGAGTACAAAAGAAGATCTTCAATATTGGTAGGGAGGAAAGTCTATAATCAAACATTATTGATAATGGTAGTATTTGAGATTTAAAATTAGTAAGTGCAATTGCTAATTTGGTGGGTATGACTATAAATTCCCTTAATCCACAGACTACGAACGAACAAACAAACAGTATACTGGGAAAAGTCCCAACTCAAGCTCTTTGAATCTTTCACTTCCCAATTTGCACTCCATTACTACTAGTAGCATTTTCCAATCCCCCAAACCTAACATTTTCCGCATTCAATTTCAATCCGGCAATCAAATTCTACCTCAAATCTTTCCCAAACCTGTCTCCAAGTGGCAATTTCTTCATATGCAGATGTACGCAAATCATCATCACTCCGATCCAAATCCTCAAACCCTAAAATGCCTAAACCGCCGAGGCTGAGCTTCATCGCTTTATCAAATCCTAGCAGTCTTGTCCATGGCGAAGCAGCACTCAGCGACCGGATTGACTTCGTTTTTCCAGAAAAAGCGATGGTTGTTAGTGCTCCTTGCCTTGCTGTCAGTCACCACCGCGATCGCCTTCGTCATTCGAGCCGCTTTTGATTCTTCTTGTGATCGCCACTTCGATGTAGCTGCCGGAGTAGCGGCGAGTAGTAGTCGGCTGCCGCCGCAGATAGGAGGAGCTGGTGCTAATCCACTTAGTTTTATGAAGTCCAAGCTTGTTTTACTTGTGTCGCATGAACTCTCTCTTTCTGGTAATTGTGTTTCTTACGTTCTTTTTTGTTTTGATTTAGTTACTGATTGTTGAGCTTCTGATTTTGTTACTCATTAAACTGGTACTACTTGTAGCTAAATTGGGTACTACTAGGGTTTTGCTTGTGAGTTGTGAATATGCATGCAACTGAACACCTTGTATCTTGTAGATCAAACCTCAGTTGCTGTTATCATAGCAGCCATATAGATAGATGCTGTCTACTCCAATTGAAGTAACTAGTTAATCTAGGTGCCTGACTAAGTAATTACAATTACAACTTGTTAGATTGGTTAAGAGGGTAGAGTGAAATAGAGGAAGAACAAAGGAAAAAGAAGAAGAATGTTGTGAATGAACGTTGGCAGCTCACGCACCAGAACACCCATGCAAATTGGTTATTTCTTTCTGTAATCCTGTTAGAATTCTTGGCGCTAAGAATCTGCTTGAGTACGAGACACTTTGCACGTGCCCTTAAGAATGTGGATTAAATCACTAAAAAGATGACAGTTTGTCGAGATCCATGTAAATTGCATGTGCAGGCGTGCATATCATGATTCCTTTTCTAGCATAGCTTTTATTGTCCAGGACCTCCTGCCAAGAAATCCTGAATGCACTTGATGGAAAAGGGAACTTTGTCATGTTAAAGATGCGAGATAAAAGATATGTAGTACAAACCAAACTGTTCAGCACTTATAGATAAATTTATGGTAAGACTAGAAACATTGATTACATTCTTGTGACGACAAAATAGCTCCATATAAGATAAACTTGCTAAAATATGATTCGGACGTATTTGATGCAGACCAGTCAGTGTCACTTATTAGGAAGAATAGAAAGCAATTATACTAAGTTAGAGATAGAGAAAGACCAAAACTATCAACAGAGCAAGATGTAAGAGGAATAAGTAAATGAGTACCTTGTTTTCACTTACATTAATTGCAAAAGTATGCATAGCCAAATTAGTGGGAAGGCTGTGTTGAGTTATTTTGACCATGCTATTCGTCCAAAGAAAAGTGCATTTTTTCTATGGACAATGTGCCGGTTTATGTCGATTCATGTTAGACGACCCCAAATCATATTGAGACTTAGGATTTGCTGTTGTTGTTTATTTATATGTATATGGGCATAAACATGTGTATTTACGTATACTTGGGGGATTGCAACTTTGTCTTTTATCGAACCTGTCAGGGTTAATGTTTGGTGATATGCAAAGCTTGCAAATCCTGTTTCGAAGTTGAGTTCCTTGGTTCCAATCCCAATGATCTGGATAAAATCTTAGGGCTGTTTGGACTCTGTTTGGCATTCTTTAGTTTTCGTTGTCTGAAATATGAAACATTGTGAACAATTAAGATATGAAGTATAATTGTAGTAATTCCATTTTCTATAGTCATTGCTGGAAACACTTGTTAAAACTGGCCACCAAGATCGTAACGAAGTTCAAAAAAGTTTCAAAAGTGAATGCAAATAAAAACAAATTTCGAAGGCGGAAAACAGAGCCATTTAATAATTGCTTTGATTTTTTGCTTATTTAGTTAATTATAACTTTTCAGGCGGCCCATTATTATTGATGGAACTAGCATTTCTACTGAGAGGTGTTGGTGCTGAAGTTTGTTGGATAACTAACCAGAAACCACTTGCAACAGATGAGGTCGTATACAGCCTGGAGAACAAAATGATGGACAGAGGAGTACAGGTAGCGCCTCTGTTTACAAATCTTGCTTTTACCACATTCATCTTTCTGTGTCAGTTCAGTTTTTGTATTTTCACTTGCATATACTCTAGATAGCACTTCTCCTAATGGTCAAAGGGGTCTGAGATACAGCTGGCAATATTTTTGGTCCTCTAATGCAGTGACACGTCAGGATGCGTTGCATTGCAGTTATTGAATTTTTGTGATCCTCTTCCTTCCTATTTCCTACCCCATAAAAAACGGGAAAAGAAACTTGATCTTTAACGCTGTTCATTTCTAATGCTTACATATAGCATCCGTTACAGTTAAATCTGAAAAAAGAAACAAATAAAGCAGTTCACACACACTCAATCAAGACAATAATGCTACTGATAGCAAGAGAATATTAAAACTGAAGACCGATACAATGGAGATACTGTAACTTACAATTAATCACTAGTCACTTAATCGAGTGACAAGCCATGTTTTGGAGTTGGTTATGACTTGAAGATGGATGGTTCAACTTCCTTTGATTTGATTTGGTATTATTAAGTAAGGAATATAGCTAGGGGTGGGTGGGAGGAGCTTTAACCTTCTAGGAGTAGGTCTTGATGTGTTGTTGTGTCTCCTTAACTTCCATTTGATTTTTAGCCAATTTTAAGTGTCAGTTTTTGCACGATCCTTAGTTTCCAATAATTATTTCATTTTCATTTTGTTTTTGTTTTTAAAATTTGAATTATGTTTTCTAGAATTTTTGATTCATGTCAAAGTAGTGTGACAAAGTTATACGCTGGCTGTGTCTCAAGCCTACCGCAACCCTCCTCCATTTGATGATTCATGTTAGCCGACCCCAAATCATATTGGGAGTAAGGCTTTGTTGCTGTTTTCCAAAAATGTGACGTCCTTTGTGTCCTGCTTTCGTCGTAGTAGTTCAGGAGACGCAAACTTATGATGGATATACTAGGTTTCTCATTTACGCAGATTCAAACTAATGAAAGTTGAATACTGTGATTGTTACGTTTGTCAATGTCAAAGGGATTGACATGGATGTGCTTGTGTGGTTCTAATGTCACATTTCCTCTTTCTATTATCTTTTAACAGGACTTGTTTATTGGTATAATTGTCTATTACGGGTATATAGAGTGAGAAGAAGATTTACTTGATCCCATTGGGAAGTGACATGTAACAATAAAATCTTGTTGTTTGTTATTTCTCCAAAAGAAAATAAAAATAAATGTTCGTGTGTACATTTCACTCTCTCTAGCAGCTTTAAAAGTTGGTGCTTGTACTGAACGGCAGCGACTAAGTATCTATATCTCTGTATATGATTTAATTATCAAATCTGCATATAGAACAGCAACTTAGATCCCAGTACATTTTTCATATGTTGTCTGATTATTATATTCATACATTTTAGGTTTTCTCTGCCAAGGGTCGAGAGGCTATAGATACAGCTTTGAAAGCTGATTTAGTTGTTTTAAACACCGCTGTTGCTGGAAAGTGGTTAGATGCTGTTCTGAATGAAAATGTACCTCGTGTTCTACCAAAGGTCTTATGGTGGATCCATGAAATGCGAGGCCATTATTTCAAACTGGAATATGTGAAGCACCTTCCTTTTGTCGCCGGCTCTATGATTGATTCCCACGTAACTACTGAATACTGGAAGAACAGGACTCAAGAGCGCTTAAAGTATGCTTCTATTCTGAATTTAATCTTTTGAACCGTAATTAATACTAACTTTTTCTTAGCTGCATTCAGTTGTCAACATTATATCTAATGAACACGCAAATAATAAATTCACTCTTTTGAGGATGATACTGTTGTGAAGTAAATTGTGCATAAAAGTTCATCGAGTGGGTGGTTCTGTACTTTTCTGGGTCCAGGTTTTCGTATTTTAGTTATTGCTGCATGATTTCCCCCCCCCCACGTGGATTGGATCCTTGGAAATTTTCTTTAATAAAGTACTTGCTCATAGAAAACATGTGATACTTGTTTCTTAGTTCCCTATCATTTGATCTAGTCCTTCCTTACTATTACCGAGTATTGATAGTTTGTTTTTCAGGATTAAGATGCCGAAGACGTATGTTGTTCACCTTGGCAATAGCAAGGAACTTATGGATGTTGCTGAAGATAGTGTGGCCAAAAGGGTTTTGCGGGAGCATGTTAGAGAGTCTCTTGGAGTGCGAAACGAGGATATACTTTTTGCCGCAATAAACAGTAGGTCGTTGACATTCATGTGATATAACCACCATTTTATCGCTTTTCTGATTGTGTTTATGTGTTACTATGATTCTTTTTAATTAAGAGCTCAAAATTTAAGAACTTGAAATGAAGATATAGACTCAATACTAGTGCTACTTTAGCTCCTAGCCAGTTACCTTTATGCTTAATTGTTCTGTGTGTATATATGATCTTCAATTATGCATTTATATCTTCTAACATGTACGTGTGAAAGGACAATATATTATAAGAGATAAAATTTCTTCTGATAAGTGTTAATAATTATGAATTGCAGGTGTTTCACGTGGAAAGGGGCAGGACTTGTTTCTACGTTCCTTCTATGAGAGTTTGCAGCTGATCCAAGAAAAGAAGCTACAGGTGCCATCAATACATGCAGTAATTGTAGGGAGTGACATGTCAGTTCAAACCAAGTTTGAAACGGAACTCCGTAACTTTGTTGCAGCAAAGAAAATCCAAAATCGAGTTCATTTTGTCAATAAAACTCTGACAGTAGCTCCTTACCTAGCTGCAATTGACGTACTTGTCCAGAATTCTCAGGTACGATGTTTTTTACCTGTACTCCACATTGATTCTTGTAAAGTAAGTAGTTTTAATCACAATCAACACTCTTTCTCCATTTCATAGTTTCTTCCAATATAAGGTTTAAGGTTACGTATATGCGGTTGCTTGATTGGTTACGATGGCACTAAACCGCTCTCCCTTCTAGCAGAATTATTGAATAGAGGACCGTATGCTACTACTATTTGGACTTCTCTTTATATTAGTTCACAATATCATACTTTCAAAATACAACATGGATAATACTTTATGATATAGAATGAGTAGGGCTAAAGTGACAAAATGGATGCGATTTTATACACCAACTTGGCAACAGCTGATTGGTCAAAAGTGCAGGTCCAGTTCAAGTGGAAGGACTTCCTGCACATTATGCAAACAATCCTGACTGAATTGTGTCCAACATTTTGTACCAATTTTGTCACTTTAGAAGAATACCTAAGAGAATCTCCAGTCATGCCAAAATGTCATGGCGTGGGCTTAGGTAGCACTGCCGCCTTCCACAATCACGCCAAACACTCTAGGCATTCACGACTGAAATTAAAACTTGGTTGAACTACGCCATCATGGCATGCTGAATAATAGGCCCATAGTAATTGACAAACAACCCATGTTTTTTAGAATTGCCAGCATGCCATGATGGCGTAGTTCAACCAAGTTTTAATTTCAGTCATGGATACCTGGAGTATTTGGCGTGATCGTAGAAGGCGATAGTGCCACCTTAAGTGCATGATATGACATTTTGGCATGACTGGAGATGCTCTAAAGAGATGTCCTGGTTGAGATAGAAATATTCCTTATTTAAGTAAATATATACTCCTCCCAGTGCACCGTCTGTCTAGTAGACCAGTTCAGTTTAATGGGAGATAAGTGTAGACATTGCGAGTAGCTGTTGTAGCACTAGTTCGATCCTCAATTTGTTGAAGTTATTGCATATAAGCATTATAAATGTAACTATCATTGTCTCCAAATGACCGTTGCTTTTGAGTTTCTCATCCCTCCCCTACTAGTCTAATTTATTCTGTGCAAACTCAATAGTGATGCTAATTTAGGGACAAATGTAGTACATTTTTATACATCGGATTAAAAAATCCATCACATATAGGTGCTTTGTGGCATTTACTTCGTACATGTATGGGGGATTTAGGTATATGAAAAATCGATAAGGATGCCTACTTTTTAGCGTGAGATTTCCATTTCAATCCTTGTGGCGGACATGTGTTTTGTTAGTCTGTGGCCGCATAACTGAAGCCAATCACATTCTTGCCACATAGATTGGAGGAAAAGTTGGGATCTTATGATTATTCTTAGACTATGCCCAGAATTGATTATTCTTTCATGAATTTATTTCCTTAATTTGTTCTGATAATAACTCTTGGTTAGGCAATGGTCTAGTGATAGTGGTCAAATCGTGTACTAGATGCCCTGGAGTGTCAATCACTAATCAAATGATATGTCAAATCATATGATTTGGTAGGAGCTGTAAAAAAATAAAGAAAAAGAAGACGACAGATAATTAAAATTCAGAACTAGTAGAACTTTTAATATAATGGATAAAATAATGTATACCGTGAACTGAATTTGACGGAGAACTAACATGAAGGACCTGATCAAGTCATCTAATGTAAGACTATTCAACCAAAATAAGAAAAGAAAAGAAAACACAAGAAATGTTAAATATCAACTGATGATAAAATGGTAAGATATCCAGCCTTTAAAAAAGTGTTTAGATAACTGCCATCTGCGGCATAGAGGGAAGGGCTAATTTACTCTTGATTGAATGCGACTGGAATAAATCAAGAAGTAAAAGGAGTTCCTTCAGGATTAAAAAAAGCTTCACACCAGTGATACTCTGTAAAGACCATGTGAGATTGATAGCATGTTAAACAGGAGATCCGTAGAGATTGGAGAAGAACAAACTTCAATTTATTTACTTCTCTATTAATTAAGTTTACCCTAATAATGTTGTATGGTGAGATCATTAAGGGTATTTATGTTTTGTCCTAATACATAAATATCCTTAATGATCTTACCTCATAACATTATGAGGTTAAACATGTTTAAGAGTGAAGTAAATAAATTGCTTTATGTATGTATGCTAATGCTACAATTTTTTTTTTTCTTAGATGTTAACTTTATTGAATTTCCCTTAAAAAAGATCGACATTCATTTTTTTATTTTTTTTTTGTTGCAAAAAATCACATTCATTTTTGGATAAAGGGAGTAGGAGATTTGATATTTAGATCTCTGATTTGTTGAACCGTTCGTTCTATTCATTTTATTATTCAATTTGGACATTTGTTCATAGTCATTTTGTCGTATATATAGTTGAAATAAAAAATGATGACAGTCAATCTCTTCTTAATCTTTTCTTCTTTACAGGGAAGAGGAGAATGCTTTGGGAGGATAACTATTGAAGCTATGGCATTCCAGCTTCCTGTATTGGTATGCCCTCATATTTGGCCTATTTACTGAGACTTTCATGCTATTGATCTAGTATATTACTCCAATTAATCTTACAGTAGCAAAACCCTCATTCCCTTCAATAACATGAGGGTAACTACTTCGCACATATATTGACCCTGGGGAAGGATGTTTACTCTCGAATGGGAATTTCCCTGCCCCTTTACTTGTTTGTACATTGCACGCACCATGGTAAAATTGCACCAAGACTATTTTCTTATTTAGAAATGCGGCACTTCACCTATTTTGGGGTGAACTAAAAAGGAAAGCACGAAATTTATTAGGGGGACGGAGGGAGTATCATTCCCTTGTTAACACACTGCTTCTTTCAACGATGTATTCCAGGGAACATCAGCGGGAGGGACTTCAGAGATTGTGGTGAATGGATCAACAGGTTTGCTGCATCCAGCGGGAAAAGAAGGGGTTACACCTCTAGCCAAAAACATAGTCAAACTTGCCACTCACGTTGAGAGGAGGCTTACTATGGGAAAGAGGGGCTATGAGAGGGTGAAGGACATGTTTCTAGAGCGTCATATGGCTCAAAGGATTGCTCTTGTTTTAAAAGAGGTATTGCAGAAGGCAAAGAACCACCAAAAACCTTAAAACCATTTTAACTGTAAACTCCAACTGGGGAAGTCCTCCTTAATATGGGTCTGTATTAGTTGAAGAGCTTCCCCCTTTGCTGTAGGTTATGTGGACTGGTGACCAGTTTTGCAAAAAGAAAATCCAGTATCTATAATATTGCTCAAGTTTTTCTGTTGTAATCTTAGCGCCTACGTTTGCCTCTGTTGACGGAAGAAGAATGATAGAATTTTGTATATGGAAAACAGTTAAATTTTCAATTTAGAATTTGAAGATCAGTTTATAGTACGCGGAAATCGTATTTGGCTAGACGCCATGAAATGAAACATGCTTCCTGGTGTGGTGTGTGCTATTTTGCACATTGTCGGTCCGGTTCATGTACTCGTTTGCGTGTCAGTTCTCTGACACCCTGAAATTGGTTTCAGATCAAATTTTCCATGTCAAATGCCCGCATTAATTCCAATAGAGGCATACAGTGTGAAAAATAAAGTAAGTGGAGATGATTAGAATAGATAAAAAAAAAACAGAATTAACTTGAAATAAGCCGACAAAACCCGAGCTGTTATAAAACTGGAGAACCAAGAGCATAATCTCAATATATAATATTTTATTTCAAGACTATTATAGAAAGAGTGTACAAGAGTGAAAGATAGAAGTTAAGAACTTCTGAAGTCTATTGAAATGAAAACTAGAGCCTACTATTTATAGGTGGAAATTGGCTTCCTCTATAAGCTTCCATAAGGATAAACACTATCCTTTAGTAAGGCTTCCTTAATAAACTTCTCTGAAGATATTTACTAAGCTTCCCTAGTAAGCTTCATTGAATATATTTACAAAGCTTCCTTAGTAAGCTTCGCGAAAGATAATCTTGCAAAACTTCTCTTGTACACTTCTGGTTCAAAGGACATCCACATAATAATATATTATAACACTCCCCCTTGGATGTCCGCAGCTAAGTAGCATGCCTCATTAAAACCTTACCAGAGAAAAACCCTGTGGGATAAAAACTCTAGTGAAGGAAAAAGAGTACACGATTTCTTAGCTTCATGATGCTCCCCTTTGAACAAAACATTACTCGCGATCTCTTAGTCGCCTGCTCCTCCTTGGAGATCCCTTTTGAATGATAATTGTGTCGTACGTGTTTCCTCTCTTCTGGGCAGGAGTATGTATTTTGTTAGGTGAGATCACTGGCCTTCCTGATAATACTCCTTTTGGGAGTTCTATCCTTGCAGGCACATTTGCAGCTTAACAGCTATTGAAAGTTCTTCTGGACTTCCAATAACATTTAGATTTATTAACATAAATAGATGTTATAACAAACCCTGAAACAGATTTTCTAACGAAAAATACATGGGCAAATAGGATCATTCTTGCATCCTTCTTTCGCCAAGTATTTACTGAGACGGTTATACCACATCCGTCCAGATCGTTTTAATCCACACAAAGATCTTTGTAATTTAATTTAACAAACTTCTCGGGAATTTGAATTGCATACATCATACATCTTGAATCCTTCTGGGATTCTTATATAAATATCATTGTCAAGGCTGCCATACAAATATGCAGTGACAACATCCATTAAACGCATATCAAGCTTTTCATGTATTGCCAGACTAATGAGATAGCGAAATGTAATTGCATCCACCACAGGAGAATATGTCTCCTCATAATCAATTCCAGGTTTTTGCGAAAAACCTTGTGCAACAAGACGTGCTTTATTCGTGTGCAACAAGACGTGCTTTATTCTTGTTTTCGCACAAAGACCCATTTTTACTCTACTAGTTTTACACCTTCAGGTGTATGGACTACAGGTCCGAAAAACTCACGCTTCTCAAGTGAGTTGAATTCTGCTTGAATTGCGTCTTTCTTCTTTGGCCAATTATTTCAATATCGATACTCGTCGATACACCTAGGTTCATGATCCTCGTTATTTTTCATAACATTAAGCGCTATATTATATGCAAAAATATTGTCGACAATTGTTTCCTCTCGGTTCCATCTTTTTCCTGTACTGACACAACTGATCGAGATCTCATCATTCTTAATGATTACAGGTACCTGAACTTCTTCTGGAAGTATTTGATCAGATTTGTCATGTATCTCTTCAGGAGATTCATTTACCTCGACGGGGCTTTTCTCATAATTTGCTCATTTTCTCTTTCGAGGATTTTTGTCTTTGGAACCGATAGGCCTTCCACGCTTCAGGCATGGTTTAGATTCATTAACAGATTGTCCAATCGGGACATCAATCCGTATAAGAGCTTTACAGCTGGAACATGTGACTTTGTCACTCTTTTTAGGTCAGTAAATGCGTCTGGCAATTGATTCGCTATCTCTTGCAAGTGGATTATCTTTTGAACTTTTGGTTCACATTGCTTTGTACGAGGATCAAGATAATATTGCTATATATTCCACTTGATTTCCTTTTCCAGCTTATTACTTTCTCCCCCTAATGTTGGGAATATTTTTCATCAAAATAGCAATCGGCAAAATGTGCCGCAAATAGATCTTCTATTAATGGTTCAAGATATCTTATAATAGAAGAAGAATCATACCCAACATATATCCCCAATCTCCGTTGGGGTCTCATCTTGGTGCGTTATGGTGGAGCAATTGGAACATATACCGTACACCCAAAAATTCTTAGATGGGAAATATTTGGCTCCTGACCATAAGCCAATTCTAATGGGGAGAACTTATGATAACTCGATGGCATGATGCGTATAAGTGCTGCTGCATGTAAAAACAGCATGTCCCCAAGCTACGACAGGTAGCTTTGCTCTCATAAGCAACGATCTAGCTATTAACTGAATTCGTTTAATAAATGCTTCAACTAAACCATTTTGTGTGTGAACATAAGCAACTGGATGATCAACATCTATTCTAATAGATGTACAATAGTTATTAAAAGGCTCTGATGTAAATTCACCAGTATTATCAAGGCGAATTGTCTTGATCACATAATATGGAAATTGTGAACGTAATCGAATTTCTCGCAAACGCCAGGTTGCGAGTTGATAATAAACTTACGTATGACCATTTAGTAGATGCATCTACTAAAACCATAAAATATCTAAATGGTCCACACGGTGGATCAATCGGTCCACATATATCACCTTAAATTCGCTCTAAAAATTTTGGAGATTCAACTCCAACTTTTGCTGTTGATGGCTTAATTATCAATTTGCCTTGAGAGCAAGCTGCACATGAGAATTCATTAGATTGAAAAATCTTCTGGTTTTTCAATGGATGCCCATGTGAATTTTTCATAATTCTTCGCATCATATTAAAACCGGGAAGCCCCAACCGGTCATGCCATATAGTAGAACCATTTATATTAGTAAACTTCTGGTTTACTGGTAAAACCATTTATATTAGTAAACTTCTGGTTTACTGTTAAAATCATTTATATTAGTAAACTTATGGTTTACTGGTAAGACAATTTATATCAGTAAACTTCTGGTTTACTGTCATTTGTACTTCAATTATGCTAATCTTTGTATAGCATACTTTAGAGGAAAATAAAGGTAACTTTTCTACTACATATTTGTTACATGATTCAGTCTTTGTAATGCATAAATATTTCATCTCTCCTTCATTACTTGTCTCAATATGATATCCATTTTCACGAATACCTTTAAAGCATAATAAATTTCTTTGAGACATAAATGAAAGTAATGCATTTTTATACTGATTGTTTGTTCCTATTAGTAGTACTATGTTAGCTCTTCTGGAGCCATCAATTATCTTTGTACTACGACATATTGTACTAATATTAACATCATTTACAATAAAATATACTTATAAGTAAAAGTTAAATATGTTAGAACACACACACACACTGAAATAATAGAACACACTAAAGTAAATTAAAATGAGTCAGATACTTTAGTTAGTTTGGGTTTCTTCATGTAATCATTTACATCTGGATTGAGAAAATTTGATATATCCAGATGTGTACTTATAGATAGATCCTGATTCACATCATTGTTTTCATAGACAAATTTGTTTCAACATCTTTCCCTTTATTCAGTATTGATGCTTGATACAACTTAACAAGATGTTTAGGCGTACGACAGGTACGGGCTCAATGGCCTTTCATTCTGCACCGATAACATAAATTCTCAATTTTTACCGGTTGCTCAATTTGTCTAGTCGATGATATTTCATTCTTACCTTCTCTATTCCACTTCTGGTGGCGAGAAATATTTCCATCATTATTGGGGTGATTGTCATTATGATACCGATTATAAAATCTCTCCCGACCACGTCCGCGATTACGTCCACGTCCACGACCTCACTCAGTATTATCATATATACTCGCGTTCACTTCAGGGAACGGAGTAGAGCCAGTGGGGCGGGCTTCGTGATTTTTTAATAAGATCTCATTATTTTGCTCAGCCATATGAGATCAATTCAGAATATCTTTTAAAACATTTTTCTCGATATTGCTACTGCAGGAGCAAATCAAAGAAGGAATAAGGAGAAAGTTTTCTCTAGCATATCGTTATCAGTTATTCTTTCTCCACATAGTTTTAACTGTGATGTAATTTTAAACATCATAGAATTATATTCACTTATTATTTTAAAATCCTGCAAACATATATAAGATATAATTTGAAATAACTTGAAAAAAAACTAGTAGATCTTACCGATACCGTACCTACTTCTGTGACTATAGCTCAGGATCTGAAACTAGAACGGAGTCGTGCTGATAACGTGTTATAACTGGAGAACCAAGAGCATAATCTCAATATATAATATTTTATTTCAAGACTATTATAGAGAGAGTGTACAAGAGAGAAAGATAGAAGTTAAGAACTTCTGAAGTCTATTGAAATGAAAACTAGAGCCTACTATTTATAGGTGGAAATTGGCTTCCTCTATAACTTCCATAAGGATAAACACTATCCTTTAGTAAGGCTTCCTTAGTAAGCTTCTCTGAAGATATTCACCAAGCTTCCCTAGTAAGCTTCACTGAATTTTACAAAGCTTCCTTAGTAAAGCTTCGCGAAAGATAATCTTGCAAAGCTTCTCTTGTACACTTCTGTTCAAAGGACACCACATAATAATATATTATAACACAAGCTCATTTCTAAATTAGTGACCATGGGTGCTATGACAAAGGAGCAATGCTAAAATGCAAAATAAGGTCACAAAATCTTGCTCACAAAATGAGGTGACGATTTTTTTATTGGTTGCATCGATAACGGGTCCGCCACACTCTAACTAAAAATACTAATAACATCATTACACTTAAATTTTATGAGCAAATTTTTGTGACTTTTTATATGCCCCTAGCATTATTCTAGTTATAATTAGCCCTTTCAATTACATTGAATTCCCAAGACCATATTTAACTTAAGAAGCAAAAAGGATTTGAGCGAAATCATACAAATTAATGGGTTTTTCTCTAATACTCCCAATAGATATTCATTTTTATTGATCAGAAATAAAAAAATAGACATTTATTTTGTTGATGAGACAGAGCTGGTAAATTATCTTTCTCTGATTGGGGTGATGAAAAGGAGATGAAATTTTTAAGATTTTCACATAAATTAAGAAAAACAATCAATGTATGTTTAATGGACTAAATTACCCTTGAAATATTTCAAGTACCAAGACAATTAAATGCTTTTACAATGACAACTACCATCATAAATAAGGATATATTTGACAAACAATGTCAAAAATATCTATATAAAAGCAAAACTACAAACATTTTGGGACAAATTTCAACCCTTTAAACTACATGTATTTTGAGACGGAGGGAGTTCCATTTTTGTGTACCACTTATGTATCACAATTGATCCAACGACTATGTATCATTGTTGACGTACAAAGATTTTAGTGTTAATAATTTATAACCGTTGGATCACTTGTTGTACGCAACTGGTACGGAAGAGAAGAGGAGCGTGAATTACCAAATCTTTATCTGCTAAAGTACTTGTGTGAATGGACACAATAATTACCCTTGAATAAGCATCATAATTACATACGTATACCATCGCCGATTGTCATAATTTCTTCGTCTCCTTCAGCTCCTCAAACAGAAGTGTATACTATATGGTATCTGTGAAGTTGGAATCTTGTAATGGTTTCTTCTCTGACTCCAAAGTTAAGATTAAATCCCCAAATTCTCAATCCAAAATATCTTCATTACAAACGACAACTTCAAACCGACCCGCGAAACAAAACAACAACAACATTCCTTTCATTCCAATCTCCCAAACAAAGCTCTTGGAAAACAAACTAGTTTCTCTTCTCGACAACTCCAAGCACGTCAACCATGTCAAACAAGTACACGCCCATCTCATCCGGTACTACCTTGACCAATCCTGCTATCTCTTGAACAAGCTCCTTCGCACTTTAACCAGACTTGATGTTCCAATGGAGCCGTACCCGCGTCTCGTTTTTGAGCAAGTGAAATATCCAAACCCGTTTCTATGGACTGCTTTGATTCGAGGGTATTCGATTCAAGGACCATTTGCCGAATCTGTTGCTTTGTATAATGCAATGAGAAGGAAGGGGACTGGCCCTGTTTCGTTTACATTCACGGCTTTGCTCAAGTCGGCTGGTGAGGTTCCGGATTTGAATTTGGGTATGCAGATTCATTCCCAAACCATTACTCTTGGTGTGTATTTCTCAGATTTGTATGTGGGTAATACTATGATTGATATGTATATGAAATGTGGGTTTTTGGATTATGGACATAAGGTGTTTGATGATATGTCTGATAGAGATATGATTTCTTGGACTACCATGATTGTTGCTTATGCTAAGATTGGGAATATGGTGGCTGCTGGTGAGTTATTTGAGGGACTTCCTGTAAAGGATATGGTGGCGTGGACTGCTATGGTTACAGGGTTTTCTCAGAATGGTAACCTAGGGAGGCATTGAAGGTTTTTGAGTGGATGGAAAGGGCGGGTGTTGAGATAGATGAAGTCACTTTGATTGGTGTTATTTCGGCATGTGCACAATTGGGGCAATTAAGTATGCAGACTGGATTAGTGATGTTGCTGAGAAGTCTGGGTTTGGCCCAACTAATAATGTTCTCGTGGGGTCTGCATTGGTTGACATGTATTCGAAATGTGGAAGTATTGACCAAGCCTACAAGGTTTTTGAGGGGATGAGGTTAAGGAACGTCTTTTCTTATAGTTCAATGATTGTTGGATATGCAATTCATGGTCGTGCGAGTGCAGCGATCAAGTTGTTTGAAGATATGGTGAAAACAGAGATAAAGCCTAATAGGGTAACTTTTGTAGGAGTTCTTACAGCATGTCGTCATGCTGGTTTAGTTGAACAAGGTGAACACTATTTTGGAATGATGGAAAAATGTTACAGTGTCACTCCATTAGCTGACCACTATGCTTGTATGGTTGATCTTCTCGGAAGGGCAGGACGTTTAGAAGAAGCGCTTGACCTTGTTAAGACTATGCCAATGGAGCCCAATGTTGTTGTTTGGGGAGCCCTGCTTGGAGCTTGTCGCATCCATCGAAATCCCGACATTGCTGAGATTGCTGCTGATCGTTTATTTGAGCTAGAACCTAACGAAGTTGGAAATTATATGTTGCTTTCTAATATATATGCATCTGCAGGAAGCTGGGAAGATGTTGCAAGAGTAAAGAAATTAATGAGAACCATGGTTTGAAGAAGAACCCTGCATGTAGTTGGGTTGAAGATGAGAAAGGGGTCATTCACGAGTTTTTTTCCGGGGACATGAATGATCATCCAAATGCCGTTGACATTAAGCAGTCATTGGAATATCTTCTGAATAGACTAAAATGGAATGGGTATGAACCTAATTTAGGCTCTGTCCCCTATGATGTGAACGATGAAGTGAAAAAGGAGATACTGATGACTCATAGTGAAAAGCTTGCTTTGGCTTGTGGTTTGCTTAATACGAGTGACAACTGCATCATTAGAATTGTCAAGAATCTCCGGATATGCGAGGATTGTCACGTGTTTATGTGTGGTGCATCTCAAATCACCGGTAGAGTGATTGTTATTAGGGATAACATGAGATTCCACCATTTTAGTAATGGGACTTGCTCCTGTGGAAATTTTTGGTGACTGAGACTGTAGTTGCACAGCTGTGGGTACATTATACTTGCTCGTTCAAATCCTAGATTGGGTTAACATAGCCTCTGCCAATCTCTACATGTACTCTTTATGTTGAGGAGAGAATCCTAGCTTCTTCCCATAACTTATTTGTTGATGAATGAAGAGGGGAGATGTTACCTTGAACATTGCTTCCATTGTAAGGTCAGTTGTCTATTACTCCCTCCGTCACGGAAAGTTAGTCCCTCGTTTTTCGTTGTTGGTTGGTGTAACTGAACTTTAAGCAATAACTTAGTTACCTTTAAAACTTGTTATTGATACACCATTATAAATATTATTAGTAACAATTTTTAGATTCTCATTAGGATTATGAAAAGTAACCTTACTTATTGCTCAAAGTTCATTCAAACTAACAGTGAAAAAAGGGGGACCAACTTCCAGGACAGAGGGAGTATTTTTTTGTTTAGGTTCCCATAAGTAGAAATATCTGCGGAGATCCTTTTATGCCGCCTCTCATTGGATTGTCAGAATTACATATTTTACCTATCACATCACCGTGCGGTATCTTTGAAATCCCTGCAAACTCAAGATGTCTTTTGGTGGGTCAAACACGTGACTTCCAGGTCACAGTGGAACAACATTAGCATTTCTTGTTGACTATTACATGATAGAACGCCATTTACTTAGTTGTTCTGCCATAATCCATCTTTGTGGCACATCTTCTTCATGATTTTTTTTGTACTCTTGACTTGGTCATTTCAAACTTACATGCGGATCAGAAAGTTTATACTTTCTTCTTATACTTTTTGCGAGGTGGGCCGTATGATTAGTGAATCTTATAACATCACCACAAGTGCTTAACAAGAAAAGTTCTATCCTACTACTACCAAAGGGTGCAGTGTGGCCCATTGCTGATTTCGGGCGAGTAATGCAAAATATGCTGCCAAAAGTTAGCATAAAATAGGAAGAAAGAAAAGAATTAAAGAAAGAAATGAAAAACGTGTGGCCCATTGCATGAGACACCTAGCTCGGTGGAGTTTATAGAGGATCTAATGTGCAGATGTCTTACCTTTGGGAACTTAGAATACTGTTTCAATAGTTTGACGTCTTGGATTTATCATATAAAGTAACCATACCATTTTTTTTATTTTTTTAATGGAAACCGAGAGATTTACTATTTCAATAGTTTGTTCCCTTACCATTTCTTCTGGGATTGTTCGACATAACCACTATTGCATTAGTAGTTTTATCATAGAAGTCATAATTTGAAGCACAGTTTTTGCATGCATGGACTTGCCTGGGAGAAATTCTGGTTTTATCTTCCTTCTATTTCTTTTCTGCAGGAAGGGGCGGCCATATGGTGTGAGAATGTCATTAATGCGCTGCTCAAAAAGAGAGGACTACTATCTATGGTTATTATGTTGAGGATGCTACGCTTTTTTGATAAGCATGAAAAGGGAACTCTGGAAAGCATGTTGTGCTTATAGTGGACTCTATGCTCGGGGGTGTGTGTTTCAAAAAAAGTTTCTTTCTACAGTAATCACTAAGCGCATATGAAGAAGTGAAAAAGTACTAGCAATAACTTCGAAAAACTGGGAAGAGATAAACAGAGAGAGAAATGTTGAAGTGAAAATGCAATAATTGTTGAAGAAGATGTGGCTGGCGGGAAGAAGAGAATTAGGGCTAGCATGAGATAGAAGAGCATGTCAAGTTAGCCAAGTTGCTTACCTGGCAAAACCAAACAAAGGGCTTTCTCTATCGCTACAGAGAAGAAAACCCATGAATATGAAGCTGTAGGCAAGTCATCCTTGGCTACCAAACAGACTCTTTCCCTTCATGTAAGACCTCTCTTCTCCAAACATTATCTATAGTTATCTATTTGTCTTCTGGTGAGATGCTATTTCTTGGTTCTGCGACTTCCAATTTATAGCCGTTAAGGGTACTGGAGGAAATCATATTCGAGTATAAAGTTATCATTTTTCAATGTTATAGTTGCCTAATTTAGTCTCTCTCTCTCTCTCTCTCTCTCTTCATTTGTGTGAAGTCAATACACGAATGCATAATGAAGGAATATATTCTGGTCAGAAGAGGGATCAATGGTTCCCAATTTGTGATCTTCTGTCCGGTTAATGGAGAGGGAATCTAGTCCAACAAGAAGAAATGCTTTTAAGACTTATACTCACTTTGCCTAGATTTTGTGGTCCAATTGCTTCTACTTGACGTTTGGCTCCTGAAATGATGCATACTGCTGTTAAAAAGTCGCAATTTAGCTCTTTGTTTTCTGTTGGTCGGATGTGAATGGGAGCAGACTTTGTTCAGTTGTCCTATTCTTTCATTTTCATGCATATTTTTGGGCACATCTTATCTTCAATAGAGGCTTTTGCAAGATATTCAGGAAAAAGATTATGGTTACAGATCTCGTGGATACGGTTCTTGGAGCTGTTGACATCAGCATAGGGTTGACTTTTGTGTGGATGTGTGGTCAACATTGAATTGAAACCTTGAAAAACCCTTTTGAAACCATACAATAAACTGGTCCCATGGTTTTGATTTGGAAACAGTTTATTAGTTTCTTCGAAGAAAGCAGTCTTTCAGTTTTTGTTTCTGTTATAAGGCTTACTAAACCGAAAAGAAACCTATGCAATCGTGATAGAAATATATCAGAAAATATATTTAGGTATAATATTTAATTCGTCTACCTTAAATGTATGTCTATTGTAAACATGATTTTTTAATATTATTTCTTTTATGAACATGCTTTTTGCTTCAATTGGTAACCAATGCTGTTTAGTTTTTTTGGCATGAACAACTTTGTTCGGCTGTTTTGCTTTTTTATTGTTTTTGTTTTTGCTTTACCATTATTTTAATTTATTCTTGGTGCGTACTAGCTAGTACATTAGTTTGTTTTTGGAGTTTTATGCTTCTTATTAGTATATAGAACAAATAGATGAAAAATTGAAAATTTTCTATGAAACTCAGACTTATACTAGTTCAAATTTGTGACCTGCTTAAAGTGATACTAGTGAAGTAAACGGGATTGAAGCTGAGTGACACCATTTCAAACCAGAAACAGGAAAGTTTATTACGGTTCCAGGTTTTGATTCGGGCATTCTACCGAAATATGCAAGGCTGCATTATTTGAAACGAAAATTGCATTATTTGAAACAAAATTGACAAGTACGCTGGATTATGCGGTAAAGTTGGAGTACGCTATATTTGTTATAACCAAAGGTGCGGTACGTTGCACCAAGTGGTAATTTTTCCGTTTTGATTCTAGAAAAATGTCTTTTAAGAAATCGACCTTACACATTATGACATTGGGCGAAAACCTGAACTATCAAACTCTGATTTTAATAGAACCAAGCTACTTTTAGTTGTTAGAAACTTAGAATGGTTATAAGACCGTTACATGAGATTCTCTAAGGGTTGCTATTAGGATCAGGTGACATTGAAGACACTGATGAGGAAGTATTAGGTTTTTGAGGGAATGAGGATAAGAAATTCATTCTCTTTTAGTTCAAAGATTATTGGAATTCGCAATATGTAGGTGCTTTGAAGAAGCTCTTGACCTTGTCAAGACTATGCCATAAGGCCAATGTCATTGTTTGGGCTTTGCGCATCCATCAGAATCCCTACAATCCACATTTGCTGTAATTACTTCAAGTCATTTGCTTTAGCATATATGCATATGTAAGATGGTGGGAGATATTTCAGAGTAAGGAAACTGATGAGGACAATTAGCTTGAATAAAAATCCAACATGTCGTTGCGTTGAAGGGAAGAAGAAAGGAGTCTTCACGCCTTCTTTGCGGGGTGTGGGGGGGCATGGAGTATCATTCATATGATACCTGAAACGCAAAGTAGTTGGAGGATTTTCTATATGGATTCAGAGCTGCATGGGTACGAACCTCTATTGGTGTACGCTGTGATGTCATTGATGAAGTAAAGATGAAAATGCAGATGAGTTTTAGTACTCCCTCTGTCCCAGAAAGTTAGTCCCTCTTTTTTCATCGTTAGTTTGAATGAACTTTGAACAATGATTTATGTTACTTTTAATTGTCCTGATGAAAATTCAACACTTGTTATTAATAATAGTTACAATCGTGTAACAATAACAAGTTTTAAATTTTCATTAGGATAATTAAAAGTAGCCTAAATCATTACTCAACGTTCATTCAAATTAACAATGAAAAAGAGGTACTAACTTTCAGGGACAGAGGGAGTATAAAGCTAGCTCTGGTTTTGGCTGCTTAGTACTAGTGATGGTGGCACCATTAGTATTGTCAAAAATCTCAAGGTATTTGAGGATTGCCATTTCTTATTGCATGTTGCTGATGCATTACATAATTTACATTGTCTTGGACAATACTGATTAAAATGTTTAGTAGTACATTGCTCTTCATAAACTATGAGAATTAGTAGACAACAATGCTCAGTATTCGTAAGTATTCAGTACTATGCTGCAAACCAAGAGGACAAGCACATTCACAGAGTCTTAGAAAGGTCTAACATCCACAAATTTATCCCAAAAAACTGAGATTATAGTGTGAAAATCACGGCTTCATGGTCATAATGGAGAAACCTCTCCATTAGTAGTTTTATCATATTCCTCCGTCCCTAAGCATCTGCTGCATGCATACACTTAATGTAGTCTGACCTTCTCATAAGGAATTCACATCGTCAGGGGAGATTATGATTGTTAAATACTATGAGTCTTATAATATCAATGGAGGTAGTTACTGAGGGAAATGCTATGTTCCTATCTGTGGCCATCCAGTAGTGAGTGCTACCCTTTCTTGACAACCATAATTGGAAAAACTCTTTGATACATAATCTGATTAGAAATTTAGAATACATTTCACATTTTGTTTTTTGTAACCAATAAGAACATATGAAGAAGTGAAATAGATGCTAGTACTGAAGTTGAGAAATCTTGAAGAATAGAGAAACGAGAAATGTAGGTAAAAATGCAATCTATGTTTGAAAATCTGTGACGGGCTTTCGGAAGAAGAGAAGGACTAGCATGAGAGAGAAGAGCATGTCAAGTTAGCCAAAGTTGATTGACTGTCTGAAAGCAAACCAAGGGCTCTCTCTTTCTTATCTCTATTGAGTAGAGAGAGAGAGATAGAGAGAGAGAGAGAGAGAGAGAGCCCATGAATGTGTAGCAGGCAAATCATCCTTGGCTACCAAACAAGTTGACTCTTGCCCTTCATGTAAGACCTCTCTTCTCCAACACTTGTACTGCATTTATTCACGTCCTCCAATGCGATATCGTTCCTTGGTTCAAAGACTTCCTATTTATAGCCATTAAGTGTATTGGTGCTGTTCAGATTTGGGTCTAAAGTTAGCATTTTCAGTGTTTGAATGGCCAGATTCGATCCCACCCCCTCTCTTATTTGTGAGAAGCCAATATGTACGTGTCTATATTCTGGTCAGAAGATAGATCATGTCCATAAGTCTTATCCGTACTTTTTCCATAGTTCGCTATCCAGCTGTTACAGGTCAACTTTATCTCCTCAAATGATGCATTAGGACTATGAAAACTTTATTTTACATTGGTTGGATTGTAGAACAGGTCGAGCTACTTATGTTATACTCCAATTTGTCCAGTAAATTGCTGAGACTTGCATATTTCTTGACTTATTTTCCATTTCTCATTGTCCCTAAAAGTTCTTCCCATTCTATAATTTAGGCTTAAAAGTGCATAAACAAAACATGGCTAGTGAAGCAAGTATTATATCCTTAAAAAGTTTGAATAGTCAAACGCGAAGATCATTTTGGGACGGATGTAGTATTTTTTTTGTTTTTAATATATCAAAACATTTGTAAACAGTGCAACTAGAGCTGCTTCTCTCCATGTAACCTTTTTCAGCAGTCCATTTTTTTCAATTTATTGGATAAGTTTAGCTCTCCGGCTACCGTTATATCGTGTTCTCACTCGGATACCACCATTACAACCTTAAGTTCTCAACCTTAAGGTATATGCGGGGCGCGTTGTTTGTTATTGCCTGTAAAGAATGCAGTTGCTAGGACAGTCATGGTTTGTGTATTTTCATGGAATGCGTTAGAGCATCTCCAAGAGAACTCTAAAACTTCAAAAATCCTTCATTTTAGCGCAAAAGAGGTCTCCAACAGCAACTCTAAAACCTGCGCTATTTTGAAGTAGGGTGAAACTTGCGTGCCCAAGTATTATCTTGTGCTATCCTCCTTTTCCTTTTTTTTTTTTGGTGCAAGATTTTAAAAAAATAAGAAATATTTTAAGAATATTCATTTTTAGTGCAAGATTTGAAGTTTTGAAGCAGACTGTTGGAGATGGTGAGTGATATTTAGTGCAGAGATTGCACCATTTTAAAGGGATAGGGCAATATCTGCACCAAAACCAAACTGTTGGAAATGGTCTTACATGGTAAATATGAAGATTGACTGGCATGTAGCTAAGCAGTCTAGGTTTTGGCTCAAAGGTAATGTTCTCATGGTGTGATTGGTGTCTACATTGGTAGCCACATGCATCCGTAACGTGTGTGTGTGGATTTGCAGTTGATGATTGTGCATGTGTATAGAATTGCTTGAGGAGATGATGACGATGGAGTTTTAGCAGGAGCGTTGCACAAGTGTTAGTTTTCAGTTGAAATTCTGACATTGCTTCTTCCCCTACTTGCCTTGCCATAATCTTAAGTTAAAATGCCGTTATAAACTTTATTCTTTCAGGTTTGCATCAGTTAATTTGGTGAAAATCATGCGCGAATATGGCGTAAAGGAATATATTCTGATCAGAACAGAAGAGAGATATCTCGAGTCCCTTATCTACGGTCTTCTGTCTGGTTAATGGACAGGGAATAATCCAAGGCAGGTGGGAAAAAAAGGTTTCAAAACTTCAATATTTAGCCATCCTCCAAGTTGTATATATATATACTGAGCTGACCTTTGGCTCCTCCAAAGTCCAAATGATGAAGGGAAAAAAAGGTGGAATTCAGCCTTTTCTGCTGGTTGGGGATTAAAGCTACTAACTAGGGTTAAATTTGAATTCTTGTTTGTCTACTCTCACTCTGGTAAATTTCTTGGGGTTGCATATGCTTCTTTGTTTTCCAGTTTCTAGTCAAAACTCTTTTTTTTTTTTTTTTTTTTTTTTTTTCTCCCTTTAAAGTATTACTACTCCCCCATTGGCAGAAAATGGTCATACTTGACCTTCCTCAATGAAACTTTGACCATAATCTTTCGAAAAAATACATTGTTGAGCCGGTATTGGGAAACAAGTTTTAACAAAGAAAAGAAAAGACGTTTCCCGAATAAGTGTCAATTTTAGTGTTACAAGTGCCAGTTCTTTTTTATAAGCAACAAAGAAACTGACATCTTTAAACAAATAAATTGACATTATTATAGACTTGTTAACAGTCAGTTTGAATGTAAAATCTCAATATAAAAATTGAAGCAAAAAAAAAAAAAAAAAAACATTTTAAGAAGAGATTTTTTTTGGGGGAAACTAGTTTCTCCATAAGTTATAAAAAGTCATGTTTTTATAGGGTTTAGGGTTTAGGATGTACGGTTACAGGGTTAAGGGTTAAAAAGTGGACTTTTTATAACTTGAAAAAACTAGTTTCCCCCAAAACCAACTCTGTTTCTAATATTTATGAAAAAAATTGATGTTTATAATATTGCCAAAAATTTGATCGGTTAATCGATAAAAATAGAATGAGTTAATAATGATTGTTAAAGCTGCATATGAATAGTTACATTTTTATGAAATTTTAGTCTAAATTTAATTGAGATGTCAATTATAATGTGAGGATAAAACTAGAATGCAGATGCCAATCAAAATGTGTAATTTGTTTTATGTTATAAAATAAAGTGTTATTTTTTGTTTGATCAAAAAAAAAAAAAAAACAAAACAAAGGAAGAGTGTTATTTTTTGTTGAATCGGATGATTAATGATGAGCTTATATATTATCATAGGATTCAATACAAGTCTTTGCTGCATATCGATTTCAATTAATTAAAAACATCAAAACATCAATCGCATCTATTTCCATGAATTCAGGTATGCCCCTTCGCTTTATAATCGGATTTGAAATTAGGGTTTTCATCTTCATGTGATTAGGTTTATGTTCTTCCTCTCACTCGTACCCATGCCCATGCAGGTGCAGAATCTATTTATTTCTTTGTTTAGCATTTTAATCTTTCCTTCATCATAGAATAACTCACAAATAAGCACACAAATGTAGAAGTTCAAATTTTCCGGTTCCAACAGATAATAATCAAATTTGAAAATAAAAATCTTGGTAGTAATGATAGGAGTTCGTGTTTTTATGAGTATATTTGCTTCTATCACTTCCTCAATATTTGCATGATTTGATCCAATAATTGCTTACTCTCTCCGTCCCAAAATGATCTTCACATTTGACTATTCAAACTTTTTATGGATATGAACACTTGCTTTGCTAGCCATTTGTGTTGATGCACATTTAAGCCTAAACTGTAGAAATGTGAAGAACTTTTTAGGACAATGAAAAATGACAAATGAGAAGATCTTTCAAGGCAGAGGGAGTATATTCTACTTCCCCGTCCCATTTTCCCCATTTTAATTAATAATTTTTTACTTGCTCTTTGAAAAATTTCATTTATTGATATGTACTTGTATCCTTTAAGTTTATGAGATATGATGATAATGGTAAGAGCACCTGCTTGCTTAAATTGATCGAAACTCAACTTTTTCATAATGTGTATTGAACTCAATGCGGACAGCCATTATGGGGCGTATGGGTATTTATTAATGCCTCCATTACAAATTAAGAGTCCTGCATTTGTTTTGGAGTGCTACAGTCCACATTTCTTAATGGGTATGTCATATACTTACAGGAAGATGACTGCATACGTTAAGACTCCTCCCAGACTCGTGCATTGGACTTAATCTTTTGTTCATCGAGGAACAAAAAATAAATGCAAAATTCAGGAGTTAAAGGGAAATGTATGAGTATGACTGAAGCTGTGTGTACATGGGGGGAAGAAGAGAAGGACTAGCATGAGAAAGAAGAGCGTGTCAAGTTAGCCATGGATGACTTGCCAACAAACCATATTCAAGGAATCTCTCTAGTCTTTAAAGATTATAACCCATGAATGGTAGAGGTGCAGGCAAGTCATCCTTGGCTACCAAACAATTGCCCTTTCCCTTCATGTAAGACCTCTCTTCTCTTTTACTTCATTCTTCTCCATCCTCAAATACAATTGATGTCATTTCTTGGTTCAGAGACTTTCTATTTATATCCATTAATGGTATTCACAGGCATGATTCGTATATGTAAAAATGTAGCATCTTCACTATTCAAGTTGCCTCATTCAAACTGATTTTTCTTCCTCTCTGTCATGCATGAAAGACGTGCACAAATGTATCATGAAGGAATATATTCTGGTCAGACGAGAGACAAAGGGTTTCCAATATGTCCACCTGTCTGGTTAATGGTAATGGAATCTCAGCCAACAATGGAAAGGATGCTTTGAAGATTAAGTTCTATTTTCCATACTTGGCAATCCAACTTATACTGAGCTGACCTTTGGCTCCTTCAAATGATGCGCTGCTGCAGCAAAAAGTCACAGGTTAGACTTTTTCATGTTCGTTTTGATTGCATACCAAATAAAAGTGCTTTTTTTTTTGTGTGTAGATATAATATTATCTTCAATACAGCCTATTTCTTTGAACTATTTAACTCGAGCATGTTATGGTACATACTATAGATCTCCGAAGAATGTCCTTGGAGCCATTGTCATCAGCCTCTTTTCATTAGCTGAATGTTGTTAATAGGGACATGCAACATTAAATTGAAAAACCTGTCTGAAACCGGGTCAATCATCCTAAGTAATGGTAGACATATACAGATAAAATACAATCTGAATCCCCAATTGTAACTTCAATGTATATTATACTCCCTACGTCCTTGAATGAATGTCAAATTTTCCAAAAAAATCTTCTTTAAATGAATGTCCGTTAGTTTTGGTGAAGTTACTCAATCCTCCTCACCAGTCATCACGTGTTAGTTTAGACTTAAACTCATAATGTAATATGAGGAGATCATTAAGGTTATTTATGTATATATGCTACTAATGATTAAATGTCAACCTTTTCAAAATTCCCTTAAAAATGGACATTCATTTAGGGACTGAGAGGGTTCAAACATAACTTGTGTACGGGCTCACGATTAATTAGAGTAGCGTACTATTCCAAAATTTACAAACAAAGCGCACTTTAATTTGGACAAATATAGAAGCATAGTTCCATTTTGTTTTCAGCTAGAGAATGGACGCCGTTTAGAAAGATAACGGAACAATTTGCTACCTCAGTCAATCTACGTCAGCAATTACATTCTCTTTTTTAACGGTATCCATGTTTTTTCTATAATTGAAAACAAGCATGAAATGTTGCTATATTGGTCAAACTTAAAGGACGCTAGTCTGTATATAAATTTTGGTATAGTGGGAGCTCTTGTGGCACCGGGTGACATTTGTTTTCTTTTTTTGAACATATATAGTTAGTTCCTGTGTACATTCTTGTTTCTTAAGGGAGCTGAGGTTGGTTTCTTGGTTTGTGTTTCTTTTTTGGTGGCACATTTCATTGTTGTGGAGTTTTATGCTAGTTCCTCACTGGAGATAATAGATTTATTATTTTATTTGTAGTTCAGACTTCAGATTGATATTATCGAAACTTTCGATCCACACTCCTTCAAGTGGTAAATTGTCATTGGGCAGGTTTCTGACACCAGATTACACTGGCTAAACATCAGCACAAGTGCTTAAAACCGTCCCCCGCCTGGTTGTTATGATGGAGGTGTGGTCATTAGCCTCATTTGACCTTCCAGCCACTTGTAGTTATTCTACAGTACCCATGTAAGCATAGATCAACCTTAATCGGCTCAAGTTTGTTTTGAATGGAACTTCAGTTAACTCCATTATGTTTGCATGCGTGTAAAGCTCATATCTTTGATATCAGGTTGGATTAAGGCTTTGTTCTCTTACAATTCAAGTTTGTTTGCATAAAGATCAAGTAGAGTTAAGCTAAAGTTGGGACGTGAATCAAGATTATGATCCATAAAGCTCAGACAAATATAAATATTTGCTGAATCATCCTCGAGTGCACCAAAAAAAGCGAAAAATAAAAAAATAACTGAAGGAACTAAGCAGAACAAAGAAAGTTGAACTTAAGAGCCTCACCAATGACTGTCAACGTGGAATCAGATAATCCTAACCGAGCTTGTCAGCCAACTTAGAATTAGAGCTCAAAAGGTTTTAGAGTGTAAACAGAGCTGAAAGATGTACAAACAAACTCGCAAACCAAATAAGAAGGCGCTATATGAATAGTCACGACCCTAAAGGACATTGATAAGACATGCATCCTGTTTGCAAAAAACAGTAAAACCAACTGCTTACATTAATATTCTATAATCGACATGTTGAAACTAAGTTTCCCCAATAAGCATATATAAAAAGGGAATAATCCAATATTAGGGAAATTGTTGTATATACATAAATACATAAACTGCTTAACACACTAATTACGGTAGCTCAAAAGCTACTACTTGATTTTCTTTATCATCCCTCTCTCCTCATTTCCCTTAGATTGCTCTCCCTCATTGCAGACAAATTTCTCAACATTCAAAATAGCATTATGATTAACTCCAAATCCTGAAACTAATCCAATTTCTAACCCCAAGGTCATGATATGAATTCAGAATGACATGCTGCTAAAAGAGGAGGACAGCCCATTGCACAAGGTTCCACCATTGCAGCGCAAGTATAAATTCCTGAAAAAAACGAGAGATTGTTTCCGCAGTTCGAAATGGTTTCAAGGTGAAATGAAGCAACCTCATCATTTCTCACGGACTTATATGCTCCCTCTGCCCCGGAATAAATGTCATAGTTGACAAGTCAATGTTTTTAAGCTTTTAGTTGTGTTTCCTTGATTGCCCCAATCTATTCATATGCGTAGAGCGACACCTCTTATGGCATTGCAATGCTTGTGCCTATTAGAGTGGGTAGTATAGGAAGATCACCAAACTTCATACCCTATTCTTAGTAAGGCGACATTTATTTTGGGACAAACGAAAATGGAAAGTAGGACATTTATCTTTGGACAGAGGGAGTAATATATTATGCGATTCATTAGTAGTCTTTCATACAAGTCAGTTTTTGGTGTACATAATGATTTTAGAGTAAAATAATGTGATCATGATGAATTACCTGTTTGCAGTCTGAGTACTGCAGATATTTTTGTAAGTAGTAATCATTAAGCACTAAAGAAGAAGTGTACGAGTAATTAACTTGAGAAACTAGGAAAGAAACGAGAGTTATAGACATTGAAGTGAAAGGCAGTATGTTTTGATAAGCTGTGGGTGGATTTAGACGAAGAAGAGAAGGACTAGCATGCAAGAGAAGAGCATATGAGGTTAGCCAAGTTGCTTGCCTGACCAAAACCAAACAAAGGGCTCTTTTTAATCTCTATATGGAAGAGGCCCTTGAATGAAGAGCTTCAGGCAAGTCATCCTTGGCTACCAAACAAACTCTTACCCTTCATGTAAGACCTCTCTTCTCCAAATACTATCCATACTGTATTTATTTCCTATCTCAGATGAGATGCTATTTCTTGGTTCTAAGACTTCCTACTTATAGCCGCTGAGAGTTTTGGTGGAGGTAAGATTCGAGTATAAATCAGCAATTTTTCAATGATCATATTGCCTCGTTCTCTCTATACCCCCCTCCCTCTCTCTCTCTCTCTCTCATCTCTGTGAAGCTATACACGAACATGTCATGAAGGAATATATTCTGGTCAGAAGAAGGATATATATGGTCCCCATTTTCTGATCTTCTATCCGGTTAATGGAAATGGAATTTCTTCCTACAAGAAAAAGTTATAGGATTTTTGGTACTTTTTGCATATTTGGCTATTCCACTACACAACTGAGCTGACTTTTGGCTCATCAAATGATGCATCAGTGCTGTGAAAACATGACAATAAGCCATTTTTAATGTTGATTGGATTGCAATGGGGTGACTTTACTCACTTGTGCACTCCTTTAATTTTATGTGCCCATACATTTGGTAATACTATCTTCTTTCTAATGGAGAGTGTTCTGAGAATTAAACAAAAACAGAAGATGGTTACAGATCTCTTGGATAAGGTCCTTGGAGCTGCTATCATCATCCTCAGGTTGACCTTTTCATCACCTGGATATGTGAAACACAGACTTAAAACTGAAACTTTACGTCACCAGGTGAAAATGTCCCAACAGGTCGGTCCAGTGGGGTGTTGCTTGGAAACACTAATTTTAAAAACATCGGTCTTTGGTATTGATTTCTGTTCAAAGGTCTCCAAATATTGAACCCTAAAAAGAAACAATATGATTTTGATGTAGATACATCTAGAATCATACACTACAGGTAAAGTGGCAGTTTCTTTTTTCAGATTCTGTGCTGCCTCTTCTCTGAACTTGTGTGTGGAGAAATGATAGGACGGATGCTACCTTAATATCAGCGATAACTTCCATTATCAGGTATGCATGTCTTCCTATTCCTTCAATCTTTTCTCTATCAATGTCTCTTCAGGATTGGTTGAATTATACAATGGCCATAGTAATATAATACTGTACTGCCAGAAAAGATGACGACAGCTTGCAACGTGTCACTGTTTTGAAAATCAGAATGTTTATAATGTACATATGTATATTGTTACTTCAGTCATTGAAAGAGTGTTTCGGTGCTTCAAGTTCATGAGTTCCAGGTTAGAGGCACCCCCACTATATTTTGTGGGCTTATACGATAGTAATTACTTTGAATGATTCCTTTTCTCATTTTGTCAATGGATGGGGTTTTTAGAATTGTGAGAATCTCATAAAATCAATCCAGCTGCTGAATAACGAGAGTAAGGTTAAGAGTTTCATGATCATGAAACAGTTTCTTTGCTGGTAGGGGTAAGGCCTCCCAGCCTTGTGCATTGGGCCTGCCCAGTGCACTCCCCTTTTTAGTACCTATTCTGTGCAGTTTGGTATTGATTTGTGGCTAAAATGATCAGCGTAACAAGAATGTAATTTCTTGTTGTTACCTGGATATTAGGATTGTTATTTCAATGGGTAAAGTAATCCTCAATTAGGTTTACAGAGGTGTTGTCATTAGCCTCGGATATCCACTTGAGTGTCATTACACACTGAAACCTAGGATGATGCTCTATGTTAGCATACATTAACCTTACTCAGCTCAAATTTAATTTGGGATATTGAACTTTATTCAACTTCCAACACATTAGACTTGCTAAGATCAAATAGAGTTAAGCTGAAGTTGAGTCTTGAATCAACCTTATGAAGCATAGGGCTCAAGTAAAATGTTTGTTCTTAACCGTCCTTGAGAAGGGATGAAAGGTGTTAAGCACGAACAAAAGCTAAACTAAAGAGGCTCTCAACTGAAGTTTTTGAAATCAAGGAAACTAAGAAATTACAGGATTTCAGCTCAGGATTAGTTTCGCAGTCAAATGGTTCGAACTAAGCTTGATATTGAACTTGGGAACGGAGCTAACATGTTGAAGAGTATAAACAGAATTTGATAATCAATGTATCTAACAGAGGAAGAACAGAGCACAGAGATTAACAAATAAACACATTAACTAAACAAGATAGCACTATATAAATAGTCAAGGACAGTTGAAGCATAGAGATAAGACATGAGCTTAGTTTCCCAAAAATTAGCGAAACCACTAGCTCAATGTAATCCTATAATCGACATCCTAAAATACTAAGTCACCCAACAAGCGTATCTAGAAATAGAAATAACTAATCCAACGGGAATTTATTGTACGCAAAATAAACACATAAGCACACTACTAATGGTGGCCCTGACGCTTCTCCTTGATTTTCTTCATCATCCCTTTATTTCAGGTCCGCTAAGTATGCACTCACCTCGTTGCAGCCATGAAGTTCTCTTCTTTCAAATTATGACTAATGCCAATATTTTGAAAGTACTCCAACTTCTAACTCTAACTTCATAGTGAGTGTTTTAGAATAACATGATGCGAAAGAGGACAACCCATTGCACAACACACAAACTCTCATCATTATGAACTTTATAGTGTCTAATGTGTAAACCCATAAAAAAAGTCAAAGATTGTTTCTGTAATTCAAAGTGGCTTCAAGGTCAAATGAAGCAACTATATGAGTGACGTCCATCCTAACTTGTCTAGATTGTACCTTGTTCTTACATCTGTAAAATGGAGTATGGAGTATACTTCTATAAGTGCAGTAGAGCTTGTTAATTAAACTGAAATTGAATCACCCGGTCATCCTTAGGTTTGGAATTTAAACTCAGATTGGTCAATGTTTAATCAAGTTGACCAAGAAAGTCAAAACAGTACATTTATTTTAGGACGAAGGTAGTAATTAACAAGGAAGAGGAAAACATACACAAGAACCAATCAACAAAACAGTACGTACTTCAAATATAAATGCTCAAAGAGCATTTCAAACATACATTATATATGCAGCAGTTTTGCCTAAAAGCAGCAAAACCAACTGCTTGTGCAAACCTATGAAGCATAACTTAAACCAACAAACATAAACTGCATTTAACTCCCCCATATACGAATACCAAAGGACTTATTATTGTACATTATAGAGTAAATATTAAAACAGACACACTAATCACTGTGGCTGCCTGGAAGTATGTCCTTGATTTTGTCCATCATCCCTTTCTTCTCATGCCCCTGCTCTCCCTCGTAACCATATGCACCCGGGTTTGTAGTGGAAGCTATCTGCTCGTCCTTGTTCCCACCAGGGAGCTTCTCCTTGATTTTGTCTTTAATTCCCTTCTTCCTCCTTCCACCCATGCCATCATCTTCCGACTGTACCATAAAAGAACTCCTTTTATAACCAGTTTCGACTAATTTGACAAAGTAAAGAGTACAAACTCACAATTAAGAGAAAAAAAAATTCTAATGATAAAATGTTAATACCAAAAGTGAGCTTCCATAAGATCAGTAGTTAGGATAAGAAGGCGAAAAAACATACAGAGCTGGAGCTGCCGGAGCGATGGAGCATGCCGGTTACACCACCACCACCATGGTGCTGCTGCTGGCCCTCGTGACCATAGCCGCCACCACCCAAGGGAGTGGTGCCATGGGCACCAGTCGTGCCATAGCCAGTTGTGACACCATTTACCGTGCCATTGCTGCTATTGTCACCCATGTTGGCTGGACCTTGACGAGTTGGGTTGCCATACTCGCCAGAGGTCCTGTGCCCCTGATCTCTGGTGTTTCCGATACCCTCCATTTTTTCAAGCTAAAACAGCGTTATAATGCTCAGATATTGTTTTGTAAAAACTCTTTGTATGATATTGATGATGTGAAGATGAGTGAGATGAAGAGGTTGTTTTGGGGATTTAAATAGGAGGTGGTCGAATATTGTATGTGAAAGTGTTGTGAGTGCATGGCATGCATGTACTAGATCATTTAAGCTGCTGACACGCTTGGGGTTTTGCAGGGAAAGGTGGCAGCTCAACAGGGACATCTGTAAAGTTATGTCGGCTTTTAAGATAAGATTGGACAATAACATATGATCGGTCAAGGTGTCTGTTTGACTTGAGTACTGGCAACTAGGGATGGCCAAACCGGACCGGAACCGGAAAACCGGACCGGAACCGGACCGGAAAAGCCCGGAACCGGAGCAAACCGGGGAGGAAACCGGAACCGGACGAACCGGAACCGCAAGGCATGCGGGCCGGTTCAGGGTCACATAAATGCCGAACCGGACCGGAACCGGAACCGGAACCGTACCGAAAATCCCTTGTTTTTCAATAATTTTAAAGGAGAGGACCGGAACCGGACCGGAACCGGACCGAACCGGAACCGTATTGTGCCAAACCGGAACCGGAACCGGGGTAAGTGCGGGCCGGTTAAGGGTCACCCTTTTGACGAACCGGAACCGGCGGTTCCGAACCGGAACCGGGCCCGGAACCGGTTTTGGCCATCCCTACTGGCAACTAAGGTGGCAATTTTCCGCATCCTGAACTGAATTTCTTTCACCATATCTGTTGAATTATTGGTCACTTACTGAATGTGTTACTTCAACTTTGTAGTTTTCTATGAAACTTCTCTAAGAAAAGGCAGGTTAATGTGCAAAGCTGGATTATAAACAAGTCTTTCATACAGGTCAGTTATTTTGGCAAATGCACCTTTTTGTATTATAAACCTTTTTGCGTGGCAAGATTATTTATCCCTTTTATTTTTGTCGAAGTGATGGGGATCGTGTGGCTCTCATATTATCAAAACACGTACATGTTGAAGAAAGTTTTGTATGCTACTCTATGGAAGGCTCCACCCATTTTTGTTTATGTGCAACGTAGTCTCCGATTTTCATCAATTAATGCAACCTACAAGCTAGCCATTGCATTGTTCATCGTACTTTAACAAAATATATCAAATAATGCAATGTACAATTTTTTTTCTAACGCCGTTAAAAATTCTAACAAAAGTATGACTTGTCAACTGAGTTGCTATTTGATTAATCTAGTCAGCATTTTTGGGGATAAAAATGTAAACTTTCGTTAAAAAACTAACAAAACGTTTCTTTAATAATCCAAAAAAGGTAACGAAAGTTTCTTCTATCATCAAAGTGAAACCCGATAACCACCCCACCATACACGCACCGCCCTTCTAAAACCCGATAACCACTACCTATCACCCATCCGTCACCAACAACCACCCTTCCGACAAGCAATCGTCTATCACCCAATTCCGGCACAATCCCCATTGAATCACACCATTATTATCAACCCAGGCAACAAAAAGGAGGAACTAATCTTAAAAAAAAATAAAAAAATCACAATCATCTCTCCCAGTATCAAAAAAAAAAAAAAAAAAAAAAAAAACGAATTGAAATTCCAGATCTATATAACTAGATCTGGGTTTCAATATCTTAGATCTGGGTTTCCTCAATTACACTCAATGATAAAGAACGATGATGATAGAAGTCGAATATTGGGCGACGTGATAATGGCAGCCGAACGTTGGCCGGCGAGAGAGGCAGCTTGTTGACGTTGGCGAGGGGGGAGAGAGAGAGAGAGAGAGAGAAGAAGACGAGGTTGATGGGCGGTAGGGGAGAGTGGGAAAGTCTGGTGGTGGTTGGTTTGGGTGGGCGGGGTGTGTTGGGGTGGGGGCGGGGTGAGGTGGAGAACAATGGGGGTGGGGAATGTGGCCCGATTGTATGGAGGAATGAGGGAGGTGAAGGGGACGGTGGTGGGTTTAGACTTTCTCATGACTTTCTCAGGTTTCCTTTTCATTTTGAGTTAGTACTTCTTCGTTAAATATAGCTGAACTCGTTAAAATTTTAATGGGTTTTAGTTATGTTCTTATTAGACATGTCCACGTCAGCCTTATGTTAGCTAAATTTAATGCCATCCATTAAATTGTTAGTACATTGCATTAATTGAAAATAATTGTTATAGTACATTGAACAATGTTCGAACTAGTATGTACGTTACCTTAATTGATTTTTAAGACTTGGTACACTGCATGGTTCAGTAATTTTCTCATTTTTGTTTAGGCAAGAAATGGAGTCCTATGATCCATAATGCGATGATGATGCATTATGTTTTTTGGTTAGACTAGTGCAGACATTTATTAAAAATGTGTACGGGCAATGAACTTGAAAAGATAGATAAGATATGAGAAATATACATATGGATGTGAATTTGAGAAACTTTGGCTGGGTTTTGGGAAGAAGAGAAGGGCTAGCATGTCAAGTTAGCCAAGGATGACTTGCCAATAGACTATATTCTGTTCAGGAGAGGTTCAGAATGTAATATCCGGCCTTTTTGGCCTTATTTTGTTTATTTTTGAGAAACCCTTTTATTTATTTGGACTCAATTAATTAATGAGTAAGTATTGGGCTTAGTTGGGCTTAAGTAAATTAAAACACAATAAGAATATGAAACCCTTTTTGATAGGGAATTGAAAACCCTAAAATATATATACTCTCTTTAGTACCCTATTATTATTATTATTATTTCACAAAGGAAAAGAAACAGAAAACGGGAAAGAGAGAAAGAGAGAAAGAGGGCGGCGACTGAGAGAAGGAGAGAGAGGAAGCTGCGGGAAGGAAGAAGAAGAAAGAGAAGGGAGAAGAGACAGAGAAGAGGGATCGAGCAAGGTAAAATCCTACCCTCTACGTTAGATTTCTCCGTCTTAATCCTAACTAGTAAATTGTATGAAACCCTAACCCTAAAAGATGAACTAGGGTTTATGATTTGGGATTAAAAGAGAGAGTGATGAATTGAGGACACACTGTATGTGCGCGGGTGCATGTGTGTGTGCCTGTGTGTGCGCATGTGTGTGTGCTGGGGAGTATGTGTGTGTGCTGCAGTGTATGCGGTGTGTGCGTGTGTATATACAGTGTGTGTGGGTGTTTGTTATGGTTGCTGTGAATAGTAAATACGGTGCTGTGAATAGTGACTATGGTGCTGTGAATAGTGTTTTGAGTGTGAGTAATCGAATACTAAAACACGATAATTGGGAATAGAAACTACGAAACCCTAGGGGTATTTTGGTGAACCTAAAAGGGTATTTTGGGTATAAGATTTAATGGGTAGTACAAACCCTAGAACAGATATCAACCTTAACGGAGTTTAAGTAGATGAACTCATAAGGTTAATCAAGTGAAATAAAGTATGGGACGGAAAGTAAATAGTAAATACCTGTCCTAAGAATATTTTGTGCATGATTGTAGATTCGTGCGCGTGGTATTGCTAAAGAAGATTAACGCAAGCCAAGGTAAGGGATTACGTTCCTAAGTCTTTTGAGATTCATCCTTTTTAAGTAGGATCCTCATAATTCTTTCAAGTGTAGCTACCAGTGGCCGGTAGTATTTGAACTCCGATGTTGATATAACGTCTTTTGAATTATCTTACCCTTGATAAGTGTTGTTCAATGGGTATCTTAAGTGAATTGAAATTGTACTATGTGTTCTTGTACCTTTGAACAATATGTGGAATATTGATGTATCTAATTGAAACAGGTGCAGTTAGCTTAGTCTGATTGAAAAGGACTTAGCAAGAATTAGTCTAAGTGAAAATGACTAATTAAGATAGTCTAGTTTGATTGAAAAGAATTAGAAAAACATGCTGCTTGATGAAGTGGCTTAATGATCATGATCGAACTTATAAGAGAGCACCGTGAGGAGGTGTAAGGTCTCTTGACACCCTGAAAAGGTGTAACACCCTGAAAAGGTGATGTATGAAACTATGGAATTGACGAACTTGTACTAGGGCCATAATTCTTTGAATATGATAACTGTATATTGTGTAGGTACAGTTAAAGCTTATTGATGTTAGCCTTTCGTTGAAATATATTGTTTGGCTCCGTTCTTTCGGTCATCTCTCCTTAGTACCCGGAGAGATCCCGTATGAACTTACTGAGCATTGTTCGCTCACCCCCTTTCTTATATTCTTTTCCCCAGGTAATAAGTAGTGGAAAGGGTTAGATCGTAGAGC
Source organism: Campanula takesimana (assembly GCA_026119855.1). Classification (NCBI taxonomy): domain Eukaryota; kingdom Viridiplantae; phylum Streptophyta; class Magnoliopsida; order Asterales; family Campanulaceae; genus Campanula; species Campanula takesimana. The sequence continues at coordinate 269,825 of JAOWBW010000959.1, read as the reverse complement.
ATGGCGGTCTGTGACATGATGAAGGATTTTAAGACAATGGTTTTGGTTTTATGTTAAAGAGCTAGTGGGTTGTACTAGCCGTTAAGATTTGAATTTTAGTTATGCTTCCGCTTTATTTTGAATTATGGTTAAGTAAACTAGCCGTAGTATGTTAACGTTGGATTTGAATTATGTTGACGTTTGAGATTTCCTGGTTATGGATTATTATTATAAATGTTGGAAATTTTGGGTCGTTACAGTTGGTATCAGAGCTATGGGATTAGAGCTTAAGGGATAGGAACTCTGATATTGAATTGGTTTGATTTGAGCGTTCTAGGAAGACTAGGGTTGCTTGAAGTCAAACTAGATATTTATGGAAACTTACTATTTTAGGAAAGAACCTAAGATAGGGATTCCTTGAAGAATATAAGTGAATACCTTAAGACTAAAGCTTGTATTGAACTTTTAAGTTGCTTATACAATTGATGATGATAGTCATATACCTTTGAGTTATCTGGTACTGATAATAGGTATGTCCTAATTATAAGTTATTGAAGGACTTAGAAGATACCAGAAGATGAAATTGAAACAAAGAACAATTAAGAAAAGAGTGATTCAGAGGTATGTGTAGATACCCCGGGTGGGAACACCACGGCCTTAGGCTCGGGCGCATGATGTTATCCTAGGATGTCTAACTTGATTTTAGATTGTTTTAGAGTCGCCACCTATGTTTTGAGGAACATAAGAAAAACCTATTGATTGTAGCCTAAGTTTTAGTTACGAAAACAGAGATTCTTTGTTTTGAGGTCCGGGGGTTAGATTACGAGATGGGAAGTACCGAAACACCCATCTCGCCCAACTTAAGTTGGTCTTGCTTGATCAAAATCTACATAAATGAAAATGTTCTTCTTCTTCTTCTTTAAGTCATAAAAATGGGGGGTTTAAAATATGATTTGGAATGTAGGAGATAACTCCTTAACCAACCTCAATGAGATGAGGTGATCATTAGAGTCATGTCCCAAAATGATTTGGGTGATTGCACATTTGATTAAAGTAAAAGAGAGAGAGAAGATGAAGTAAAAAAAGAAAGGAAAAGATGGACTTTTACCTACAATTTGAAGAACTTCAAACGTTGCTTGATGAGATCCTTGGAGAACCTTTAGAAAATGATTTTTTTGTCTAGTTTTCGATCCTTGAAAATGTAGGTAAAGAGAGGTTTTTATAGGTGAAAGAGGGGTGTTTTTGGTGCCAAAACTCAGTCACCAAGAAATCCTTCCCGGGCAAAATCCTGTAAATTGAGCAAGGGATGGAATCCTGGCCAGAAATCTGTAACTGACGCCCAGAGGCGCGCGCTTCCTGCTTTGGGGTCGGGAGGCGCGCGCGCCTGGCTCTTCCTGTCGGAGGCGCGCGACTCAGAGAAGGCAATTTTGACAGAATGGACTAGAAAGTCAGCCCTGTTATTCAGTTTAGTCCCTGGACTTAACGAAGTCAGTCAGGAACTTAACGGAAGTGACAGGAACTCACGAGGAACACTAAAAATGGGGAGAAACACAAAATCAAATGTGCAATCGGGGTGAGAGGTCCAAGGCGGGGTGTCTACAGAGCCCCTCGGCGACGTGGATTGCAAAGCAAAACGCGTCGACGAAAGTTAAAAACACCCGCCGAGGACATCACCAAAAAAGGCAAAGACTCGATGAAAGCAGGAATTTGAGATTGCGAGAGATAGTGGTGCGCTCCCTGTGTGAGCGGCTTTTGTTGATAGAGGGGGGTGGCATGATCCGTTAGGTGAACCTGCCGGCTGAATGTTTTGAATGAGGCCGTTAGTGAACCTTCTGATGAATCCGTTAGTGAATCCTTTGGATGAGTCCGTTGGTGAACCCTTGTTGACGAATCCGTTGGTGAATCCGTTTGATGAATCCGTTGGTGAATCCCTTGGATGAGTCCGTTGGTGAACCCTTGTTGACGAATCCGTTGGTGAATCCGTTTGATGAATCCGTTAGTGAATCCCTTGGATGAGTCCGTTGGTGAACCCTTGTTGACGAATCCGTTGGTGAATCCGTTTGATGAATCCGTTAGTGAATCCCTTGGATGAGTCCGTTGGTGAACCCTTGTTGACGAATCCGTTGGTGAATCCGTTTGATGAATCCGTTAGTGAATCCCTTGGATGAGTCCGTTGGTGAACCCTTGTTGACGAATCCGTTGGTGAATCCGTTTGATGAATCCGTTAGTGAATCCCTTGGATGAGTCCGTTGGTGAACCCTTGTTGACGAATCCGTTGGTGAATCCGTTTGATGAATCCGTTAGTGAATCCCTTGGATGAGTCCGTTGGTGAACCCTTGTTGACGAATCCGTTGGTGAATCCGTTTGATGAATCCGTTAGTGAATCCCTTGGATGAGTCCGTTGGTGGACCCTTGTTGACGAATCCGTTGGTGAATCCGTTTGATGAATCCGTTAGTGAATCCTTTGGATGAGTCCGTTGGTGGACCCTTGTTGACGAATCCGTTGGTGAATCCGTTTGATGAATCCGTTCGTGAATCCCTTGGATGAGTCCGTTGGTGAACCCTTGTTGACGAATCCGTTGGTGAATCCGTTTGATGAATCCGTTAGTGAATCCCTTGGATGAGTCCGTTGGTGAACCCTTGTTGACGAATCCGTTAGTGAATCCGTTTGAGGAAATACTGCTTTGAAGTCTCGTGCCATTTGGAGTCACGCTTGACTCTTTTTTTTTTTGAATTGTGGGGTACGGGCACAGTTGACCGCGACCAGAGAAATATTCCTGCTGGGGATGAAATGTTGAGATTGACTCTTGAGGGGGGTGTGGCACCCGTGACAGAACTTAGGGAATTCGGATTTTTGAAGAGGACAGCCTACTTATGAGTGGGAGTTTCTATCCTGCTTTCGATTTTTGACGTGCCTTAAGGGCGGACCAGAAAAGGTGTGCCCAACTGGGTGTCCGAGGATCGGGACAGTGTCTTGATTTAGGCTGGAGATCTCTGACAAGGCCCTTTTCTTTAAGCGATTTAGACCTGGGAGGCGCGCGCCTTCCTATGTAGGATTGGGACGCGCGCGCGCTTCATACTGCTGGCGGGTGGCGCGCGCGTCTGGGAGGCGGAATTCCGGGCTTGACATTTGCTGACCAAAAGAGCCTCCAACAGCTATAATATCATCTTCTGTTCGACCACTTGATTCTCACAGCTCCTTTCTGCCATTTTTGAACATCATATTATTGATTAACTTCGCTTGTGATCAACATTTTCCATGGCTTCCAATTCTTTTGCCCTTGACGCCAAGGTCGTTAGTGTGTATGAAAAGGACTTGGGCACTTTTGTGTATTCTTTCAAGACCCATCCCAAGAAGGCATTCATTAAAGACTTCGGGTTCCGAATTCTTTTCACTTTGCGGACGTTGAAACCGGATTGGGATTTGTTGAGAGCTGCCGCGGCTTTCTGGGATTGCGACAGCCATACTTTCAACCTTTCAGCTAATGAAATGGTGCCGACTGTTGACGATTTCGGGGCCATCCTTGGCGTGCCTTTGGCCGGTCGGATTGCCGTCCCCAAATATCACCGGGGTGCCGTCGACTCTTGGGTTGAGTTACTGAATCTCCCTGTTGAGGATGTGAGGAAGATGTTGCACGGTACCGTGATTGACATAACTGAGTTGCCGATGTTCTTTAGTTTGCACTCGGAGGACCCGGTGGTTCAATCTTTCAAAAGAACTGCCATGGCTGTTTGTCTCTTCAGCGAAGTATTGTTTGTTACACCTTTCGGGACTGCGGACGCGCAGTTGGATGAGATTATCTTGCAAGCTAAGGACCAGCGATTTAGTGTAATTCCTCTTATTGTAGGGGAGACGTTGCATGGTCTTGATGAGTTACACAGGACGGGCAAGATGTGTCGGGGAAGCCCTTTGCTCTTGACCATATGGCTCCGAGAACACTTCAAAATTTATTCTCCGATGGTGATTTGTCTCCTTTTGCTGTTCATAGGAGGAAGTTGTTGATCCGGGATTTATCTGAAGAGGATTGGAAGAAATTCTTTGCCTCTCGGGTGACCGTCGATATTGAGTGGTGTCCTCCTTCTTGGGGTCTTCGTCCTTTTGTGGAATGGACTCTTGGTTTTCAGCACGTGGTTGTGCCCGGTTTGAGAGATTCTTCCTTTTACCAGCCAGAGCGGGTTCTGCGGCAGTTTGGTCGCCAACAGACGATTCCTTTTCCGAGGGATGGAATGCTTCGTCCAGTTGCTTACATGGGTCCTGAATTCTCGAGTGAGCTTCAATCGGCTTGGGGAGATGACTGCAATCGTTGGGCTTTCGCTCCTCTGCATCGGGGGAGTGTCTTCCTTCCCGAGAGCTACTTGGATTATTTATTTGGCACCCTTTACCGTGGTATCACTTGGGTTGATGTGCTTCGTGCCGAGTTGTTGGGACAGGGTTTTGAGCCTAGTAGCACTTTGAGATATAGAGAGGCTGCTGTTGATTCGAGTAACATTCTCGCTGACCCTTTCGGTACTCCTTTGGATGACTTTTATTCTAGGAGACGTGCTGCAGCACAGAAGGTTTCGGTGCGTATTAGTGCTCCTTCGTTACCCAAGAAGAAAAGGATTGAGAGACGATCGGGCGGCTCCTTTGAAAGCTAAGAGAAAATTGGATTTTTCTTAGTACCCTAAGAGATTGCAATTTAGACCACTTTGTTTTAGGATTTAATATTTTGATGTCTTTTGTTGCTCAATAAATCCGTTGTAATGGTTTGAATAGTTCATTGAATGAATAAAAATTGCATTTTGTTATTTGAAGTGAATTGGGTATTTTTTGATATGTTTTAGACCGCACCCGAAGGTTGCCTACGTTCCTCCAGTTGGGAGGCTCAGGTCTTCGTAGTTCAAACAAACAAAGACCATTTTTTTTTTTTTTTTTTTTTTTTTTTTTTGATGTGCACCCTGTTTTTTGCCTAGACCGCCCTTTCGGGTTTTCAATCTAGCGGGCTTCTCTTTTGCACGTGCTCTAATTTTTGCCTAGGCCGCCCTTGCGGGTTTTCAACCTAGCGAGCGATTTCTTTTTTTTTTTTTTTTTTTTTTTTTTAATGGTCTTTGTTTATTAAGCGTAGAACCTCTTGAGCTTGTCGAGGTTGACCTCCTTTGGCAGCTGGTCACCATCTAAATCCACGAGCCGGACTGCACCACCGCTTAGTATCTTTTTGACCACGTACGGACCGATCCATCGGGGTCCCCATTTCCCCAGGGGATTCATGGCATTAGGAGGATGTTGTCTTAAGACCAAATCTCCCACATTGATGTTTCGAGGCTTCACTTTTTTGTTGAAAGCTCTTGCCATCCTTTGCTGATATGCCCTCGTGCGTTCGAGTGCCCTTAACCTTTTCTCATCGAGTAAGGCTAGCTGTTCGTATCGACTCTGCATCCAGTTGACCTCGTTGACTTGATTCTCGAGGAGGACCCGTAGAGATGGGACTTCAAGTTCGATAGGGAGCACGGCTTCAGAACCATAGACCAATGCATAAGGAGTTTCTCCTGTTGCGGATCGTATCGACGTGCGGTAGCCCCACAATGCTAATGGTAGCTTTTCGGGCCAATCCCTTCCTGTCGAGGCCATCTTCTTGACGATGGTCTCGATGGTCTTATTTGCTGCTTCGACTGCGCCATTTGCTTGGGGCCGGTAAGGAGATGACTTGTGCTTGGTGATCTTGTATTCTACCAAAAGTGCATCCATTTCCTTCTCGAAGTGAGAGCCGTTGTCGGAAATGATTTCATGAGGCACGCCGTATCGGCACATGATATTAATTTTTACAAATTCGGCCACTTTCTTGGCGTTGAGGGTTCGATAGGCTTGTGCTTCGACCCACTTTGTGAAGTAGTCGACTGCCACTAGGACGAATGACTGCCCATTGCTCCCGGCAGGATGAACTTTACCGATGATGTCTATCCCCCAACAAGAGAAAGGCCAAGGTGTGACCATGTTGTAAAGTTGTGAGGGTGGAGCATGTTGTAGATTAGCGTGGAACTGGCACTTGGCACACCTTTTGACTTTCTCGATACAGTCTCGTTCCATAGTGCTCCAATAGTAACCAATGCGAAGTATCTTCTTGACTAGCATAAACCCATTCATGTGGGGCCCACATTCTCCTTCGTGCACTTCACACATTATCTCTTGAGCTTCGGTCTCATTGGCGCATAAGAGATTGATCCCGTCGTGGTGCCTTTTATATACTCGGTCCCCAATTAGTACGTACCGAGAGGCTAACCTTTGCAGAGCTGCTTGAGACTTCTTATTGATGTTCTCGGGATAAGTGCCGTCTTTGAGGAAGTTCATGATATCTGAATACCACGGAGAGTTTGTTTGAACCTCGTTGATCTCGATGCTCATGCAATATGCCGGACTGTTCCTTCGAGCAATTTTGAAAGGCTTCACCATTTTTCCTTTGGGCATTTCAACTAATGAAGCTATAGTGGCCAGTGCATCGGCGAAGCGATTCTTATCTCTTGGCAGGTAGTTGAAAGTGATCTCTTGGAATTGTTCAACCAGTTCTTCAAGGTGCTGACCATACTGTTGGAGAGTCGGGTCTTGGGTTCGCCATTTGCCCGATTGCTGATTGATAAGGAGCAAAGAGTCGCCGAACACTTCTAGTTCCGTGATGTTTCTGTCGAGAGCTGCTTCTAGCCCTGCTATACATGCTTCGTACTCGGCAATGTTGTTGGTAGCTTCGAATTCCAGGCGTATGGCAATGGGAGTGTAGATGTCTTTTGGATCGACAAGCAATACCCCTATACCAAAACCGTGTTTATTGGCGGCGCCATCGAAAAAAAGTTGCCACTTGTCTTCCTCGGTTGCAGTACAAATTAAATGCTCGTCGGGGAACTGTACATCTTCCCCCTTCACTTCGTCACACGGGAATTCGGCAAGCTGGTCACTGAACACTTTCCCCCTGACGGATTTTAGTGTGACGTAAGTGATATCATAGCCGGCGAGCATGAAGTACCATTTGGCTATTCTTGTTGACATGAAAGGCTTCTCAAAGATGTAGCGGAGCGGGTCCACCTTTGCTACTAGCTTGATCGGAAAAGCTTCCATATAGTGTTTGAGCTTTTGAGTGACCCAAACCAATGCTGCACATGACTTCTCTAAGACAGAGTAGTTCTTTTCGCCTCCTTGGAATCGGCGACTGACAAAATAAATGGCGTTCTCCTTTGTGGACTCTCGTTGCTCTTGTGCTAACATAGCCCCTAGGGCTTCATCATTGACAGTGAGATAAAGCAACAGAGGTTTCTCCTTGTGCGGCGGAACTAGAACAGGAGGGCACGTTAAGTAATGCTTCACTTGCTCGAAGGCTTCTTGGCACGCGTCGTTCCATTCTAGAGCCACATTCTTCTTGAGTAACTTGAAGATTGGCTCGCACATGGAAGTGAGTTGGTGCACAAACCGACTGATGTATTGTAATCTGCCCATGAAGCCTTTAATCTCTTTCTGCGTCTTTGGAGGAGGCATGTCAATGATTGCCTTGATTTTGGAGGGGTCTACTTCGATTCCCCTTTCAGTGACCATATAACCAAGAACTTTGCCTCGGATAACCCCGAATGTGCATTTTGCAGGGTTGAGCCTCATCTTGTGTTGACGAAGCCTTTCGAAGAACTTGCGGAGATCGATCAAATGTTGACCATCGGTCCCTTTGGAGTGAATGATCATGTCGTCCACATAGACCTCGATTTCTTTGTGAATCATATCGTGGAACAAGTCTGTCACGGCTCTTTGGTAGGAAGCCCCAACGTTTCTTAACCCAAACGGCATGACTGTGTAGCAGAAGGTACCCCACGGTGTTGTGAAGGCTGTCTTATGTTGATCTTCCTCGGCCATGAGAATCTGATTGTACCCAGCGAACCCATCCACAAATGAGCGAACCTCGTAGGCAGCAGTGGAGTCGACTAGCATGTCGATATTAGGGAGTGGAAAATCATCCTTTGGGGAAGCTTTGTTTAAATCCCGGAAGTCTACACAAACTCGGACCTTGCCGTTCGCCTTCCTGACTGTCACAATGTTGGCTAACCATGTCGGATACTCGATAACCTTGATGAAACCCACGCTGAGGAGCTTCTCAATCTCTTCTTTGACCTGCAGAGACCATTCTGGCTTGATCTTCCTGAGCTTCTGTTTTACTGGCCTGGCATCTTCTCTGATCGGAATCCTGTGCTCCGCTACCTTTCTGTCTAAACCCGGCATGTCTTTGTATGACCATGCGAACACATCCACGAACTCCCGTAGTAATGCAGTCAATCTGTCTCTGTCGTCTCCCTTGAAGAAGCTTCCAATCTTGGTTTCTTTTGGCTCTTCTTTGGTACCCAGATTAACAACCTGCAATTCTTCGTCAGCCTTTGGACCATTCTCGCCACGACTACGGACTTGTTGAGCAAGTTCATTTAAGTATGTTGTGTTTTCGTGGTCTATTTCATCATAATTTGAATCGTTATTAACTTGTTCGTTAAGTTCATTATTAGTTAATTCATCATTTATGATGTTTGCAATCTCAGGGTACTCAGAAATATCAAATTTTTCATTAGCAAAGAAAGGAAACACACGCTCGGCTATGGCCTCCAAATCCTCTTGGGTGAGGGTATTAGAGACACTCTCGGACTCGAAAGTATGTGTAAGCTGCTCTTCCTTTGTTGCTGTGCGGGGTATGCAACCCATTTCTTGGACTAAGAATTCCTCGGATACCACGGGCCCTTTTGTTGAATACCAATTGTTGATCGGCTCGGAACTTGGCGGGATCTCACTGATAGTCTCGTTTATGATGACGGTGTCATGGATGGCGTTGACTTGGCATTCATTCATTACGGCAAGCTCTTCGAACATGGAGGCTAAATCTGTCAGTTCTTCCCCCTCGGTGATTTCTGTCTCGGACTCTATAGTCTCCTTCCTTCCCCACCATTCACGGGGCGACATGGGAGTTGGTTCCCTTTCGGATTTCTGGATCTCACAATCAGAGAAGATTTCGAGGCCGGGCTTTTTGACACCCTTGTTGTTAACCCATGGTTCGGGAAAGATCATGTATGGAACGTCTTCCCCTTGGCGGACAAAATAACCATTCAACGTCTTGCGGTAAGGCCTTAGATTAGGGACCTCATAACGACGGCCTTCTTTACGAGCTCGGGCCTTTTCGTTTTTGATTGCTTGTTCTTGCTTCAAGTCTTCTTCGGAAGGCTCGTACCCCAAACCGAATGTGTTCTTGACAAATGGGACTTGCACGGGATGTAGGATTCCTTGCTGATATTTCCCTAAGCCTAAACCAGGGAAGTAGTCCATATCCCTCATCATGCGGAGTACTTTGTGATTGCTGGGGGTCCATGATCCGTTTCCCCCTTCTTTGTCAATGGCGTTGATTGAGACGCCGGAGAGAGTGGAGTCTGGTAGACCATGCTGAACTTGGTGGACGGGCTCACCTTTTCTGTGGATAGTAATGTTTTCAGCCATTACGGTCACTATTTCATCACCATTTCGGATCTTGACACATTGGTGGAGAGTTGACGGTACGGCATTAGCACTATGAATCCATGGTCGACCTAACAGTAAGTTGAACGAGGCCGGGATATCAAGCACTTGGAATGGAACGGACATGACCATGCTCCCAAACTCAATGTCAATTTCGATCATACCCATGACTGTACGGGCGGTGCTGTCATAACCTCGGATTACTTGAGTAGAGGGCTTTAAATCAGAATCCTTAAGCCCCAGTATGCTCATGATTCTACCAGGCATGAGATTGAGTGCGGAACCACCGTCCACTAAGACTCTTGAGACGGGCCTCCCCCTTGCTCGTACCTTGAGGTAAATAGCTTCGTTGTGGTCGGAACCAAACGGTGGAAGGTCCATATCGGCAAAGGTGATGACGTTGCCAAAGTGAATGTGACCAATCATTGCTGTGAGGTCCTCGGGAGTAGTATCGGGAGAAACTGATGTATCATCGAGATTGCGAATGACAAGATCTCGATGTTTCTTTGAGGATGCAATGAGGTCCCAAATAGAGATGTTGGCTTGAGTTTTCTTGAGTTGGACAAGTAGAGGATCTTCGGGAGTGTTGTGAGCTTGCGGCCTTTGAGAAGAGGAGCTCGGTGCGGAAGTGGAAGGGTTGCTTGCTATGACTCGACCGGATCGAGTTAGCATATTGACATTCCCATCTTGCTTCTTTTTCCTATTCTCTAGTACTTCCCTCATTACCTCATCATAAGTCACTACATAACAAGAATTGTCAATTTTATTCATAACATTGGGGCCCCCATTCACAATTGGGATTGAATGGGTGGTCCCCTCAAGTTCTCCTATCTCTATTACATTGACATGCTCGTCATTAGTCACTACAAATTCTTTCTTATCTATGAGATCTTGAATGACATTGCGGAGAACGAAGCATTCCTCGGTGGTGTGGCCACTATATTGGTGGTAGCCACAATATTTGTGGTGAGCATGATTGTCGTGGATCGTCTTGGGTTGGTACCCTTGCACGGGTGTGACTTGACCCTTTGCCTTGAGGACCTCGAACACTTCGGTTTGAGTCATGCCTTGGAGAGGCGTGTACATACGGTCACTTCGGGGCCTTTTCCTTTGAGGTGGAGGAACCTTTTTGTAATTCCCCTTGTCAATAGTGACGGCGTTGACCGAGGCCTCTTTTGTGGAGTTGGAAGCGGCCTTGTAGCGGTAAGTAGGAGTGGTCTTCTTAATCTCCTTGAGCAAGTCATCCATGCGTACCCCCGCCTCATACATTTGGGAGAAGTCGGAGTAGCAAGCTCCACTTAGGTGAGTGCGGAGATCAATCTTGAGACACTTGAGAAATATGTCCATTTGCTCTTTTGTGTTCGGCCTCTCAACAATTTCAGAGAGTTTGTCATTCCATCTCCTTGTGAAGTCGATGAAGGACTCATTGTCTCGTTGAGTAGTGTTCTCTAGCTCTTTCCTTGTGGGCCGGTGAGTGGTGTTGCCTTGGTATTGGTTCTTGAAGGCAAGCATGGCGGAGTCCCAATCAAGACGGACAGTGAGCGGGAGAGTAGCATACCAATCTTTTGCCGCCCCCTCGAGAGTGAGAGGAAAGCATTGAGCCATCACCTTGGTGGAGACCTTCTTTGGAACCATTGCCCAAATATAAGTCTCGATGTGAGCCATAGGACAAGAGTTGCCCTTGAATTTGCTTAAGTCGGGCATCTTGAACTTATCAGGAAGAGCGGCCATAGTACTCATGAGGATGGATGATTGATAAAGGCTTGTGTCGGAGCCTTTCCCCATGTTGAGCCCATTGAATTTTTGGTCGATGTAGGCCATGATAGAATCCACCATTTTGGGCTCATTGTTCTCGGAACTTGGTTCCCCCATCTTTTTGGTGCGGGTGCTGACATACGGACTTTTGAATAAACCCTCGGTCCACTCGGATTCATCATCATTGTTCTTGTTCTTTCCCTTGGCAAGGTTGGTGAGCTTTTCTTTCATTAGCTCCATTTCGGCCTCGTGGGCCTCCCTTTGGCTGTCGAGGTGGGATTGCCAAATGTCATCTTTGCTTTGTGCCTCCTTGTTAAGGGTGGAGACTTGCTCTTGGAGGAGTTGGACCATAGTTGAGAGCTGTTCGAGAGACATGGTGTTGCTGCTGCCGGTCATGGTTGATGTTGGAGCTGTTGGAGTGATCTCTTCACGGACTAACCGATTTGCTGAATCCCGGTAGACTTTGTAAGTACCAATTGAACCTATATTGCAGAAGAGGCCCTTGTCAGTCTTGAGTAACACTTGCGGTCCATGAAGAGGCTTAGAGCACACAGTTGGGCACACGACTCGAACCACATAAGAAAAGACTCTTTTTTTTTTTTTTTTTATAAGTCGGAGGGAATGAATCCCTTTTGGGGTTTCTAAGAAAATAATGGAATCGTCACACTAGTATATAGACCATCTCGCGGTCCCATATACTCATCGGATTCCACCACGTTTGTGAATCCTACATGTATCGGGATTAGACTAAATTAATGTAGTAAAGCACATGCGGGGACGGATTTTTATTTTCGTCCAAAATAACCACTTTTGGGGACGGATTTTTATTGCGTCCTTTTCAACAAGTTGGCATGTATGATTTGAAGACATTAGTTTAGGGAAATCTCGGTACATAGAAACCGACTTGAGTCACGGAGTGTTAGACCCTAACTAGAATTTGTGTGGTTTGTGCTCGGCTTGAATATGAGGCTCAAAGGTCACCCCCGGCATGTAGTCTTGAACTACGCCACGGGCTGAGGTTTACCGCTTCGAAAGAGCCAAGGTCTGGTGGAGCTTGAAACTTTCTAGGACGGGCCTCGACGGGTTTGGGGTTGGACTTGTGCGACTCGATAGTGAGCAGTTCATAGGAATATGTGCATGTAGTGTGAGGTCTAACAAGTGACAAATTTTTTTTTTTTTTTTTTTTTTTTGAAAAGAAAGAAAAACACACAAAACACATAAGCACATAAAATTACAACTCCCGAGTCACCCGTGTGACCGGTAAATAAAACACAAAATTAAAACAGTCCGAGGGTTCAATTCTGTTCTGATGCAGGCAACTGTGCCCACACCCCACTGTACTGCTCAGTCACTGAAACCTGTCTCTGTTCTGGAACCAACCCAGAAGCGTGCGCCTCTGAGTTCTGATGTGGGACGCGCGCGCATGGCGCAATCATTATGGGAGGCGCGCGCTTCTGGGACACACCTGTCAGAATGTCAGACTTTGGACTCAGGGGATTGCCCTGGTCCTATGTTCATATTGTAACCCCTGCAGAAGTGATTAGTGCAGAATAACAGAAGAAGAAGATGAAGAACATGAAGAAGTGGGCGATTCTGGTTCTTGATGCGGGATGCGCGCGCCTTAGGCTTAAAAGGCCAGACGCGCGCGCCTCCCCCATCAGGAAACAGAATGCCCAGAAAAGATGTAGATTTCGATCAGAACGCAAGTTTAACCCTCAAATGTCCCCAGCGGAGTCGCCACTGTAGATACCCCGGGTGGGAACACCACGGCCTTAGGCTCGGGCGCGTGATGTTATCCTAGGATGTCTAACTTGATTTTAGATTGTTTTAGAGTCGCCACCTATGTTTTGAGGAACATAAGAAAAACCTATTGATTGTAGCCTAAGTTTTAGTTACGAAAACAGAGATTCTTTGTTTTGAGGTCCGGGGGTTAGATTACGAGATGGGAAGTACCGAAACACCCATCTCGCCCAACTTAAGTTGGTCTTGCTTGATCAAAATCTACATAAATGAAAATGTTCTTCTTCTTCTTCTTCTTTAAGTCATAAAAATGGTGGGTTTAAAATATGATTTGGAATGTAGGAGATAACTCCTTAACCAACCTCAATGAGATGAGGTGATCATTAGAGTCATGTCCCAAAATGATTTGGGTGATTGCACATTTGATTAAAGTAAAAGAGAGAGAGAAGATGAAGTAAAAAAAGAAAGGAAAAGATGGACTTTTACCTACAATTTGAAGAACTTCAAACGTTGCTTGATGAGATCCTTGGAGAACCTTTAGAAAGTGATTTTTTTGTCTAGTTTTCGATCCTTGAAAATGGAGGTAAAGAGAGGTTTTTATAGGTGAAAGAGGGGTGTTTTTGGTGCCAAAACTCAGTCACCAAGAAATCCTTCCCGGGCAAAATCCTGTAAATTGAGCAAGGGAGGGAATCCTGGCCAGAAATCTGTAACTGACGCCCAGAGGCGCGCGCTTCCTGCTTTGGGGTCGGGAGGCGCGCGCGCCTGGCTCTTCCTGTCGGAGGCGCGCGACTCAGAGAAGGCAATTTTGACAGAATGGACTAGAAAGTCAGCCCTGTTATTCAGTTTAGTCCCTGGACTTAACGAAGTCAGTCAGGAACTTAACGGAAGTGACAGGAACTCATGAGGAACACTAAAAATGGGGAGAAACACAAAATCAAATGTGCAATCGGGGTGAGAGGTCCAAGGCGGGGTGTCTACAGTATGCACTCAAGATTCAGAAGTTAACTGAAGACTTAGAAGCTGAAAAAACAAGAGTACGCTTTACACTAGAGAAGTGGATGCAAGATAGGAAAGCATTACTAGACACTTTCAAAGAACTAGAAGAAGTAAAGGAAACCATGAATCAAAGTGAGAAGTACTATCATGAAACCAGAGAAGAAGCTCACCAATGGTTTTATGAATTGAAAGATTTGAAGGAAACTAGAACTAGAGAGTTGGAACCGACAACACTCATAGGTAATGAAGCACCAAATGAGGAAGAATTGGTAGCTAAAGATGAAGTCAAGGAAGTAGAAATTAACCTTGGGGACAATGAAGCTACCCCAATTGTAATTGATGATGATGAACCACCAATGATACCGGTTCGTAGGTCCAGAGGTAGACCAAGAGGTTCTAAGAAGGCTCCAAAAGTATCAAGTGGAAGGCCTAGGGGAAGACCTAGGAAAGTGTAGTTCCATGATTGAAAAAAATGGAACCTAGAGTTATTTTATTTCATAGTAATGATAGTTAATTCTAGTTTAGAGAAAAATACTAGAGTCTATTTAAGCAAATGGCTTTGTTGATTGTTTTGTTCTTAAGTTTATGGCGTATGAGCTATCTAGAACAAGGAAGTATCGGTCAAGTAAAAAGACCATGAGTAGAATTGGCTTATAGAAATGGCCAAGTGAAATTAGTTTTGGTCTAGTAAAATGATCGAAACAAGAATGAAGTAGCCTATTGAAACGGTTAAGTATAAGAGCAATTGGCTTAGTAAAACGGCCAAAATGTGAATGAAAGTAGGTCTAGTGAATCGACCTTCGATGAATAAGTAAATTCTAGTAAAATGACTTCCCTAAGTAGAATTGGTCTATTGGAACGACCAGAAATCTAGTAAACCGATCTTTGGTAAAAGTTACGTCTTTTGGGGACGACCTATTTATGTGAAAGTATTAAGCATAGTACAATGTTTGTATTGTCGTGAGTAATAGTGTTAAATGTGCGAGTTAACCTAGAACAAGTAAGAATAGTCTATTGAAACGACCAATGAAAGTGATTATGGTCTATTGAAATGACCGATGAAAATAGAAATGGTCTAATGAAGCGACCAATAAGTCTAGTAAAGTTAACTAATGAAGATAGTGATGGTCTGTTGAAACGACCAGTGGTCTAGTGAATGACCTATAAATTGAATGTTAGTCTGTAGAGACGATCTATAGTATGAGAGTGCGTGAAAACGCCTCGTATTCTTGATACTAATGATAGTATCATATTATCAGGCAAGTGTTCGAAACGCCAGAGTGGCTGAGTTTATAATGCTAACTCAAGGAAGTATGACGGTGAACGACTATGGTGCTAGATTCACCGAATTGCTAGAATTTGCCCTAACGCTCTTCGATGATAAAGCGCAAAAGGCTCGAGAAATTGAAGCTGGTTTGAGCAACCGAATCCGATATAGAATCACTCCATTAATGCTACCAACCTATGATCAAGTGTTGGAGTGTTGGATAGGACAAGGATAGTGGAGAAAGAATCAGATAGTTATCGCAGTAAGCGAGAAGAGAAGAGTCAACTGAGAAAGAGTCGACTGAATCTAAAGGAAGCTGGAACCGCGATGGGAACAATAATAAGCGGAAGGCTATGACGATCGTGAAAAGGAAGGTAGTACAAGTAAGTACCAGAGTAAAGGCTACGGCAATAGAAATGATGGTAATAAGAACGACGCCAAAGGGCAAGGTTCTGATAAGAAGTGCCAAATGATTGCTTGGCTAAGAATATGAATTTAATTCCTGAGGCGTTAGAGAATTCTTTAGTTATGGATATTCAAACTAGGGAATCGATCCCTATTACATCTATATCTAGGAAGTGTCCTTTGAAATTGGATGAGAAATAACTTGAGGTTGATCTCATTAGTTTAGGACATTGAAGAATTTGATGTAATCTTGGGAATGGTCTAGTTGGCTGCATACCATGCCCATGTGGATTGTTTTAAAGAAAGAAGTCCACTTCAGATTACTATCTAGAGAAGAGTGATGTTCTTAAGGAACGAAACCTAGAACCCGATCGAACCTTATATCGGTAATGAAGGCTCGTAAGCTTTTAAAGAAAGGATGTGAACGATTCTTGGCATACATTGGTGATACGTGCAAGAAGGAAGTAACCGTAGAATCACTTTCTGTGATTAGAGATTTCAAGGACGTGTTTCCTGAGGATTTACCGGGAATACCTCCATAAAGAGAAGTAGAATTTTCTATCGATTTGGTACCGGAGACTTCACCGATATCGAAGGGGCCGTATGGAATGGCTCCGTCAGAATTGAAGAATTAAAGGAGCAACTGCAAGAGTGGTTGGATAAGAGTTTGATTAGACCGAGTGTATCACCATGGGGTGCACCGATGTTGTTGTGAAGAAGAAGGAGGGGTCGATGAGGTTATGTATCGACTATCGTGAATTGAACCGCGTGACGGTAAGGAATCAATACCCGTTGCCATGAATAGATGATTTGTTGATCAACTTTGTGGAGCGTATTATTTCTCGAAGATAGACTAGAGGTCTAGTTATCACCAACTGAGAGTAAAGAAGGAAGATATATCTAAGACGGCCTTTAGAAACGCGATATGGTCATTATGAGTTTGTAGTGATGCCGTTTGGGTTGACTAACGCACCGGCAGCATTCGTGGAGCTTATGAATATAATATTTCAGAAGTTCTTAGACAAATGTGTGATTGTTTTCATTGATGACATCTTGGTGTATTCGAAGACCAAGGAAGAGAATGAAGAGCACTTGAGACTAGTATTGCAAATCTTAAGAGAGCAGAAGTTATATGCTAAATTCAAGAAATGTGAATTTTGGTTGGAGAAGGTGGCGTTCTTAGGACATGTGGTGTCAAAGGATGGGATTGCCGTGGATCCAACAATGATAGAAGCTATTGTGGATTGGGAAAGACCAACTTCGGTAAGTGAGATAAGAAGTTTCCTAGGTTTGGCTGGCTACTATAGGAGATTCGTAAAAGGTTTCTCGAAGTTGTCAGTGCCATTAACGAAATTGGCTCAGAGGGGAGCTAAGTTTGTTTGGTCAGAAGAATGTGAAAAGAGTTTTGAGGAATTGAAGCGACGATTGGTGTCCGCACCAGTTCTTGCTTTATCATCAGGATCTGATGGATTTGTGATATACAGTGATGCCTCACTTAAAGGACTAGGCTGCGTGTTGATGCAGAACGATAAGGTTATAGCTTATGCACCTAGGCAATTAAAGAACCATGAGAAGAATTATCCAACCCATGATCTAGAGTTAGCTGCAGTGGTGTTTGCTTTGAAGATATGGAGGCACTACTTGTATGGGGTGACATGTCAGATTTATACGGATCATAAGAGTCTTAAGTATATATTCACCTAGAAGGAGCTTAATATGAGACAAAGAAGATGGTTGGAGTTATTGAAAGATTATGATTGTACGATTTTGTACCACCCTGGGAAGGCTAATAAGGTGGCGGATGCGTTGAGTAGAAAGAACCGTGGAACGCTAGCGACGCTAATTTCTAAGGAGGAAAGTGCGTGGAACCGCATTAAGATTTCAAGCATGGAAGTGAAAGTGAAGGGTTATTTGGCTCAGATGAGTGCTCAGCCAACGCTTATGGTTAGAATTAAAGAAGCACAAGGGATTGACGAAGAAGTAATGAAAGTACATGAGAGTATCGCTAAAGGGAAGGCAAAAGACTTTCGTGTGGGAGAAGATGGAATCATGAGGTACCAATCTAGGGTATGGGTGCCAGAAAATGAAGATATAAAGAGAGAGATTTTGAAGGAAGCTCATTGTTCGAGATTTTCCGTACATCCTGGAAGTACGAAGATGTATAGGAACTTGAGAGAGATGTTCTGGTGGAACAATATGAAACGAGATATAGCCGAGTTTATATCAAAGTGTTTGGTGTGTAAACAAGTGAAAAGTGAGCACCAGAGACTGGCAGGGTTACTACAGTCATTACCTATTCCTGAGTAGAAATGGGAACATATAGCTATGGATTTGGTAGTAGGGTTACCAAAGACGTTGAGAGGCTATAATGCAATTTGGGTTATTGTGGATAGGCTTACGAAGTCGGTTCACTTTCTAAATGATTCATTAGAGAAATTGGCCAAGTTGTATATTGATGAAATTGTGAGATTGCACGGAATACCAGTTTCGATAGTGTCTGATAGGGATGCGAGGTTTTCGTCGAAATTCTGGAAAAGTCTACAACAAGCATTGGGTACGGAATTGGCAATGAGTACAGCCTTCACCCACAGACGGATGGACAGTCGGAAAGGACTATTCAGACTCTAGAAGATATGTTGAGAGCTACGTCGTTAGACTGACAAGGAACATGGGACGAGCATTTAACGCTAGTGGAATTCGCGTACAACAACAATTTTCATGCTAGTATCGGAAGGGCACCGTACGAGGCATTATATGGAAGGAAGTGTAGATCACCTACTTGCTGGGATGAAGTTGGTGAGAGAAAGTTGACTGGACTGGAACTTATCCAAGTGACCGCTGATAAGGTGCAACAAATTCGGAAATGGTTGTTGACCGCTCAAAGTCGACAGAAGTCGTATGCCGATCGCCGAAGGCGCGATTTAGAGTTTCAATTGGGCGATCACGTGTTCTTGAAAATTTCGCCAACTAAAGGAGTCATGAAGTTTCTGTATTCGAGGGAAGTTAAGCCCTAGATATGTTGGACCATTTGAGATTTTGGAACGAGTTGGGATGGTAGCTTATAAGTTAGCTTTACCACCTGTGCTAGCTGGAGTGCACAATGTATTTCATGTGTCAATGTTAAGGAAGTACATTCCCGATCCGAGTCATGCGATCGAGTATAAACAACTAAGAGTTCATACTGATTTGAGTAATGACGAGGAACCTGTAAAGATAGTAGATCGGAAAGATCAAATCCTAAGGAAGAGGGTGATTCCGTATGTGAAAGTGCAATGGAGCAACCACACGGAAAGAGAAGCTACGTGGGAGCTCGAGAGCGAAATGCGAGAAGCGTACCCCGCACTATTTTCTGATTAAGGTACGTTTAGTTTGGTGGACCAAACTCTTTTAAGGAGGAAATAATGTAATATCCGGCCTTTTTGGCCTTATTTTGTTTATTTTTGAGAAACCCTTTTATTTATTTGGACTCAATTAATTAAGGAGTAAGTACTGGGCTTAGTTGGGCTTAAGTAAATTAAAACCCAATAAGAATATGAAACCCTTTTTGATAGGGAATTGAAAACCCTAAAATATATACTCTCTTTAGTACCCTATTATTATTATTATTTCACAAAGGAAAAGAAACAGAGAACGGGAAAGAGAGAAAGAGGGCGGCGACTGAGAGAAGGAGAGAGAGGAAGCTGCGGGAAGGAAGAAGAAGAAAGAGAAGGGAGAAGAGAAAGAGAAAAGGGAGAAGAGCAAGGTAAAATCCTACCCTCTACGTTAGATTTCTCCGCCTTAATCCTAACTAGTAAATTGTATGAAACCCTAACCCTAAAAGATGAACTAGGGTTTATGATTTGGGATTAAAACAGAGAGAGAGTGATGAATTGAGGACACACTGTGTGTGCGCGGGTGCATGTGTGTGTGCCTGTGTGTGCGCATGTGTGTGTGCTGGGGGGTATGTGTGTGTGCTGCAGTATATGCGGTGTGTGCGTGTGTATATACAGTGTGTGTGGGTGTTTGTTATGGTTGCTGTGAATAGTAAATATGGTGCTGTAAATAGTGAGTATGGTGCTGTGAATAGTGTTTTGAGTGTGAGTAATCGAATACTAAAACACGATAATTGGGAATAGAAACTACGAAACCCTAGGGGTATTTTGGTGAACCTAAAAGGGTATTTTGGGTATAAGATTTAATGGGTAGTACAAACCCTAGAACGGATATCAACCTTAACGGAGTTTAAGAAGATGAAATCATAAGGTTAATCAAGTGAAATAAAGTATGGGACGGAAAGTAAATAGTAAAAACTTGTCCTAAGAATATTTTGTGCATGATTGTAGATTCGTGCGCGTGGTATTGCTAAAGAAGATTAACGCAAGCCATGGTAAGGGATTACGTTCCTAAGTCTTTTGAGATTCATCATTTTTAAGTAGGATCCTCATAATTTTTTCAAGTGTAGCTACCAGTGGCCAGTAGTATTTGAACTTCGATGTTGATATAACGTCTTTTGAATTATCTTACCCTTGATAAGTGTTGTTCAATGGGTATCGTAAGTGAATTGAAATTGTACTATGTGTTCTTGTACCTTTGAACATTATGTGGAATATTGCTGTATCTAATTGAAACAGGTGCAGTTAGCTTAGTCTGATTTAAAAGGACTTAGCAAGAATTAGTCTAAGTGAAAAGGACTAATTAAGATAGTCTAGTTTGATTGAAAAAAATTAGATAAACATGCTACTTGATGAAGTGGCTTAATGATCATGATCGAACTTATAAGAGAGCACCGTGAGGAGGTGTAAGGTCTCTTGACACCATGAAAAGGTGTAACACCCTGAAAAGGTGATGTATGAAACTATGGAATTGACGAACTTATACTAGGGCCATAATTCTTTGAATATGATAACTGTATATTATGTAGGTACAGTTGTATATTATGTAGGTACAGTTAAAGCTTATTGATGTTAGCCTTTCGTTGAAATATATTGTTTGACTCCGTTATTTCGGTCATCTCTCCTTAGCACCCGGAGAGATCCCTTATGAACTTACTGAGCATTGTTCGTTCACCCCTTTCTTATATTCTTTTCCCCAGGTAATAAGTAGTGGAAAGGGTTAGATCGCAGAGCATGGCGGTCTGTGACATGATGAAGGATTTTAAGACAATGGTTTTGGTTTTATGTTAAAGAGCTAGTGGGTTGTACTAGCCGTTAAGATTTGAATTTTAGTTATGCTTCCGCTTTATTTTGAATTATGGTTAAGTAAACTAGCCGTAGTATGTTAACGTTGGATTTGAATTATGTTGACGTTTGAGATTTCCTGGTTATGGATTATTATTATAAATGTTGGAAAGTTTGGGTCGTTACACAGAATCCCCTAAGTGTGCTCTTATATCTGGGTACGACATGGAATTCAGTTGAAAAGTTGGATATGGAGCAACATTACTATGTAGGCCTCACAGGAGCCAAGGGACCAAGAACTGCTGCGCTGCTGCAGCAGCGGTCTTGATTAAGCGGCATATGCCTTCCTTGTTTTTTAATCAATGGTTTGGACCCATGTGGGACTCACAACAAACATAATAGATCCTGACGCTTGATGTGGCCACCCTTGTATCTGGCCTGTGAACTGGGCGGAAGCAGCAGTAAAGCGTAACTAATTCCGGTTCCAAGCCATGTATGCAGCCTTCTCGCTATCTAGGGTGCCACTAACACGCGCTAAGTACGACATGTCTGTGTTGAGATGATCCAAACTGAAAGATCTTGACATGAAATGAAACTTGAATATCAACATGGAAGGCAGAATTCACCAATAGGTCCGTTTATGTCCATAAACAGAACATTATATACATGCTCAAAGAGCATTAGAAAATACATGACCGGTGTACCAGATTTGCCAAAAAATAGCAAAACCAACTGCTTATTAGTAATACTACTACATTCTCTAAGCCAAAACTAAAAGGCAGTAGCTAATTGTTGCGGCCAGGAAGCTTCTCCTTGATCTTGTCCATTATACCTTTCTTCTCATGTTTTCCTTCGTATGCCCCTGCGGTCATATTCATTGTCCTTTGTTCATCCTTGTGACCTCCTGGTAACTTCTCCTTGATCTTGTCGGTGACTCCACCACCATGCCCAGTAGTGCCCCCAATATCAGCCAGAAAAGCTCCGGTAGTGTCGGCACCACCATAGCCAACAGCGGCACCGGTATCAGTGGGATAACCGCCACCAGTTTCTTGGATGGGATCGTCAGTTCTGTGGCTCTGAACCTGATCCCCAGTATGTCCCATCCCCCTCATTTCACAATTAAATGACAACCCAAGTATTCAGTCTCAGCTCGTACTATGTTTACTGCCAATGATGGTAGCTTTTGATGAGAAAGAAAGGCACATGTGCTGGATACAGAAGGAGCTGACACGTTCAGTTTTGGAGGAAAAGGTGGCAATTTGAGGAGTGACATCTGTATAGTGTTGATGGCTCTTTGGATAAGACTGCGTAAGGGTGGCGGTTCTCCGCGCTCATTCCTGCCTAGATCTCGCCATACTGATTGGTTACAGCTGACATGTGCATTAGGATATTGGACTGGAGGATAAACTAGTCATTCCAGTTGATGTCAAGCAACTGTATATGATGATGTGCATACTAACCAGTAAGATTGTATCTTGTTCTTACAACTGTAAAATGGAACATCTACTACATCTCTAAGAAAAATACTCTCTGTCCCGCTTTAAGGTTCTTAGTTTCCTTTTTAGACTGTCCCAATTTAAGGTTCCTACTTTACTTTATTGCCTAAAATGGAAAATGAGACCCACTTGTCATTCTCACAACAAAAACTCACTTTCTCTTTCTTACTTTACTTTTCATACTCGCAGCATTTATTTTTTCTTAATCTCCGTGTAAAGTCAAACTAAGAACATTAATTTGGGACGGAGGGAGTAATAGTTAAATGAGACCCATTTAGTTTTTCTTAATCTCTTGAAACTTTCAAGAGACACCTTATTTTTGCATGCATAATTGTTCCGAAATCTGAAACAGTAATTCAAATTTGCAGGAATCTTAAGATTATGAACTAGGCGGACTCTCTTAGCAGGGTCGATTTGTGGAGGTTCATACCCTGTCATCTTGATGAGAAAACGGTATGGGAAATTACTGATACAATCATGCAAAAATGCATTTCTTTTCTCTTTATGATTGATTAATAAGCACAGACGAAGATGATAATTAACGCTAGAAATGTATGTTGCTGAACTTTTGGACATGCATGACCAAGTTGGCCTAGTTGAAAGTCTGGAAATACCAAAGCAAGGCCTTTCCTCTAGTCTCCCTAGAGACAGAGAAGCCATGAAATGGTAAATTAGCAGGCAAGTCATCCTTGCGTACCATACAAATTAACTCTTTCTGATCTCTAACTTTGTAGTATTTCTTTTACTTGTCATTCCTCCATTAGGTTCGATATAATATCTCCATAAGTTCTTTTAAGGATTTACTCCGTCCCATCTTAAACTTCAAAAAAAAATTGGGCACAAGAATTAAGATGAGAATCTTTAGTATTATAAAATACTCCATCCGTCCCGGACTAAAGTTCTTAGTTTGACTTTACACGGAGATTAAGAAAAAGTAAATGTTGTGAGTATGAAAAGTGAAGTAGGATAAAGTAGGAGAGATAAAGTGGGTAGAAAGTTTTTGTTGTGAGAATGACAAGTGGGTCCCATTATCCATTTTAGGTAATAAAGCAACTAAGAACCTTAGTCTGGGACAAACCAAAAAGGAAAGTAAGAAACTTAGTCTGGGACGGAAGGAGTATAGATAGTGGGGTAGAGTTTTGTGAGTATAGAAAGTGGGTAAGAGAGAGAAAGTGGGGTAGGGAATAGTTAGTGGATAATAGTTGTTATGTATATGACATGTAGGTCCCACACTAGATAAAAAAGTATAAATAACTTTCTTTTTTTGGATTTTAAAGTTTAAAATGGGACACTAAAAGAGAAATTTTTGAAGTTTAAAATAGGACGGGGGAGTATATAGGAAGAAGAAGTGTTGGGTAAGTGAAAGTGTTGTGGGTGCATGGCAAGGGAGATGGCCATACACGTGCTAGATTATTTATTTCAGCTGCTGCACGCTCGGGGTTTTGCAGGGAAAGGTGGCAGGACACATATAAAGTCATGTCGGCTTTCAGATAAGGCCATCCACAATGGTTCAACAACTTATTTCCATTCAACACCTGCTTTATCACTCCACCTCATCTTCTCTCTTCATCCACCTACTTATTCAACAACCCATCAACTTTTACACCTTCCAATGGCTTATTTAATACTTTCCATTCAACATCCTCCCAACTCATTATCATACCCCACCACTTTTATTTTATTTTATTTTTATGATTAGTAAAATAATAATAATAATAATAATAAAAAGGTTTTTAATGGTTGTTATTAGGATCCATTTCACAAAAGAGGGAGATTTTTTTTTTTTTTTTGTCGAAATCTAGTGAAATTTGTACCTATTTATAGAGATTTTTTTTTTTTTTTTTTTTTTTTTTTTTTTTTTTTTTAAATGCAGTTTGAAAAAAGGGGTGGAAAAATAAATGCCAACCAACCATAGGTCGACAAGTGGCGAAATCTGGTTGGAAAGGAAGATAAGTCGGCCACTTGAAAAGCTCACTCGCCCGGATCGCGCGTGTCATACACGCGCCTAGTCGGAACCAATGAAACGCTGACGCGTGTCTCCTCGGCTGGCCCACCTCCTGCACCAACGCCTGTTGAACCCGTTCAATAACCCCCCTTTTCCAACAACTTGTTCAATACCCCATTGCATCCCTCACCCCTATTGACCACCCTCCAACAACTCATTCAATAGCCCATTGTGGGTGGTCTAAGATTGGCCAGTATGATAAGTCAATAGGTCTGTTTGACTTGTATACTGGAAACTGAAGGTGGCAATTTTCCCCGTCCATAACTGAATTTCAACATTTGTTGGTTAATTGCTTCTACTTTTGTATTTTTCCCAGCAAACTTGTCAAGTTTACCGTTTATCTTAAAGCTTAAGTTAACGGATAGGGGCTCAACTATAATTAAAAATCAAGTCCTAATAACCCCTCCACCTTTCATCGTGTGAACCAACCACACTAGGAAAGTAAACAAGTGGTCTCCAATTGTGCGCAATTTTATTCGGGTAAACAAATTTAAGCAGGACTATTTGAACCCTTGACCTTTGTCAAACAAATGCTCTGATACCATTCAAGTTTACCACCACTGATCCAAAAGCTTGGAGCTCAACTATGTATATCAAATAGCCTTGATAAAAATTCAATAAAACAAGGCAGATTAGCGTGCTATGATGAACGCTAAATTTGCTGCAGCCAACTGACCGGATTGTGTAATTTGGCTTTACTTTTGACTGAGATTTTTGACATATGTGGGGGCAAATCTTAAGCTAAGTTAATACAGGACATTGATATTTCAAATAATTACTTATTTGAAATACCGTGTATTACTTATTTTAACAAGACACTACTTCAGATATAAATACCCAATGAGCATCACATACATAATATATGCAGAGCAGTTTTGCCTGACAAGATGCAAAACCAACTGCTTACACAAACAAACTTAACTAAACCAACAAACATAAACAGAAATTAACACCCCCATATACAATGCCATGGGGATTATTATTGTAGAATATATATGTAAAAACAGACACGCTAATTAATTAATCACGGTTGCTGCCTGGAAGAACGTCCTTGATTTTGTCCACCATCCCTTTCTTCTCATTCCCCTGCTCTCCCTCGTAACCACATGCTGCCCCTGTGGTTGTAGTCGAACTTTTGTTCCCTCCGGGGAGCTTCTCCTTGATCTTGTCTTTGATTCCCTTCTTCCTCCTTCCTCCCATCCCATCATCCTCCGACTGCACCATAAAACACTAATCAGTTTCGGCCCTAGCTATATGAAAATCTGACAAAGTAAAGACCACAAACAACTTACAGAGCTAGAACTGGAGCTGCCGGAACGATGGAGCTTGCCGGTGACACCATGGTGTTGCTTCTGGCCCTCGTGACTATAACTGCCACCACCCATGTTGCCTTCACTCTGATGAGTTGGGTTGTTTCCGCACTCGCCGGTTGTCCTCCGGGCCTGATCTCTGGTGTGTGCAATACCCTCCATTTTCCAACTAAAACAGTTTTAGAATGCTACAAAATTATTTTTGAAAAACCTTTTGTATGATATTGATGGAGATGATTGATGAGTTGAAGAGATTGTCTTGGGGATTTAAATAGGGAGAAGAAGTGATGCGTATGTGAAAGTGTTGTGGGTGCATGGCATGGGATATAACCATACACGTACTAGATTAGATAAGCTGCCGACACCTTCGAGGAGGGGCATCTGTAAAGTTATGGCGGCTTTTCGGATAAGATTGGCCAATACTCCCTCCGTCCCAGCACAACAGTAGGATTTCTTTCCCTTTTAAACCCGTCTCAAAACACTTGAGACTGTCCAAAATGAAAATATTTTAATATATTTATATTCAACCATTGGCCAATACTCCCTCTGCCTCAGCACAAATAGGATTTCTTTCCTTTTTAAGTCGTCTCAGAACAATTGAGACTGCCAAAAATGAAAATGTTTTAATATATTTATATTCAACAAACACCACCATTCAGTGGCGGATGCACATATGTTTCAATGGGGTCAATTGACCCCCTCGAACTTTGTGTTTATTCCACTTCAACCCTTTAACTTATTTGTAAAATGATGTATGTCTCTCAATCGACCCCCCTCAAATTATATAGTATGACCCCCCTCAACATTAGGTATTTATACTTTATACTCCCTTCACCGTCCATTCCAAAATGAATGTCTATTTAGAAAAAATTGATAAATTTCTATTTCTAAAATCTTTGTCCGTAATATATTTTTACCAATTTTTTTCTTTATACATTGCAAAACTTAAAGAATAAAAAGTCAATATGAACAATATTTATGCATTTTTATCATTAAATTTATAAAAAAAGCACGCATTTTCAAAATAGTTCTACAATTAAAAAATAGACAATAATTTTGAGACGAGAGAATAGTGTAAACATTTTAGGGCAATGCTAAGCATACAAAAGATGGCTACAAAATGAAGGATACAAGATGTGGTGGCGATATTTCATTGGCTACATCGATAGTGGACCCGGCACACTCTAATTAAAAACACCAATATAATTATGACACCTCATTTTGTAAGCCACATTTTCTAGCCATCTTTTGTAACTTTATTATTTCCCAACATTTTATCCCAAAAAAACTCAAAACATACTTATATTACTACTTAATTTGAAAAACAAAAACAAAACCAAAACATAAAATCAATTTATAAACTATAGATTTTATAACATGTTTCGTTGCTTGACACTTAAAATTATGTTTAACATAAAAGTCGCATGACCAAATGTTTGAAACTTTTAACACAGTGTTTTCAATTAAAAAAAAAAAAGTAAAAATCACCTCTTTCATTTAGGTCCGTCCCAAAATAAATGTTGTGTTTCTAAATAATAAAGTATAAGTTTTCGTGTTCTATCATTGACAAACAACACATGTTTTTAAAACGTAACAATATTACTCCCTCCGTCCCGAATTAATGTTCTTAATTTGACTTTGTACGGAGAGTTAAGATAAATTAATGTTGTGAGTGTGAAAAGTAAAGTGGGAAAGAGAATGTGGGTAGGAAGTTTTTGTTGTGAGAATGACAGGTGGGTCACATGGTCCATTTTAAGTAATAAAGGAAAGTAAGAACCTTAAATTGGGACAGACTAAAAAGGAAAGTAAGAACCTTAAAGCGGGATAAAGGTAGTAACATTTATGTTTTTAATATTGTATTTTTATTTTTTTTCGTCGCTTTAAATTTTGACCCCCCCTCACTAAATTTTCTGGATCCGCCACTGCCACCATTTAACCCCACTCATTCTCTCTCCATTTACCACCGCTCATTTTATTCAACCAACACTACTATTTATCCCTCATTCTCTCTCTTCATTTTCTACCACACATTCACTATTTTTTCTTAATTATTGTGCCAATTCCTCTAGTCATACTTGTGCTGGGACGGAGGGAGTATATGATTGATCAGTCAATGGGTCTGTTTGACTTGTATACTGGGGAAGAGGTGGCAGTTTCCGCGTCTCCAACTGAATTTCAAAATATCTGTTGAATTGTACTTGCCGAACGTGTCGCTACCATTTCGTAGTTTCATAGGAAACTTCTTGAAAAATTAAAGACAGATTAATGTGCTATGATGAACGTGAAAACCAGCTGCAGCCATCAACGGGATAACGGATTGGGACACTTCCCTTCACCTATGACTGAGACTATTTGACATCTACGGGCAGGGTTGACCCTGTAAAATTTGAGGCGCTTGGTGATTTTTTTGGCCGGAGCCCTTATTTAATGTTTGTGATTTTTAACCAAAAATAAATAAAAGAATGATCAACATAAAACTAATGAAGAATATTCATTCCAAATAAAATATACGATATATTTCTACAAGACGTCACTAATTTAACAAAAATCAATTGAATAAACCAAAGACATATTACAATTTAAGAACAATATTTTCATTTCTTTTTGCAACTTCACAAATGGAATTCCTAAATTCAATCTCAAACAAAATTAGTATAAATAATCAACTAAATTAAACCCTAAATTTCAATTCAAAAAAAAAAAAACACATTCAAACTCTAGTGGTGCGTGAAGTCCTCAGAATAGAATGCCGACGTCCGTTCTCTCTCTCTCTCTCTGTTTTGTAGCCTATGTGTAGGGCTGTAAACGAGCCGAGTCGAGCTTTGGGGTGTCGAGCTCGAGCTCGTTTAAAACTTATCGAGCTCGAGCTTTTATCGAGCTCAAGCTCGAGCCCACTTGCTTGTTCGAGCTCGCGAGCTGCTCGCGAACAACTCGAGTCGATATCGAACTCGAGTTTTAACGAGCCGCGCTTAGACATTTTTTAAAGAAAAATATGGTCTTAACGAGCTTATCGAGCCGAATTCGAGCCGTTCGAAAACAAAAATTCAATTTTAATGAGCTTATCGAGCCGAACTTGAGCTTTTAACGAGCTAAACACGGTCGGCTCGATAACAAAAACGAGCTTGACAA
The DNA here is from genome assembly GCA_026119855.1 of Campanula takesimana. Lineage (NCBI taxonomy): Eukaryota > Viridiplantae > Streptophyta > Magnoliopsida > Asterales > Campanulaceae > Campanula > Campanula takesimana. Next base: position 241,091 of record JAOWBW010000959.1, on the reverse strand, counting down.
TCGGTTCGAGCTCGACTCGAGCTACACCTCGAGCTCACCTCGAGCTCGAGTTTTCACGAGCCGAGTCCGAGCTGAGCTCGAGCCAGCTCGGTTCGTATAACAGCCCTACCGCTGTGTTTTGGTCATCTTGAGCTTGCGATAATGAAGTACGGAGGGTATAACACACCGGTCAATTAGTCAAAATCCAATAAAGAATAGAATTAGGAAAAGGAATTTGGGTTGCTTAATGTGTTGTGGCTAGGGGTGGAAAATTGTACTCGTCCGTACCAACCAACTCGTATACCAACCGTACCAATTATGATTGGTATAAAGAAGTCGGTATACCGAACTTTTTGGTAGGTAGTACCGTACCATTTTTGTCTAATTGGTTGGTACACGGTATACAATATCGACTTCGGTTGGTATACCATGTACCAACTTTATATATATATATATATATATATATATATATATATATATATATATATATATATATATATATATATATATACATACACACACACACATGCACACATATATAATACTCCGTATAATTGTATACGTACTTGAAATATTCAAAGGGTAGTTTGGTCTATTTGATATTTATTGATTTTTTTTTTTTTAATACGTGTTCTAAAACTAAAAGTATTTTGGGAAGAATAGAGTATCAAACATTAATTCCCTTTTTCTAACCTCAAGTCCTTAAGTTACTTTATTACGATTTAGGAAAAAAAATTCAAACTACCTTATTGTAATCTTTTGGTTTTGGAGTCGTGGTGAATATTATATAAAGTTACTGTATTGTTTAGCTTTCAAAACATCAGTTGTTCTACTTTTCTTTAGTTTCAAAACATTATAATTTGTATTTGATATATATTTTTATGTTATAATGTAATTTTTTATACTAGACAAAAAAGTCTAATATAAAAATGCAACTTTTTTTGTCTTCATTTACATTTGGTATATATCGAGTACCAACCGTACCAATAAACTTGGTATACCAACTTTGCGGTTGGTACTGGTACATATTTTTGTGTACCAAATTATACTTGGTTAGTACACGTTACAAGCAAAATACACTTAGTATACCTACCAATCCACGGTTTTTTTTTTTTTTTTCAAATAATAGGTTTTCTTAAAAATATACTCCATCCGTCCCATTTCAATGGGCACAAAGTGGCTCTCGCACGGGAATTAAGAAAAGTATAAATGTTGTGAGTATGAAAAGTGACTGGGAGAGAGAAAGTGTAAATGTTGTGAGTGTAATAGTAAAGTAGGAGAGAGAATGAGTGGGATAAATAGTAAAGATTCTTTCCATTTTTAGTAATGTGCCCATTGTAATGGGTCGCCCAAAATGGAAGTTTGTGTCCATTGTAATGGGACGGAGGGAGTATATACCAAAACAACAACCCTAAAAACTTATATACCAAACTAACACTTTTTTATAAAACTGGAAGTGGGAGTTCCGGTTTTAGTTTTGAATCCGGAAATCCCACTTCCGGAATTGAACTTTTTTTTTTTTTTTTTTTGTGCGAAATCTGGCTTTTTTTTTTTTTTTTGAATCCGAAACTGGTAGTTCCGGTTTTGTAACTTTTTTTTTGAAAAAAACAAAAAAAAAAAACATTAAAACCCCACCCACCGAAAGTTGTTTGGCATTTACCTTAAATCCGGAACTGCCAGTTCCGGTTTTGTATTTTTTTTTCTTCCGAAATCTGTATTTTTAAAAACCCGACCCACCCACCTTCAGTGCAAGAAAAGAGAAAGGGAGAAGGCATTGGGGAAAAAAGAAAGAAAAGAAGAAAAGGAAAGAGAAAGAAGAAGAGGAAGAAGGAGGAAAATCTTCCTAAAAAACTGTAAGTTTTTTTTAATTATTTTTATATTTTGTAATTTTAAAAGCGGCAGTCCGAGTTCCGTATTTTTCAATTCTAATATGATAATTATTTTTTCAAGTAAAATAAAATAAAATTTTCTTTATCACCAAAATCTTGATTTTTTCATGATTTTAAAGGCTATTTTTGACATACTTAGACTAGGATTTGATGAAAAGTGTTAAAACAAATTTTGTTGTTCTCTGTAAGATCTTTCTATAGGCAGATTATTTGGTTAATTTGGACTTACATTGAATGAGTTATGGTTGATCAAAGTTGAGTTTTTAATTTAAATCTTGATTTTTTTTCATGATTTTGAAGGCTTTTTTTGCCATACTTATACTAGGATTTGACGAAAAGTGTTAAAACAAATTTTGTTGTACTCTGTGTAATATTTATATAGGCAGTTTATTTGGTTAATTTGGACTTTAAATTGAATGAGTCATGGTTGGTCAAAGTTGAGTACTTATGTAATATTTCCTATGTGACCGGGATGTGGTCACTGAATATTTGGATTTATTAATGTAGGATTTATGTATTATTTCCTATGTTACCGGGATGTGGTCACTAAGTGTTTGGGATGATTAATGAAGTATTTGTTGGACATGTTATTTTTATCGAGTAAAACCAGTATTCCCTAAAGAGAATGAAGATAAGGGAACTAGTAAATGATTACCTATGTGACCGGGATGTGGTCACTAAATGTTTGAATGTATTAATGTTGGATTTTGGATAAGCTTATTCTATCCTATGTGACCGGGATGTGGTCACTAATTTCTTGTTATTTCTATTCAATAAAATCAACGTTTTCCAATCATTTTTTATAAAAAAAATAATAATCATTTGTTTATAAACAAAAACAAATATTTCACATTACTAAATGAAATTACATGGTAACAACGGTTGATTATATTACAAGTTCAAATAAAACCACAATACATAAAATTCTAAAATATTACAGAAATTTCAAAACGAAAGATGAAAACAACGACTTGATTGTAAGCCCTACGAGTTGGACACCTCCTTCGCGTGTGACCTTCAACCTTACAAATCCCACAACGATTTTTTTTTGGCAACTTGCCAATCCATAGTATTTCTCAATCTCCTTGACTTGGGTCTCCCTTGCTTCTTATCGCGTCGAAGGTCCTCATTCGGTTCAAAAATGGGGACAAAACCGTCCACGTTCCAATAGGCCTCGTCATGGATCGGTTGAAAAGTGCCCCTCCATGTCTTGTGGTAAAAGTCAAGGTTGTAAAACTCTGAGATGTAGCCCACACTATTGATGTTTTGCGCTTTGAAACACGCAATAGCATGCGAACATGAGTAATGAAATTGGACCCATTTTCCACAAGTGCATTTTTGTTCACCCAATTTTCAACTCAGAATCAGCCTTAACCATACCCAAAAGCTCTCGTCCTATGAACATAGCATCTAAGTTTGGATGATCTTCGCTAATTCCTGTAGCCAAGTAGCAATGAGGACCAATGTATTTGATTATTTCCCAATACGTAATGTTCTTCAAACTCACATTCACATTAAAATTACATGGGAAATCTTTCGCCTAACACTCAATAGTCCACTTGCTGGGTGTGCTCCTTTTTACCTTGAACCGCAGATTCTTCTTAATATGAAATATGTTCATTTTATGTTGAACCTCAAACTTCTTTGCAAACCGAAGACCTTTGTAAATTTCTGATCCTTCCTCTTCTACATTCCAAAATCAAACTTATTATATTGGTTATCATCATAAATCTCTGATCCTTTCCCAATATCTTGATAAAAAGGATACTCTGCTCTACCATAGTATTGATTTTACTGCTCTTCATAAGGAACCAATTCCACTCTCAAATCTTCCCTCACCCCATCATCACTCTCGTTATCACTAACATCAGTAGCACTATTGTCACGCCCTCAAATCCGCGGTCGCACGGACCTCGAAGAGTGGCGAACGAAACGAGAATCAATCTGAAACTCAAAATGAGACCTGAATTTTTCTTCATTTTATAAACAAACCAAACCAAAACTAGACAATACAATACAAGAGATCGAGTTAAGTACATCAGAGCTACTAACCCCAGACCGAAAACCAAGTATTACAAACCAATATCTACAAACATACATATGCACACAAGTTAATATACACAAAGCAAAGTACTAGTCTTCCACAAAGCAAAATGACTTCTACTCTAGATCCAACCCTCTAGCGCCAAAACATCACGATTCTTCTCTAAGCTCCACCTGGGAAGGGGAAAAGAATAAAGGGGTGAGCACAAATTGCCCAGTAAAGAACCTGCCAACAGGGTTAGGATAGTGTATAGAATCCCAAATCAATTTAACAAAACGGTAATGATCAAATCATTTGATGTATATCAAGACCTTTCAAGATCAAACCCATCCCAGTAAATGAAATGAAACGATAACAAAGAATTTCGATGTCTATTCCATAGCACTTATGAGTCGGCCGAATGCCCAATGTCAAGTCAAGTCAAGGTTCAAGGTTGGCTCAAACATCAAATTATCGCCTGCAGAGGATAATTTGATCTCGGAGCCGCGAGACAACAACCGGTGTTGGATCCTCTATTAGTCGAGGATTTCAAGTATTCAAGGTTCAAGTAACTCAAAGTGTCTATGGCGGAGTAACAAAGAACAATACGAGTAATAATATCAAGTTGTTCCAATAACAATGGCAAGAAAGTTTCTAGGTTGACAAGAACCCCTTACCTCAAACACCAGCTACTCCAAAACGATACTCAAATCAGATAAGACTCCTCAATCTAACATAACAAAGAGTACAAAGTCCACGAGTTAGTATCCATTTTCAATACGTTCAAAGATAAACAACAATTAACACGTCAAGTGAACATCATACAACAATACACTGTTTTGCCCAAATGAGTTAAGAGTCAGTTTCTAAAACCATCACATATAAAAGGTACTCTGAAAACTACTCAACTTAGAACAAAGAACCATCAAATTCCATTTCCGAACGAATTTTCTATGAATTATCCAATCTTGCTCTATTTAGCTCGTTTTAAAAAAGCAGCAGCCATGAAGAAGTTAAATCTGAGATTTCAAGAGTCTTAATTTACATAAACTAATTTTACCATTGGAAAGCACATGAAAAACTAATGAGTTTAGGCTCAAGAATCACTTGATTCCGAGTCCGGATGAATTATTTATGATTTACGCGAGTTTAAGTAAATTTCATAAACAAATGACCGAACACAGCTGCGAAAACAGAAATTCCGGGAAAAATACATAAACCTTTTGTATCTGAAATCTTTCTCATTGAAAAACTCTTTAAAAATTAGTCAAGTTAGACTCTAAAATCATTTCATTTGGAATTGGAATGACCAAGTTATGATCAATTCAGATTGAACTAATATTCCTAGCAAAATATAGGGACCAAACTGCAGTATCAAAATTCACAAGGACCAGATTGTAATTATCACAAACACAGGGACCTAATTGAAACTTTTGGAATTAACATCTTCATCTTCGTTAACCCAGCAACTATGATTTTTCTACAAGAACCCATCATGCTTCACTTCAATTCATGGTTTTATTTAATTATTGAAACCACAATTCTTTTTCATCAATTAGTACTTCATGTAGCATAAATATATACAACTTCAAAATGAAAAGCTAAATTAGCAAATTAATTAATCACCAACCAAACCCATTACCAAAATCAACAAATTAAGCTCAATTGTACTTAATCACAGACACAAAAACAGAGTTAAATACACTTACAATCAAGACACTTGATTTATTTTACTGTCCTTTTCCTCTTCTGATTTCTCGTTCTCTCTCAGCTTTTCTCTCAACAATGGATGGTATAAGTGTTGGGGAGGTTACTATGCAACAAGTCTGGTGTAAGGATATGAGTCATGAGGTGGTCTCCCATGAGAACAAGGGGATCCGTCTCATGCATGAGACGGGTCGCCCCATGACCCATGGGCCGAACCCGCCACGTGGCAACCCACCATTGGCCGATTTTTTTTTTTTTTTTTTTTTTTTGAGTTTTATATTTTTTTTTCGGCTTTTCAGTGGTTTAGCAAAAAATAATAGTTACCATCTCTTAAAGTAACATTGTTCATAAGTAAACGTAATACTTGTTTTAAAAAAACAAAAGCTCGTTTTTACCCATTTGAAAAGTAATAACTTATGTATATGAATGTAATAGTAAGTTTATACAAGTAAATGTAACACTTTGATTGACGAAATTGTAACAGATTTCTATAGATAATGTAATACTTTTACATGTATCATGATAAATTTGACCCCATTGTAACTTATTGTTTGAAAACAAATAGATATCTATACATATGTATTACAATTATTTACAAATACTATTACATATAAATAACACGTTTGTTACATTTTAGTTATAATAAGTATTACTTTGGCAAACGAAGAAAACGTAGGAATAACACTATTACTTTAAGAGATGGTAACTATTACTTTAAGAGATGGTAACTATTACTTTTCACAAACCGAAAAAAAACCAAAAATAAAAATATAAAAAAAGCAAAAAAGCAAAAAAAAAAAAAAAAAAAAAAAAAAATTTTTTTTTTTTTTGGGCCAATGAGGGGCTGCCACGTGGCAGGGTCCCCCCATGGGTCCTGGAGCAGGGTTGTGGGTCGGGTAATGGGTCAAAAAAATGACCCGTCTCACCCATGAGACGGGTTGGAGTGTTCTCACACGAGTTTTTGTCATGAGTCATTTGGTGTTAGTCCCACTTGATTTACAGCTCCTACTTTACCATGTGAATGAAAGGTGAATGTCATTATTTTTTTGCTCCCTTTACACGTGTCCCACAACAAATACCAAAACAATGAAATATTCTATTATGACCATTTTATTTACTCCCTCCGTCCCAAACTAAAAGTCCTACTTTTTACTATAACAATATCATTTAATTAATCAGATTATTTATTTAATATAATTAATTTAATTGCAAAACATACTCAACCAAATCAATTACATAAATGTACCCATAAATAGTACCAAATATAAGCATACAATTGTGACCAATTATTTGGGGTGTTACAACTATCCTCATCTTCATATCCATCATCATGACCTTCATTTATGTACGAGTCAATCATCTCTTCATAATCTTCATCTTCCTCTTCTTCATTAAACAAATCATGTCTGTCTTCCTCGCCCCCTCTCTCTTCCTCTCACTCTTCCTCTTCCACATGTCTTGATGTACTTGCTCTAAAGTCCCACTCACGGTGGCAGCTTAAAGAACCCATCTGAAGGTTATCCGCGTCATGACCATAGTCTTCCTGTCCCTCCCCCTCTTCCTCTCCTTCATCAACATTTACATTATCAACTAAACTTATCTTATCATACAACTGTAAGCTAGACATCACAACAAACTGAGTAGCAACATCAAACATGAGGTCCATACATGTATTATCCTCAATGATAAAAGGAATGTAATTTGCAACTCCATGACCAATTACATGAGGATATCTACAAATAACTTGTAATTGAACAAAATGTCGATCTACATCAATCGCATTACATAACCTCTTAATCAACTTTTTGTACCTCCAACGAGTTTTAGCCTTAAGATGTTTTTTTGGCCCCTTTTCATAATGTTCACCTTCAAACGGATTTTCATCACCCCTTCCCCAATAGCACATGAAAACAAGTGGAAGTCCATTTATATTTATTCCTAAGAATTGAAAAAATCAATTGTCAAAACCTTAATTTAACATTATAATCACCATATTTTATTAAAAAAAAACAAACAAACAAATGAACTACACTTTTATAATCACAAACACAAGAAAATGAACATGGAGCATAAACAAGCAATCTCATACAAATTTGTTAGGCCATATTTGAAATTTATACTCCCTCCGTTCCTGGAAAGTTGCAACAATTTTCTATTTTGGGCATTCCAATTAAGTTGCAACAAGTCCAAATAAGGAAACTCTTTATTACTTTTATAATCCTCCACTCATTCTCTCTCTTCCTCCCAACCACTCATTATTCTCCACTCATTCTCTTTTCACCCCCACTAATTCTCTCTCTTCCTCTTAACCTTTCATTTTTAATATAATACCCCTTTCTTAATTTTTGTGCTTCCCCTTCCATGTTGCAACTTTCCCGGAACGGAGGGAGTATATGTATACTTGCATAATAACAAAAGGATGAACAAAATTTAAATCAACAGTTAAATATCTTCAATCATAGAAAACGAAAAAAAAAAAAAAAAAAAAACCATTTTTAAGATTTTGCCAAAACTGGATGAATGGAAGGGAAGGGAAGGGAAGGGAAGGGATATGGGAGTAAAATGATATGGAAATTTTACGTTTTCAAAAAAAAAAAGAGGCAAAACCGGAATTGGCAATTCCGGATTTTAAGTAATAATTGTGTCCCTGTCGACAGTTTAAAAAAAATAAATAAATTACAAAATCGGAACCACCAGTTCCGGATTCAACAGCAACAAAAAAAAATGCCAGATTTCGCAAAAAAAAAAAAGGTCAATTCCGGAAGTGGGACTTCCGGATTCAACACTAAAACCGGAACTCCCACTTCCGGTTTTATAAAAAAGTGTTAGTTTGGTATATTCTCCCTCCGTCCCAGCACAAGTAGGAATTCTTTCCCTTTTAGGCCGTCCCAAAACAATTGAGACTGCCCAAAATGGAAATGTTTTAATATATTTATATTCAACCAACACCACCATTTAACCCCACTCATTATCTCTTCATTTTCCACCACTCATTTTATTCAACCAACACTACTATTTACCCCACTCATTATCTCTCTTCATTTTCTACCACACATTCACTATTTTTCTTAATTATTGTGCCCACTCCTCTACTCCTACTTGTGCTGGGACGGAGGGAGTATACCAAAACAACAACCCTAAAATACTCCCTCCGTCCCAGTACAAGTAGGACTAGAGGAGTTGGCACAATAATTAAGAAAAACTAGTAAATGTATGGTAGAAAATGAAGGGAGAGAATGAGTGGAGTAAATAGTAGTGTTAGTTGGATAATTGAGTGGTGGAAAATGAAGAGAGAGAATGAGTGAGATAAATAGTAGTGTTGATTGAATAAATTGAGTGGTGAAAAATAAATAGAGATAATGAGTGAGGTTGAAACATTTCCATTTTTGGTAGTGATGGGGATCATGATGGAGATTTGTTTAGATTTAATTTTAATTATTATTATGTATTTTCGAAATTTTATTTAATTAGGTGATGAAATCATGTTTTAGAGTTGATTTATGCAATATTTTGATGTTTTCTAGTTGATTTAGGTTACTATATAGATTAGGAATATTTTTAGTAGTGTTTAACTTGATTTCCAAGTCTTAGGAGTGCTATAAAAATAGGGATTTTTTTTTCAAATAATTCCGTTTGGAATTAGTATGTACCCAAATGACACTATGGAAATTTTATGTATCAAAATGACCACTTCTTGGGAAGTCGGCATTGGCAATGCCATTGAAGTCGGAATTACCAATGCCGACTTTAGCTTAGGCAAATTTCTGTGATTAGGGTTAGTGTTAATCACTAACGGTTGCATTGTTTTTAGTGTCAAGTGAAGTCGGCATTGGCAACGCCGACTTCAACTAGGGTTTTTGAGAAAATCGGCATTGCCAATGCCGACTTCATCATGTTATAACAACACCTCTTTTTTCTCATTTTTTCATAGCCATTTTCAGTCCACCTCTTCTTCCTCATTCTTTCCTGGCCATTTTCTCGATCTTTCATAGCCAATTTCTGTCCATTTCAATTTCAAAACTCAACATTCTTCTCCAATATTTTGTGAATCAAGCATTTAAGGTATATTTTATTATTTTTTATATATTTTGATTTGTATAATGTGATTGTAAACTAGAGTTATTTGTTGCTTTTTAATAAAATGCATTGCTATTAAAATAATAATTAAGATTTTGACTGTCGAATTAATTTGTTTAGGGAAAAATATGAGCGGACTTCCACTTATTTTCTTGTGCTACTGGGGAGGAGATGATGAACACCCGTTTGGAGATAGTAATCTTGAACAGGGGCCGAAATTTCCACTTAGGGCAAAAACTCGTTGGACTTACAAAAAATTGATTAGGAAGTTATATAAGAAAATTGGGGTAGATCCAAGGGATATTAAGTTCAAAGTTATTTGTAGATATCCTCATATGATGGGCAATGGGTTTGCAAATTACATTCCGCTTGAAGTTGAGGATGATATGTGTATGAAAGTCATGTTTGATGTTTCTACTCAATTAGGTGGGGTGAGTAGCTTGCAGTTGTATATTATCATGGATTTTGGACTTTTTGATAATAATGTGCGTTCTGATGAGGTTGTAACACGTGAGGATCCGATACAAAATGATAACTCTTTCGACATGGGTAATTTTCATACATGTTTGGGTTCTCCAAATTACTACCCTGAGAGAGATGCTGGTGGTTTTGAAACACATGTGGAAGAGGAAGCGGAAGTGGAACCGGAAGTGGAAGCAGAAGTGGAAGGGGGAAGGGGATGAGATAGAGGAACGTGAAAATGATGATGATTCAGATTATGAAGCTTATATCCTTGCAGTAAGTTCTGATGCTGATTCGGGATATGAAGATTGTTCGAGTCCGACTGATAGCGAGAATGAGGGTGATGATGGGGAAGGTGGTGATGTAGGAGCACACATGATTACTTTTCAAGGTGAACCGTAGAATCAAATGTATGGGAGAGGAGACTATCAATTTTACCGCGATATTGGTGAAGGATCAGAGAATTATGATAATAGTGAATACAAGTTTGCAGAATAGAATGCGGAGACTGATGGAATCGCCAAAGGTATTCGCTTCTCAGATAAGATTGCAGTGCAGTATCAAATAAAGAAGTACCATATTACGAAGGATCTGAGGTTCAAGGTGAAAAAGAGCACACCGCAAAAGTGGACTATTGAGTGTTTGGTGAAACAGTTCCCCTGCAATTTCTATGTGAATGTGAGTCTGAAGAAGGGTGGGTATTGGGAAGTAACTAAGTACAAGGGTCCACATTCTTGCTTGGCTTCAGATGTTAGCGGCGATCATCCTAATTTAGATGCTAAGTTTATAGGACGAGAAGTTATGGACCTTGTCAAGGCTGATCCAGAGTACAAGATTAAGCTTATTATGATAACAATAAAATCAAAGTACGGTAAGGATGTTTCATATCGGAAGGCATGGTGTGGTAAACAAAAAGCCATCGCTGAAGCATATGGGGACTGGGATGAATCTTATAAAAAGTTGCCACGTTTGTTAGCAGCTATTCAAAAGTGGAACCCTGCAACCATTGTGCAGTTTTCTAATCGTCCTGAAGCTGGTCCTCCAGGTTCGTTTAACCGCGTGTTCTGGGCATTTGGCCCTTGTTTGGAAGCATTCTCTCATTGTCGTCCTGTCATTTCTGTTGATGGCACATTCTTGCATGGAGGATATAAAGGGGTAATACTTATTGCTATGGGTGTTGATGCGAATGATAGTTTACTCCCACTTGCTTTTGCTCTTGTTGAAAAAGAGGACCATGAAAACTGGTCTTGGTTCTTACATCTTGTTTGCAGACATGTTATTCGGGGTCGTGAAGTTTGTTTGATATCTGATCGCCACAATGGGATCCTTGCCACTGTTGGAGAAAATGGATGGCCACGAACTGTTGTGCACAGGTGGTGCATGTTGCATTTACGAGCTAATTTCCTTTACGCTCATAAAGTTGTTGGCTTAAAATATCTTTTTTGGCGTGCTGTTAGCGCCACCCAGGAATGGAAGATGAAAAATTTCTTGGCTCAGATTCGTATAATCAATCGCGAGGCAGTTAAATGGTTTGAGTTTTTGGATGTTAAAAAGTGGTCAATGGCGCATGATGGTGGATATAGGTACGACATTAAGACTACCAATTTGTCTGATGTTTTTAATGGTGTCATGAAAAGAGCACGAGGGATGCATGTTTCAGCAATTGTTGAGCTCGCCTTCTATAGGTGTGTGGAATACTTTCAAAGTAGACTCTCGGGATCAATAAGGGCTTTAGGGGGGGTATCCTGGTAACACCAACATAAATGCGAGACTACTATTCAGTCAAAGGGTCCAACAAAAATATGACTTCAACTTGAAGAAGGTTGGCTATCATAATGTTAGAAGGTTTAACAATACTCCAGTAGGTGTTTATCAAGTTACAACTGGGCAACGCGATGAAAGGGGTGGAAAGGTTCAAGTGGTGGAAATGGGTCCTCGAACATGCACTTGTGGAAAATGGGTGCAATATCATTACCCTTGTTCGCATGTTCTTGCCTGCTTCAAAGCCCAACATATTGATGGTTTGAATTTTGTTGATTCCTTTTACCGTCTTGAGGCGTACTACAATACATGGAGGGGCACTTTTAATCCGATCCATGACGAGGCTTATTGGAATGTAGATCATCTTGTCCCAAGTTTCTATCCTAACCCGATGCACCAACGTGATAAGAAGCAAGGAAGACCTAAATCAAGGCGGATCAGAAATAGGATGGATTGGCAGGTGGAGAAAAGGAAGTTTCGTTGGGAAGAAGGTCACACTAAAAGAAGGTGTCCAACTATTAGGGAGCAGAATTAAATGTTATTTTCTAGTAGTTGTAATATGTTTGTTTAACTATTCGTGAATGTTTGTTTTGTTTGAACTTTGAACTTGTAATATGTTTAAGTATTCGTGGATGTTATTTTATTTGAACTTGTAATATGTTAAACTTAAATTACTAAGTGTTATTATTTTAATTGAACTTGTAATATATATATTTACTTGTGAATGTTATTTTATTAAGTGTTTGAAAAAATGATGCTGAATATTGGTTTTTACTTGATAAAAATAACATACCTTACAAATACTTCATTAATCATTTCAAACACTTACTGACCACATCCCGGGCACATAGGAAAATATTACATAAATAAAAATTGTAACGACCCGAGCCCGCAGATCCGACCCGCCACATAGGTACCATACACTAGCCCACCAAGCATCTCCTCAATTGGGTCAACCACAGCCCATCACAGGCCTCCAAAAATCCAATGGATGATTTGATGCTTAGTAGGAGTGTATGGGCCTTCTATATAGCACACTCAATTCCCACATATTTCCGATGTGGGATGGGGGATATCACAATCTCCCCCACTCAAACCCTTGCCGTCCCTGGCAAGGTCAATCAATACCCAGATCGTACCCCCGGGCTAGCTCGCAAGCCTTAAGGCCGGGGTTCCGCTCTGATACCACTTATAACGCCCCAGAATTTGGACCCAACTTTACGGGCCCACAGTCCGGCCACGTCACCATTTACAATACTAAACCAGAAGACTTTTATAAGACTAATCAAATCCATTAATTAAACACAGTCAAAAGATGACATCTAATACTCAACAAGCAATAAAGTCTTACAATTCCCAATAACTGAAATAATCAACTAAAGCGTCCAGACTAATAATAATCAAAACCAATCTAAAATTCTTTGAACATCTTCTAAATGCTCCAGAGACTGAGACTTCCATCCTATTTATTACCTGGAAGAAAAGATAATGAAAGGGGTGAGCGAACAAAAGCTCAGTAAGTTCATATACAACCCCTCCGGTTACTAAGGAAGAGTTGACCTGAAGGAATATCGACGAGTACAATCAAAAAGGAATTTCAAACGCTTTCACAAAATCTCCAAAACTTTTACAAATTTAACAAAATAGACTCGAGTGATTTAATTACATACAACCGTCCCATACCGTTTGTAGATAACTAAATTACTCACAGATATTATGGAATTCCAAATGATGACAAATTGAAGCAAGTAGACTCGAATGATTTAATTATCTATAACCGTCCCATACCAGCTATAAATAAATAAACCACTCACAGATTTCAGAATTTCAAATGACTGATAACTGAACAAAATAACTCGAGAAATCTAATCATTTACGACCGTCCCATACCAGCCGTAAACAACGAGACTTCTCACAGATACCAATAATCACATAAGTGGTCTAGTGACCTTTTCAAACCTAAATTCCCCGTAGGGACAAAAGCTCAGTAGAGCACACAAATACAAAGTGGTGATTCCGGAACACCTCACTACCCCTCTTGGGCAGTGAACTAAGGTTGCCTTTTTACAGGCCTAAATCAAATAAACCCCGTCGTAACGAGTTGTTTAACTTATGTGCTCACTGATCGGATACAAAATGTTTTCAAAAGCTTATCTCATCAAAACTCTTTTTATACGAAATACGAATTTCAAAAGCTCACAAAAAGGTTTCACGTATGGACAAACAAATGATACGAATTTAGCAAACGAATTAACAAAGGGCCAACAAAAGATACGAATTTAGCAAACGAATAACAAAAGATTATCAAAAGACGGTGACCGAGGGAGTCAATGCAAATACTGACACGATGTCAGTTTGACCGTATAAAAGAACGTACATCGTCAAAAATAATGCGGAAGCCTAATAACTGAAACGGTAATATAACGAAATAATAACCTAAATGATGTACAATCCCTTACCTTAATTGGGATTCTCACTGCTGCTCCAATCAGGTGCCCGGATCATTAGCTTAAGCTATCTTGCTAAAATCTAAAATCAAAAGAAACACACATTGTAACTAACTTAATAAACTTAGTTTCAGTACTTAATAAAATTAAATATTTTATGAAAACCAACAGCTACCATACCCTAAATTCATGAATCAAACTTAAAATATAATCCATTTAAATAATGTACTAAAAAGCTTATTCCCAAATTACATATGATAATTCATCCACCTAAATCATTCAGTCTATCCCTAGACATGAAATCAATATTCTGATTAACCTAGCAATTTAACTAAGCACCTCCATTTATGCCCACAATCACACACACCACCTGCACTCACACACACACGCACACACACAAACACTAATCTGCACACACTCACACACACTAAACCCCAAGAAGACCAACCTTAATTTGATTTGGCAGTTCAAACCCATGAATTACATACTCCCTCCATACATAATTCACTCAAATCCACAGTTTAAAGTAGTACAATATCATACCTCGATCGTCTTCTCAAACGCGCCACTGCTTCTCAATTGTTCTCCGTAACCTAGTCTGTCCGTTCTCTTGCGGCGCCGTCTCCAAATTTTTTGTTAATTCTTTTACTGATACCTAAATCACGAGAAGCTGTTTTTGTTTTATATTAAAAACCCAACTTAGTTACTAATTACACCTTTAAATGGGCCGAGCCCAACTACTTAATCCTACTATTTCCTTATAGTTTTAATTAGTCTAATTTGAGTGTCCAGCATTGCTCATCTCAATCTATTTTGTAAAAGCCCAATAATATTATTTACTATTTGGTCCAAAAATATTTATAATGTGTGTTAACTCCAAATTAATAAACTCTAAAATAGAAGTAGAATTTCCCGGATATTACATTCTTACCACCTTAAAAGAAGTTTAGTCCTCTAAACTTAACGTACCTGCGACTGTCCAGTTTGCATCCTCATCATCTTTAGTCGTCATAGTATAGATCCTTCTTGTCCGGTTCGAATTCGACTCGCCCTTGTTGTCCTTATTCTTGTCTTTGTTCTCACGACCTTTCTTGAACTTCTCTTTAAGAGGTTCCGTGCAATTCTTAATCAAATGTCCTGTCTTCCCACAGTTGAAACATGCTTTCAAGATCCTATAACAACGTTGAGTATCATGGTTACCTCCACATTCACTACAAGTGATGCCAACAACACCTTGAGTAACTTGCCTTTTTGCCTGACTCCCTGAATCCTTATTATCCACAGTTTGCCTATCTCTCTTCTTTTGCTTGTCATTCCAATCAGCCTGCACCTCATTCAAACCTCTTTCTACTAGCAACGCTTTGTTCACCACCTCTTTATATGTTTTAAGCTCAAAAGGTACAACACCCCTCTTAATCGCTGGCCTTAAACCCTCTTCAAATCTACGAACCCGGTTCTCCTCAGTTGCCACATATGCATGGGCAAATTTGGCAAGTCGCGCAAACTCAGCCTCATACTCAAATAAGGTCTTGCTCTTCTGCTCCAGCTTAATGAAATCATTCTCCTTTTGAATTTGCTCACTTCGGGGAAAATACTTCTCGTAAAACACAACCTTAAAATCTTCCCAGGTAAAGGGAAATTCATCATTCTCATGCTTCCTCTTCTCCATGAGCCACCAATCATAAGCACCTTCTTTTAACATGAAGGTGGCGCACGGTACTTTGTTCGCCTCAGTGAAACGCATTCCATTGAACGTTTTCTCCATCTCTTGCACCCAATCCTCCGCTGCTATCGGTCCCTCAATACCACTAAATGTTGCACTAGTGTGCTTCCTAAACTCTGCTAGTTCACTGTTCTGCCTAAGTGGGACACCACCAATAAGTGGTTGCTGCTGCTGGGCTTGTTGTTGCACCTGGATCAATCCTGTAAGTGCTTGCAATAATGGGGCTATCTCTGCTAGTGGTTGCTGCACACCTTGACCATTAGCCACATTTCCTTGGTCATTAGCCATAACATTTTGAGTATTACTAACCCTACGATTATCACTATTCTCTGCCTGACCTTCAACACGATCATTCTCAACACGGTTACGATTTGCTCTTGTTACATTGTCGGTGCGGTTCGGTTGTCGACCTCCCCTTTGGCTTTGAATCCTCGCACTTACTCTTCGTTTTGGTCCCATTTAGCCTAAAATAGAAAGAAATCATTAACCCAAGTATGGTCATAACTTAAACATGCTAAGAAAATAAACATTATAAACCAACACATTCGAAAGATGGACATAATCTTAATAAGTTAAATCATAATGTATTCTCCTATGATTACCCTAAGATCAAACTTAATGCTTTGGCCAAAACTTATAAAATCTAAACTCCCAAAAGATCGAAGCCAAAGCTCTGATACCACTTGTAACGACCCGAGCCCGCAGATCCGACCCGCCACATAGGTACCATACACTAGCCCACCAAGCATCTCCTCAATTGGGTCAACCACAGCCCATCACAGGCCTCCAAAAATCCAATGGATGATTTGATGCTTAGTAGGAGTGTATGGGCCTTCACAAAAAATATTCAGTGACCACATCCCGGCCACATAGGAAATATAACATAAATCCAAAAAATTCAGTGACCACATCCCGGTCACATAGGAAATCCAACATAAATCCAAATATTACATGTCCAACAAATTAACTTAACAATCCTTAGGGAATACCTTAAAAACATTGGAAAGTGTAATGTTAAGGACTTTTTTTGAGCGTGAGACGGCGAAGACAACAACCTAATAGATCAACAAAACAAAACATTTAGAACAAAATATTAAGGAAAATATCCTTAGGGAGTGTAATGTTAAGGAAAATATTTCATACCTGCTTAAGAATAAGAACAGCACCAACACCTATGTCACTTTCATACTCACTTTCCTTAAGCACTTTATCACCAATGGTAGCTTCAATTGTATCCGTAGGATCCTTCAAAGTCACAAAAAGAGACCCAGATTCACTTCGTGTGCACTCCTTGACAACAACAACAACCTAATAGACCAAAAAAATAACGACCAATTATTTTTAAATATTAACCTTAACTATAAATAATGTTTATATTATACCTGTTCCACCCTGTCATATTTATCGCATTTCTCCTTGATTTTTTCATGATTTTGAAGGCTGTTTTTTGATATACTTAGACTAGGATTTGGTGAAAAGTGTTAAAACAAATTTTGTTGTACTCTGTATGATCTTTCTATAGGCAGTTTCTTTGATTAATTTGGACTTAAATTGAATGAGTTATGGATGGTCAAAGTTGAGTATTTAATCAAAATCTTGATTTTTTCATGATTTTGAAGGCTGTTTTTGATATACTTAGACTAGGATTTGGTGAAAAGTGTTAAAACAAATTTTGTTGTACTCTGTATGATATTTCTATAGGTAGTTTATTTGGTTAATTTGGACTTAAATTGAATGAGTTATGGGTGGTCAAAGTTGAGTATTTAATCAAAATCTTGAATTTTTCATGATTTTGAAGGCTGTTTTTGATATACTTAGACTAGGATTTGGCAAAAAGTGTTTAAACAAATTTTGTTGTACTCTGTATGATATTTCTATAGGATGTTTATTTGGTTAATTTGGACTTAAATTGAATGAGTTACGGTTTTACAAAAAAGTGTTAGTTTGGTATATAAGTTTTTAGGGTTGTTGTTTTGGTATATATTTTTAAAAAAACCTATTATTTGAAAATTCATTCAACATAAACATACAAATAATACATCAATCCAAATATGTAGTGACCACATCCGGTCACATAGGAAATCCATCATGGATAAGCAGATGGGGTGAAATTTCTAGGAGGATTACGTGTCCTATCACCTCTCCTAGGCAAAATGCGAGAAAATACACGACCCACCAAACGTGATGCGGAAGTTTGACCTGAACCAGATGGATGGGACGCCTCTGGTACCTGAGTACGGCTACCAAAATGTGGAACCTCGCCATAAGTACCCGAAGGTAGATCAATGCTCCTTCTTTGACTTACAGATCGATGCGATGTCTCTGGTAGCTGAGTAAGGTCTATGTCAGTCGTACGCCTACCAAAATGTGGAACCTCCCCATACGTAATCAAAGGTAGATCAAGGCTTCTTCTTCGACTTCCACTCCCACTCTCCGAACCATATGGTCTAAAACCAAAATTTGGAGGTGGAGTTGGAGTATAATCCATCTGTGTATGAGAGAATCCATAGTTTCCTCCCTCGAGAAAGAATCATGTCCTGTAAAGGTGTTAGGATCTTCATTATCTCCCCCCTCATCATTCTCTTCCTCACCATTGCCCCCCTCGTTCGCTGCCTCCTCAACATGTAGCTCTTGGTCCTCTTGCACGTGTTGAGCATGTCTACGAACCCGGGTTCGTCTCGGTCTCGGTGGCACCCCTTGAGCACGATCTACTGGTGGTGGGGGAGGTTGGAGCGCATCCAGTCGTTTCTGCTGTCTAATAGATGATAAAGATTGTCTGATGAGACTGCAAGTAAGATATAGGTGTCGTGAGTGTAGGCCGTATCCCTCTACCTCAGATATGGCATTCTCGTTGGATATGTACGCGCGCTGAAAGTTTTGAATCTGTTGAAATCAATTAAAAATGAATATAATTATGACGATAAAATGGTAAAAAAAATAAATAAATGAACTAACGTAATATATGTACTATTTACCTTACCAAACCCTCATAACGACTAGCATGCGCCCTGTACCCCTCATCCTCTACAGCATTTGGATTCTGTATCAATAACCGGGTAATTCTATAGTACCATAACATATAGGCATGTGTGTAATCTACATCCTCGATACCATATTGCCCAGCCACCACCAACTGATCTCGTCCATTCCACATTCCAATGGGCACTATGTGGAAATCAACCCAATTAATATATGATCGACCTCGTCGGTCAATTCCATGCAGGTACTCACTCGTGTCATGTGGGTCAGGGATATTCTGTAACATCCCGAATTGCCTCAAAACTCGATCAGGAAGGTGCCACTCAACCCTATCAAAGCAAATGAGGGGCACCTTCGCTCTCCATATAGCCTGTCCCTGGAAGCAATATGGTGGACCCTGGACACTAGCGTACGGCTGCCACTCAACCTGATCATCAGTCAAATACGCCAGCTGATCTCGGTATCCACGGCGGACAACACGGGGGCGCCTTAAATTCTAAAATACATACGGGGGTTAGCTTGGAGCCGCCGTATATATGAATTATTTACGTTGGAATTTTAATTCCTCGTAAATGTCTTGTATTTACGATGGTCATATACGGCGGTCTAATTCAGTAACGTATATAAGTAACTATATACGCCTACCTCCTTAATTCTGTCGTATATAATAACCACTTTTTACGTTGGTCATTTATTTTCATCGTATAATACACGCCTTATACGTGAAATTTTATGTACCCGTCGTAAACCTGACATAGCGCGAAATCCCAATTTCACGAAATATCTATCCTAAAATTTCCCACGCTATTTTCCCCAATTATTGAAGAAAGATTTCAGAAACCCTTTTCTCTCTCTCCTTCCATATGTACTACGCTCCCAAAAAATCCCTAATTGTTGGTGAGATAACTATGGAGTTCTAAAGTAATGTCCTTACCGAACAGCAAGAACAATCAAAATCCATGGATAATCACAAGGCTTGATCGCAACATCGGTCTTTGGAGGTTAATTTTGTTCTTTTCAACTCTCTATAAAACCCTTGATTTGTTTTATAGAAGTGTCAATTAGGGCTTTGATGATTGTTAACAATTTCCACCTGTTGAGTTTGGTGTGTAATGTCTTCTTACAATGTTGCTTTTCATTATTTGTTGTTTTATGAAGATGGCTATTTCTTGAGTATCTCGTAATTTACATATGGGTAGGGATGCAACTGGAAATAAATTTAGGGCGACATTTTTTTTTGGCTCTCTTGGTGTAACAAACTTGCCCTTCTGTCTTTGTGTTTGTGTCTCTATTAATAGCAAGGATTATGTCTATGTAGCTCTCCCCCTCGCTCTTTCTTTCTGTAGCAGATAGCTTCTCTCTATGTATGTGTGTTTGCATAAGAAATAGGTTCTTTTTATTTTTTTGTATCAAGTAGCTTCCCTCTGTGTATGTGTATGTTTGCCAGCTTGTGATTATAACAACTACCTTATCTCATGTTTTTATATGTGTATTAAGGGTTTGAAAGGGTAAAAAGGTTGTTGTTTCTCTGTTTTTGCTGTTTAGTTAGATGGGAGTTCACAATATTGGTTTTTTTTTTTTTTTTTTTTTTTTTGTTTAATTGGGAGGGGGGGTTACTTGAAGAAGTTTAAATAGGAAAAAATAAAAATGTTACTAGTGATGTCAATTTGGCTTATCTTAGTTGTTCTAGTGTTTATTGACACTTCTAAAATGATCCATATGGTGCTAAGAGTTCCAGATTACTCTCTTCGTCCCGAATTAATGTTTCTTTTGATTATATTTGAACTTTGAACAATATTTTATGCTAAACTATTGATTTCCATAAAAAAATTAGAAATAGTTACCAATAAAAACATTATCAATAACTATTTTTTTTAACTTTTATAGAGATAAATATTTTAGTCAAAGTTCAAGTAGGTTTGACTAAAATTAACTATTAGTTTGGGACGGAGGAACTAATGGGACGGAGGGAGTATGTGTTATTCTCAGAAATGAGTGCATGAGTGTTGAGTGCTACAGTAGGGTATTAGAAGTTTTTATGTGGCCTTCATGAGCATTTTGTTACCAATCTGAGAATGCATTTGAATTTTTTTGAACAAAAGCTTACCTATTGCGATAATTTCACATTTACTCTTAATAATTTACCAAGGTAGTCTGCAAACATTTAAAATTTAAACTTCCACGTAATTGGACTTCCAATGAGCTGAATGGGTTGCATCTTTGAAGCAAAGTTTAATGATGAATGAAGGATGTATCACATTTTATTTAATTATATAAAAAATCATTCTGCATCTTTAATCTGTTTTGCTCTTGAGAATACTTTCTTCGTTCTTGCAGGTGCGAGAAGAAAAATTGGCACAATACAATTATATTGATTTTTGGTTCAGAGGAGATCAAAACTAAAGAGGTTAGACGTCCACCCGTTAATCAACATTAATAGCATTGCATGCCTTTATTCGGTTTCATGATTTCAATTATTATCTTACAGGTTCGAGCGAGTAACCGTAGCTGTCCTATATTTCCTTGCAATTTCAAATCTACTTCTGGTTTGAATCTCCATATTTACTTTTTATATCATTATTGAACTGCTAAAATGAATGATGAACAACTAAATCCTAAATTTAAAGTTTGAATATATTCACCCTTTTAATGAATTAATAGAATACATCTTGTCATTTTGGTAAGAAGTTTGATGTTTTTCATGCAATACTTAGTGTTTCATGCATATTTGACGAATGTTATGCTTGGGAACATATTTCACAATAACATATATTTTCTTATTAAATTTTCATTTCAAGTGGATAACTGATTCATTTCATTTTTTATGTGATTTCAACAGAACATAGTTAGTATGGACAAAAGTTGGATCGATTTAGGTAACAGGATTTCAAATGAATATATAGCTGGGATTGAGAACTTCCTCGACTTTGCCTTCTAAAAAAAGCCTCATGGTGCAAAGAAGATTTATTGTCCAGGCAGACATTGTTCAAATCGTTACCAAATAGACCGTGCAACAGTGAAACTACATTGTATTGAAGTGGGTTTTGAAAGAGATTATAAGAATTGGATTAGGCACGGGGAAGATTATATTTCTGCGCATGACCATTTTAATAATGGTAGAACAAATGAGGATGGTTTAGAGATCGACATAAGAGTTAAAGATTGTATGAGGCAAATGGTACATGAAGGGATGGGTATGCCCAATAGTAACCAGCCAGGAATCGAACAGATTGTGCAATCTGATGCAGCTACTGCTAAGTTTTTTAATCTTTTGAAGGATGCAGAAAAACCCCTATGGGAAGGATGCGATGAGTTTACAGTGCTCTCATTTATTGTAGAACTCATGCATTGGAAGGCTAATTTTCGAATGTCGGATAAGGGGTTTAGTTCCTTGTTAAAGATTTTGATAAGGGCACTACCTAAATCAGCAAAAGTGCCTAATTCCTATCGTGAGGCGTACAAAATGACTGCAGACTTGGGTTTCAGTTATAAAACTTGGGATGCATGCATTAATCATTGCATGTTGTTTAGAAATGAAACTGAAAAACTCACAAAATGTGAAATTTGTGGGTCTGAGAGATATAAGCAACAAGATGAGGAGGGAAACAAAGAAGGCCGGGTAACTAGTGGAAAAACTACTAAAGCGAAGCGAGTAGCAGTGAAGAAAGTATGGTACTTCCCATTAACGCCGAGGTTGCAAAGGTTGTATTGGTCATCTAAGACCGCATCACTCATGAGATGGCATGCCGATGAAAGAATAGATGATGGTGTGCTGAGACACCCCGCAGATTCTCGTACTGGAAGGATTTTGATGAACGTTGCCCACAATTTTCAAATGAAGTTCACAATGTTAGATTGGGGTTAGCATCAGATGGCTTTAACCCGTTCAGAACAATGACAATATCTCATAGTACATGGCCTGTTGTGCTAATGCCATACAATCTTCCACCGTGGTTGTGCATGAAACAACCTCATTTCTTTTTATCGGTGCTTATACAAGGTCCAAAAGGTCCAGGCAATAAGATAGATGTGTATCTCCAGCCTATAATAGATGAGTTGAAGGAACTATGGGAAGTTGGTGTATCAACTTATGATGCATCAAAGAACGAGCTATTCACTTTACGTGCTTCATTATTATGGACAATAAATGACTTTCCTGCATATGCAATGTTGTCTGGATGGAGCACAAAAGGTGAATATGCTTGCCCTTGCTGCAATGTGAGACCTCAAGCACAATGGTTGGAACATGGCCGCAAGTTCTGTAGCAGTTCAAAAAGCATTGCCTTCTAAGGTTGTGAAAGCTATCATTGAGTTGGCAAATTTCTTTAGGCAATTATCCTCAAAGGTCAACACACTTGCAGATCTAGAAAAAATACAAGATAGAGTGGTTGTTATTCTATGCTCTCTGGAAAAAATATTTCCACCAGCCTTCTTTGATGTCATGGAGCATTTGCCTGTGCATTTAGGTGAGGAGGCCTTGCTAGCAGGCCCTATACAATTCCGTTGGATGTATCCTGTAGAGAGGTACATGCCTAATAATTTTTAAATAATTTCAATCCCTTGTTATCAATTCATGCATCTAATTTTAGATATTGTAAATATTTTTGTAGGTTTCTACTTACATTAAAGCTATATGTTCGAAACCGAGCACACCCCGAGGCCTCAATAGCAAAGGCAATTGTGGCTGAAGAATGCATGACTTTTTGTACACAATATTTGAATGATGTTGAGACCAAGTCCAATCGGCCTAGAAGAAATGATGATGAAGGTGTAGATTCAGGCCGATTTGTCGGAAAAGCGGAGGATATTACACTTGATTACATCACACGAGTACAAGCCCATAGATATGTGCTTTTCAATACTGAAGATATCAAACAATACTTAGAGTAAATGGATTCTAATCTCACACACATCTACCTTATCTTTGTTTTTAAAATTGTTATTTAACTTCCTATTTTTAATATTCTTAGAATGCACCGTGGACATTTAAAGGAAACACTACCTCGTAATCAGCGGCATCTTCTGGAGAGAGAACATAATGAGAAGTTTCATACTTGGTTTAAATATTATGTAAGTATGTGGCATTTTTTTGATACTTGTACATTGTCTTAATTACACATCTCATACATTCTCTCTTCCTTGCTTTCTGTCTCCATAGGTATGCAATACAAAAGATGAAGTGTTCGAAAGAATTAGAAGTATTGCATTGGGTCCTCACATGGATGCAAGGAGATTTAAGTCGTATATTATAAATGGTTTTCGGTATCGCGTGAAGGATGTTGATAGACGTAGAAAAACACCAAATAGCGGAGTTATGCTAAATGCAAGTGTGACAAGTTTTTCTAATCGAAAGGATAATAATCCTGTTGTTGGGGATGTTAACTTCTACGGGGAGTTGTCTGATATACTTGAAATTCGTTACAGCAACTCCATGAGGTTTGTTTTGTTTAAATGTGATTGGGTTGATAATCGCAAGGGTAAGATGGAAGATGAGCAAAAATTCACTCTTGTTAACTTCAATCACAAGTTGTATAAGGATAATCGAGTGAGTGATGAACCATTCATCTTAGCATCTCAAGCGGAGCAAGTTTGGTATGTTAAGGATCCTGTACAAAGTGATTGGAAAGTTGTTATGAGGATTATAGCTAGAGATAGTTTTGACATGTACTTAAATGATGATACACGGACTTCAGAATCTATACCACAGCTGGTACCATTTCGCCCACAGGATTTAGAGTAAAATGTTACTAATGAAGAAGCTTCATGGGTGCGGGAAGGTGTTGATGGCATAGAGATTGACAGTACTGTTATTGACGAAGATGCTGATATGGCTACTAGCGATGATGAATAGTTTGAATATAGTTGTCTAGATCTTGTTTACGTCCCACTGTTAAAAGACTGTTATAACTTGGATTTGATGTTTGATCACTTAGTTTTGCTATTATATTTATGGATGATGATTATCTTTTAACCTGAAATATTTTTCCTTTATCAATATTATTCATTTCTACTTAATGTATTATGATAATAACCATGTAATATTGATTTTATGGTGCTATTGCAGCTACCTGATTATGCCTCCTAGGAGAATACATAGGGATCCAAGCCGAAATGGTGATGGCGTAAAGGAAAGGAAGAGGCTTGGCCAAGAAGACAAAAAAATGGGGTAAAGAAAAGTTAAATGTCATATTTAATGAATATGGACAGCCTTGTGGTGGCGAGAATAACAAACTAGCTAGCCAGCTTGGTTACTTTGCGAAGAATGGAATAAATTTTCCATTGGACAAGGAATGGAGTGAGATGTCACAGACGGTACTTGATAACGTTTGGAAAGATGTTTTAGTAAGTGTTCATATATTGATATGTTTTCATACTAATATGATAATCCTGTAAGGGGTTATAAAATTATTTTTTACTTGGTTTTGTTTAATGATTGTTCTTTCTTCATGTTGAATTTCACACAGGACAATACTAATGCTCCTCCAGAGTATAAGAAAATTTTCTTCACAAATCTGGCTAAACAATGGAGAGATTGGAAATTTAAAGCGAAACAAACATACCTTGACTATGAAACAGATGAGGAGCGCTTAGCTAATTGTCCTCCATTCGTAGATGCAGATCAATGGACTGTTCTTATTTCTCAGTGGAGTTCAGAGGAGTCTAAGGTATATAGCTACCTGCAAACAAAGCTAAGATGTGTTTTTCCTATGTAATATTATTTTTTGTTTCACAGAAAGTGTCAGAGATAAACAAGGAGAATAGATCCAAGCAAGATTGTCTTCCTAGGACGGGAAGAAAGTCACACAGTCAACTAAGGAAAGAGGTTTGTCATATATTGATTTGGTTCTTAATTTGCATTAGAGGTCTTTCATATTAAATGTAGTTTATATGTTTTGTCAATATAGTTTTTTTTATGATTGATAGAGAGAAGATGAGAATAAACCCGTAGATCGAGTAAGCATGTTTATAGCTACCCGCACAAACGAAGCTGGTCAGCCAATGGACCTCACTACTTCTCGGATGATAGTAAGTTCATTCGTTGTACTAAATATATTATCTGCACTATTTGCATTTTATAGCATCAGCATGTTTATAGCATCAGTATGTTTTATGGAGTTGGTATTTTTATGAAAGTGACAGTTGACTGGATTATTGTTAATTACTAGAGTAAAGAGTTGATCTATACTACATCTTCATGTTCATATTCATATTTTATTTTATGTCAATTTAGAAAATTTAAGGTTGTATCACTGGCTAGAAAATTTAAGGTTGTATCACTGGCCAATTTTTTTTTTTCAGCAAACACTTACCGATGCTATTGAAGAACTACCCGAGGACGAACAAAGCTCCCCAAGTAAGTGAGAACAAATATTTACAAATATTCTAGGAAAGGATGGCCATGGGCGCATGCGTTGTATGGGACAAGGCCTTACAAAAACTAGGGTTTTTGGCAAAGCCTCAACATCTGAAGCAGTTGCTGAAGCAGTTGTTGCAGTTCGTGCTGAGTTAAAGGAGGAGATGGAATCACAAAGACTGTCTATGGAAACAGATTTTTCAAGGCGCTTGGAAGCTTTTCAGCGTAATATTATGCAACAACTACAAGGAAATACAAACATCAACTTTCAACCAATGGAAGACCGGGATTGGAATGATCAGAGGTACATGAGAGTTCTCATATCTCAGTCAAAAAAATTAACATATGTGTTGCATCTTCTCTACTATTTATCTGATTGAGAGTGGGGGGATTTTCCTCAGCCAAGTCCATTCTCCAAGGAGCAGTTAACTGTGTTTGAGGGGTAGAACAAGAAACCACGAATGGCCTTTTGTTTCAGGTATGGTTACTAGGACCAATTAATATTTTGAATGCTACTAGGTTACTAGAAACTATAAAAGTATAGGGATGGTGATAAGTATACTAGTATTCTTTTAAAGGTAGAAAATTATTTTGAAACTGCTATTCTCCTTATTTTATTTGTTTTTGGAATTAGTAAGTTGTATTGTTAATGTTTTTTTTTATTGATGGTTGTGTGTCAAGATGCTATTTTTTGTCTTCCCCCCCCCCCCCTAATATGAATGCTGCTGAAAATATAAAGGAATTGTCATTGTATGGGTGAATGTGTGAAGAGGATCTCACATTTGTTCTTCCTTTATTGCAGATATTGGGTAAACCTTTTGGACTAAAGAGGACACGGTACCTAAGAAATGTCTACTTTTGTCTAGTTCAAAGTTAGATTCACTAGGTTTTAGGGTGCAATATGTATTTGAAGGCTGCAAGAAGACTACTAAGGAGCTGCAACTTCTTTGATAGTTATACTTTTGTATTTGCTTAAAGTGCTATTTTGTTATGGAGCATCAAAAATGGTTCTTGTTGATACTTTTGTTGAATCTTTTATGAGTTTATGGATTGGATAAGAGACACGTTTTGCCAGATGTTGCTTGTCTTTGTTTGATAAGCAATGAATTATTAGTTATTTTACTATATGATCAATATCTTTCTTATATGACACGAGGTGCAGCATTATTTGCTGTAAAATGAAAACTCGAATCGATTATATACGTGGGATCAGGGCCCCCGTAAATACGCATACATTATATACGTGGAATAAGCTCCCCCGTAAATACTTATACATTATATACGTCGGCTGGAGCGCCGTATATAATCAATCATGTAAGAGGGCATTGGCACATTATATACGTGGGAACAACAGCGACGTATATATTAGAATTTATACGGCAGTACACACCACCGCCGTAAATATTATATACGTCGGTCATTCCCCATCGTATATATGTATACGACGACCGTTGATATGGCGATATAGAAACCGCCGTATAAACTATATACGGCGGCCCTTTATACTTTATACAAGGGTTTTTGGCTTCCGTAAATAATATGTATTCTAGTAGTGAATCCTACACAACTCTTCGAATCGGGCTTTGTCGCTACACACAACTCTCGATATAAAAAGGCTAACACTGCACTACCCCAACTGTAATTCCCGATCGTGTTAACGTCCATAAGCAGTGGGAGGTACATCAATTTCACTAATATATTACTTGTATCCGGCATCAAATGTGCCCCTAAGCATATCAAAATGTAAGCCCGGGTATACTGGTTAACCAAATGGGGTGGGGAATTTGCGGGAAGCTCCTCCCACTCAGTCAATTGCTCTATAATACACCTAATAGGCAATCTACCACCTTTCAAGTCTGATTCAAGTGGTTGAATCCCAAGTAACTCGTGGCATAATTGACACCATTCGGATTTTAGCCTATTGGTTTGGGAAGTAATCACAGGTAGCCCGTCTATAGGAAGGCTACATAACATACCAACATCCTGAAGGGTGATGGTCATCTCCCCAACTGGCAAATAAAATGTGTGCGTCTCTGGACGCCATCGCTCAACCAAAGCCTCCAGTAAATGCCAGTCATATTTGAAATGACCTAGTTTATATACACCGTAGAATCCTACCTCTAAAAGTTTCTCCTGTATCCTAACATCCAATTTTTTGGGAAGATCCGGACCGCGCCTAAATCTAATACTCTCAACATATTGTTGAGCCCAAATATAATTTGATCGGTGTTTATCTTGCCATTTTAATACGGAGGGGTCTAACGGCCCGGGATCAACAAATGCTTGGTTTTCATGATATTGGTCCATCTGAAACAAACAACAAAACTATTAAACTAAAATTCAGTAAAAAAAAAAGAGGCTGGTCCGTTAAATATTTAACTGAAAAAGGGCAATTTTTTGACGGTTTAGCTAAGTTTTTGACAGAAAGTGGCTTTTTTTGAAAAAAAAACACAACCGTTAATTATTAAACTATAATTCAGAAAAAAAGAGGGGCTGTCCATTAAATATTTACTGAAAGACGGCAATTTTCTGACGGTTTAGCTAAGTTTTTGACAGAAAGTGGCTTTTTTTTTTGAAAAAAAACACAACCGTTAATTATTAAACTATAATTCAGAAAAAAGAGGGGCTGTCCGTTAAATATTTAACTGAAAAAGGGCATTTTTTGAAGGTTTAGTTAAGTTTTTGACAGAAAGTGGCATTTTTAAAAAAAAAAAACACAACCGTTAATTATTAAACTATAATTCAGTAAAAATAGGGGTTGTTCATTAAATATTTAACTGAAAGACGCAAAATCCGTTAAATTTCTGACATTTCAGTTAAGTTTCTGACAGAAAGTGGGCATTTCTGTTAACTTTCTGACGAAATTTGTATAATCAAATCATGTTTCATCAAATTTTAACAAATAACCTATTGTTAAATTAATACAACATCACAAAAAATTAAAATGTATTATCAAATTAAAATAAACTCAACAAATTAACATATTCTAATTTCATCAAATTGTAACAAACACATAAATATACATGAACTCATATTCTAATTTCATCAAATTGTAACAAACACAAATTAACATATTCTATTTTCATCAAATTTCTGAATAATACTAACCTTTTGATTTCAAAAACGTAACTGCGAGTAACGTTTTTTTGGATATTTTCCCCGATTACCTCTTCTCAACAACTGAGAGATAAAGATGCAGAGATAGGCAGAGATAGGGATGCAGAGAGAGAGATAGAGGAAGAGAGAAAGGTGGGATGAAGGTTTTATGGAGGGGGGTGTCGGTCAGTGGGGTGGGTGGGGGATGTGCCGGTCAAAAAGCCTTTATTGAAATCGGCATTGGCAATACTGATTTCTTCAGAAGCCGGCATTCCCAATACCGTTTTCTGGCCACTTTTGTCCCCACTCGTCACGCCTGTTCCCTTCCCCCTTAATCCTCTCTTAATCTCCCAACTTTATTAACCCTAAATTGATCCAAGCTAAAGTCGGCATTGGTAATGCCGACTTCAATGGCAAAAACGGCATTGCCAATGCCGACTTCCCAAGAAGTGGTCATTTTGGTACATAAAATTTCCATGGTGTCATTTGGGTACATATTAATTCCAAACGGAATTATTTAAAAAAAAAATCTAAAAATAGGCTTAAATGTAATTCCGAAAATTGATTGATTATTAATAAACTTTTGATATTGAGTGTTTACTCTCTATTTCCTAAAAGTGATTGAATTCCTTTTGGATGCCAACTTTAGTATTGATTAAATTCTGCTAGGTTGAAGATCGTTTACTAGTATCGATTAAATTCTACTAGTTTCGATTATCTATCCCATCGTTTACGAGTATCGATTGAATTGTACCGTATTTGATTGTTTATCTCTCTTATGCTTCCGCTTACCTACATCATTTGGTATCAGAGCCTAAACCAGGAATTCGGTTGAGGTAGTTGTTTATCATTTTTTTTCTCTTCTTCAAACAAAAATCAAAATCCAAAAAAAAAATGTTGATTTCTCGTGGCCTTTTTTTTTATTCTCCAAGTAATGATATTCCTGTTGATTGGTCAAAACCTCCAATTTATGATGAATGTCATTGCGAAATTTGTCAATTCAACATTGTTTTTTCTTTAACAATTTCACCCACTCCAGAACCTACGAATGTGTGCTATCATCCTTCGACCTAGCATGGAGAATTTTCTACACATCAATTTTCCGACCCCTTTGATGTTCCTCCTATGAACTCATCTTCTTAGAGTTACATTAGAAACTTGTTACTTCGTGAGTTTATTAAACTACGGTGGACTGATTGGATGGATGTTATTACCAAAGTTAGCAAGTTTAAAGTTCGCCAAGGATTTGCGGTTTTTCAAATTCTATTGTCAAGGCACAAGGGAGAGATAATGATGTTACATACTCTCTTTGCGCTGCTACAATTTTCAATTATAACCAATTTTAAATTCGAGGACGAATTTTTCGAAATCGAGGAGAATGATGGGGATCATGATGGAGATTTGTTTAGATTTAATTTTAATTATTATTATGTATTTTCGAAATTTTATTTAATTAGGTGATGAAATCATGTTTTTAGAGTTGATTTATGCAATATTTTGATGTTTTCTAGTTGATTTAGGTTACTATATAGATTAGGAATATTTTTAGTAGTGTTTGACTTGATTTCCAAGTCTTAGGAGTGCTATAAAAAAATAGGCTTAAATGTAATTCTGAAAATTGATTGATTATTAATAAACTTTTGATATTGAGTGTTTACTCTCTATTTCCTAAAAGTGATTGAATTCCTTTTGGATGCCAACTTTAGTATTGATTAAATTCTACTAGGTTGAAGATCGTTTACTAGTATCGATTAAATTCTACTAGTTTCGATTATCTATCCCATCGTTTACGAGTATCGATTGAATTCTACCGTATTCGATTGTTTATCTCTCTTATGCTTCCGCTTGCCTACATCAGGTAGTCTCACTTTTAGTGGGACGTCCCAAAAGGGAAAGAAGTCTCACTTGTGGTGGGACGGAGGGAGTATATTTTAAAACCTATTATTTGAAAAAAAAATTCCAATCCACCCCTAGTTGTGGCTTTGTGCTTGTGGGTTGAAAATTAATTTGTTTTTAAGAATAGGGATAAATTTTGGCCTACCATGTACAAAGGAAGTACCAGATTTGTGGCCCTAAAATTAGAATATTTTTTTGTGGCCTTAGGACATTGTCTCACTTGTTTTGGGCCATGGGAGGCCTGTATACAGGACCCATATCCAGTGGCGAAGCCACCTTTTGGTCATGGGAGTCATGTGAGCCCATTGATTTTGGAGTTGTGTCAAATTTACTGTAGTTTAGTAAAATGTCATGTTTACAATTAGGGTAAATATAAAGTCATTAAAAGTGCCACAAAATGTGGTTCACAAAATAATGTGTCAAAATTCAATTGATGTTTTTTATTAGAGTGTGACGAGTTCACAATCGATGTAACCGATAACCACATAGTGGCACCTCTCTTATTTCCAGAGAGAAGAGAACCCATGAATGGATGGACCATGTAAGTCGTTGGCTACCAAAGAGAGCCCATGAATGGTGTTAGAATATTTGAATAAATTGTACATATGTGATAAATAGAGTGAGTATATTTGTGTATATCTTTACCATTTGAATTATAGTCAGATAAGGATTACTCTAGCCTAATAGAGTGATAGGGTTAGCCTAGATTAGTGGAGTAGTTACTCTATATAATGACTTTGTAAATAATATGAAGGTCACGGAATAAATTCCTTTATGGTATCACGAGAGGTTTAGGTCTTCCGCTGCGCCTCCTCGTGCTCTGCCGATTTATTCTTCCTGTCTTTCCGCACCATGCCGTCTTCCTCTCAGTTCTCGTATCATCCAGCGTTGGCGGTGTCTAACATCAAGAATCATGTCGCCGTCACTCTGGATCTCGAGAATGTTCAATATGCGACGTGGGCCGAATTGTTCAAAGTTCATACCCATTCTACTTGGGTTTTGAATCATATCATTCCATCTGAGAAGGATAAGGCACCTTCTACAGATAAGGAGAAGGACTTGTGGTCCACCCTGGATGCCCAAGGCCTTGGGTGGATCTATTCCACCATCTCCAATGATCTCCTTACCACCATCTTGGAGCCTAACTACACTGCTCAAGCGGCATGGGAACGGCTGAGGGACATCTTCCAGGATAAAAAAAATTCCAGGGCGGTGGCACTCGAACAAGAATTCTCACACACCGTCATGGCAGATTTTTCATCCGCTTCCACCTACTGTCAAACAATTGAAGCAGTTGGCCGACCAACTTAAGAACGTGGGTGCACCAGTTTCGAATGACCGTCTTGTCCTTCAGATGGTGGCTGGACTCTCCGATGCCTACAATGGAGTGGCCACCATTCTCCGTCAGAGCAACCCTCTTTCACAGTTCTATCAAGCCCGATCTATAGTTACATTGGAGGAAGCAGGTTTCGCGAAACGGGCAGCGACAGGTGCGGTGTTGGTGGCTCGAGAATCGCATGTTCCTGTTCTTCCAGCACCGGCTCCGGCATCTACTGGACAGAGGCGTAACAATGGTAATGGTAGTGGTTCTGGCAAGAAGGGCAACAAGGGAAAGGGCCACAACTCAGGGCAGCCCGAGTCTACTTTGCAGGTCCAAGCTTCGGGTCAACCGTGGAATCCACCGTGGGCCGCTGGTAGCACTCCTCTATGGGGCAATGGTTGGGCCTGGCCTTGGGCTACACCACCATGCCCCTATCCAACTGCCCCTGGGCCTGTCACTCCATGGTCTCGGCCCAATAGCTCTCGGTCCAGATCTCAGTCTGGTGTCCTTGGCCCGCATCCTCCTCAGGCTTACACTGCTACGGATCAGCATACTGACATTGATTCCGCCATGCATACCCTCAGCATGACACCTCCGGCCCCGAATTGGTTCATGAACAGTGGGGCTACTTCCCACATGACGTCTTCGTCAGGTACTCTCAAGCCCTATTACAATTTGAGCAATCCACAAAATATTATTGTTGGTAATGGTCACAAGGTTCCAATTCTTGGTTACGGTCATACGAGTTTAGCCCCCCCCCCCCCCCATACCCCCCCTCTTACTCTAAAGAATGTTCTGCATGTTCCTAAGATAGTTAAGAATTTAGTTTCTGTTTGAAAATTTGTCACTGATAATTCCGTAACAATTGAGTTTGACTCTTGTGGATTTTCTGTGAAGGATTTCCGGACGGGGAAGCATCTCATGAGATGTGACAGTAAAGGAGACCTCTACCCAATCACCAACCTTTTTACTAAGACTGTTCCTTCTGCATTTGCGGCTTTCTCTACCAGTCATTGGCACGAGCGATTGGGTCATCCGGGCGAGTCTATCATTAGTTCTCTTAGGAAAAATAAATCAATCATGTGTAGTACTTCCAAGTTACCACATGTTTGTCATGCTTGCGCTTTAGGGAAACATGTTAAATTTTCGTTTTATTCTTCTACTTCTTGTACTGTTTTTCCTTTTGACATTATTCATAGTGATCTTTGGACATCTCCTGTTTTGAGTACTACGGGCCATAGTTATTATATGTTGCTTTTGGATGATTATTCGAATTTTTTATGGACTTTTCCTTTGTCAAAAAAATCCGATATTTTTACCAACATAGTTCAGTTTCGGTCTTTTATTCGTACCCAATTTGAGAGGGAAATCAAAACCATTCAATGTGATAATGGCAAAGAATTTGATAACGCAAGATTTTGGCAATTTTGTGAACAACATGGGCTCTCATTTCGTATTTCGTGCCCCTATACTTCTCCTCAAAATGGGAAAGCCGAGAGAACAATCCGAACTATTAATAACATTGTTCGCACTTTATTAACCCATGCTTCGTTACCTCCTTCCTTTTGGTCTCATGCTCTTCACATGGCCACTTATTTGCTTAATATTTTGCCTCACAAAATATTGACTTTAAGTCTCCTTTGAAAATGCTATATCATAAGGACCCCTCATACTCGCATCTTCGCGTGTTTGGTTGTCTTTTTTATCCCCTTATTCCACCCTCCACCATTCGTAAACTTCAACCACGATCTACTCCTTGTGTCTTCTTAATTAGGTTATCCGTCCAATCATCGTGGTTACAAGTGCTATGATTTATCCACACGAAAAATCATTATCAATCGACATGTTATTTTTGATGAAACACAATTTCCTTTTGCCTCATTAAATAAACTGTCTCCTGATTCTTATTCGTTTTTGGATGAAAATTTGCACCCCTTTGTTATCTCTCATTGGGCTGGTCATACACCTTCACCCCCTTCATCCAGCCCAGCTTCACACCCGAGCCCACACCCTTCTTTGGAGCTTTCAGCACAGTCCCACTCATCTTCTGGGGCAGTTGCTTCTGGATCCTCTCTTGGGCCTGCCTCCAGTGGGCCGCCAATCTCAGTTCCCCCTCATATCGATCCTCCTACTTCCAGTCAGCCTCGGTCCGTTTGTGTTCCTCAGTCCGAACCTGTCACTCTGAGTCAACATGGCATATTTAAACCGAAATCACAGTTTAATCTTAATATTGCCACTTCTAAATCTCCGCTTCCTCGTACTCCTATTTTGGCCTTACAAGATATAAATTGGAAAATGGCTATGACTGATGAATATAATGCTCTTATTGCTAATAGGACGTGGGACTTGGTACCCCGTCCCCCTGGTACTAATGTCATTCGTTCAATGTGGATTTTTACTCATAAGTACAGGTCAGATGGCTCTTTTAAGCGACATAAAGCTCGCCTGGTTGGGGATGGCAAGACTCAACAGGTGGGAATTGATTATGGGGACACTTTCAGTCCGGTGGTGAAACCGGAAACTATCCGGACTGTCTTAAGTATTGCACTCTCTAAGAATTGGCCAATACATCAACTTGATGTTAAAAATGCCTTCCTGCATGGGGACCTTCTTGAAATAGTTTATATGCACCAACCTTTGGGTTTTCGGGATAAGACTCTTCCGGATCATGTGTGCTTACTCCGGATGTCATTATACGGTCTCAAACAAGCACCCCGTGCTTGGTACAAGAGGTTCGCTGATTTTGTTTCGTCCATTGGTTTTGTTCACAGCCGTCCTGATCACTCCTTGTTTATCTTTCGACAAGGTTCGACAATGGCTTATTTATTATTGTACATTGACGACATTATTTTGACTACCTCTTCTGAAGCTCTTCGAAAGTCCATCATGGATCAATTTAACTCTGAATTCGCCATGAAGGACTTAGGGTCTTTGAGCTACTTTCTGGGCATAGCCGTGACTCGGAAACCAGGCTCCTTATTTCTGTCTCAACGTACTTATGCCTCCGACATTGTTGCTTGGGCTGGAATGGCTTCATGCAAGCCGTCTCTCACTCCAGTGGATACTAAGTCTAAAGTTAGCGGCACCTCCAGTCCTCCCCTTTCGGATCCATTCCTTTACCGAAGTCTTGCCGGGGCACTTCAGTACTTGACATTTACTCACCCCGATCTCACTTATGCCGTTCAGCAGGTGTGCCTCTACATGCATGATCCGCGGGAGATTCATATGAATGCTTTAAAACGCATCATACGCTACGTTAGTGGCACACTCGACTTCGGTTTATTTCTGTATCAATCTTCCACGAGCTCTTTGATGGCATACACGGATGCCGACTGGGGCGGGTGTCTGGACACTAGGAGGTCAACTACTGGTTATTGTATGTTCTTGGGTGACAATTTGGTTTCGTGGGCAGCCAAACGTCAACCTACCATCTCCCGTTCGAGTGCCGAAGCTGAATATCGGGGGGTTGCCAATGTCGTGTCTGAGTCATGTTGGTTGCGAAACTTACTTCTTGAGCTGCACTGCCCCATTCCCAAGGCCACCCTTGTTTATTGTGACAACGTGAGTGCTATTTATTTATCAGGTAACCTTGTTCAACACCAACGTACAAAGCACATTGAGTTGGATATTCATTTTGTGCGGGAGAAAGTGACTCGTGGGGAGGTGCGTGTCTTGCGTGTGCCATCGCGCCATCAAATTGCGGACATCTTTACTAAGGGCCTTCCTTTGATTCTTTTTGATGATTTTCGGGCCAGTCTCAACGTACGTCGACCCCCTGTTAAGATTGTGGGGGAGTGTTAGAATATTTGAATATATTGTACATATGTGATAAATAGAGCGAGTATATTTGTGTATATCTTTACCATTTGAATTATAGTCAGATAAGGATTACTCTAGCCTAACAGAGTGATAGGGTTAGCCTAGATTAGTGGTGTAGTTACTCTATATAATGACTTTGTAAATAATATGAAGGTCACGGAATAAATTCCTTTAAATGGAAATACCTCTCTTCTCCTATGCTATATTTCCGTTCTCCGGTGGGATTTCATTTCCTCATTCATAGACTTTTCTATTTATGCAGCCTCTCGCTAGCTTGGGTGCAATGAATACACGCTAAGTACTACATCCAAGGTAAACTAAAAGAGCTTGAAATGAAATCTAATTTGAATATTAGCAAGTGGCAGATTCGCATATTAGACACGATTAAGTGAACCCTAAATTCATGCTCAAAGAGCATGCATGGGATGGGAACATACATAACACAAGACCAGCTTTGCCAACTGCTTATTAGTAGTACATACTATAAGTCTATAAGCCACAACTTAGACCAAACAAACAAAACGACCTAATTCTGCCATGGGAATTATTGTACAATCTACTTGTATAGATACTTTATATAGCTAATTGTTGCGGCCGGGAAGTTTCTCCTTGATCTTCTCCATCATCCCTTTCTTCTCATGCTCTCCTTCGTATGCCCCTGTAGATGTCCTTTGCTCGTCCTTGTGACCTCCTGGTAACTTCTCCTTGATCTTTTCAGTGACTCCACCACCACCACGGTGGAGCTGCCCCTGTGTACCGCTTCCAGCATAGCCGGCTCCTATGTCAGGGGCATGAGTACCTGTCATGCCATGCCCAGTAGTCGCCCCAATATCTGCCGGAAAAGCTCCGGTAGTGTCACCGCCGCCATTGCCACCAGCATCAGTGGGAAAACCGCCACCTGTTTCGCTGATGGGTTGCCGTACTCGTCAGTCCGGCGGCCCTGAACCTGATCCCCAGTATGTCCCATTCCCCTCATTTTCTCAGTTAGTTACAACAACCTAAGTATTTAGTCTTAGCTGGTACTATGTTTACTGCTAGTGATTGAAGTTGCTGATGACAACGATGAAGAGAGGTGGTAGGTATTTGTGGTTAATTTATAACTTGTACATTGAATTGATGAGAGAGAAAGGCACATGTGCTGGATACCGAAAGGAGCTGACACGTTCAGTTTTGGAAGAAAAGGTGGCAATTTGAGGAGTGACATCTGTATAATGTTGATGGCTCTTTGGATAAGATTGGTTCTTTTGGTCACTGCAGAATGCAGACTGTGTTAGGTTGGCAGTTCTCCGCGCGCGTTCCAGCCCAGACCTCGCCATGTTTATTGGTTACTTCTTGACATGTGAATTGGGATACTGGATTGTAGGGCAAACAAGTTATTCCAGTTGATCACAACTAAATGGGCCTCACAGTTTGATGAAGCAACTGTATCAATGATGCGCATCCCAACCAGTTTAGATTGTCGGCAATGCTAGGGGCACAAAAAAATGTTAAAAAATGATGGATATAAAATGAGGTGACGATATTTTCTTGGTTTCATCGATTGTGGACACGGCACACTCTAATTAAAAGCACCAATAAAATTATGACACCTCCTCTTTTAGACCAAATTTTGTGACTTTTTTGTGACTTTATATTTACCCCTAGATTGTACCGTGTTCTTATAAGTAGTAAAATGGAGTACTCACTCACGAGTCCAAATCATCTGTGTCACTTCGTGTACCATTTCATGTGCCACAAGTGATCTAATGGCTCACAGTTATTGAGATTGGTATTATTGTAATATTATGCAAACATGTGAACGGTTGGATTACAAGTGATACAGGGAGTGGTACACAAAAGTAGTACAAGAGATCTCAACTCCTCACTCTGTTCCATCATAACACAATTTTGAGATTGCACGGAAATTAAAGAAGAGAATAATGGTGGGTAGTTGTGAGTATGAAAAATGATGTAGGTGAGAAAATTTGGGTATGATATTGATGTAGATGATTGATGAGTGGAAGAGATTGTCTTGGGGATTTAAATTAGGGATGGCAAAAAAACCGGTTCCGGGCCCGGTTCCGTTCGGAACCGCCGGTTCCGGTTCGTCAAATGGGTGACCCTTAACCGGCCCGCACTTACCCCGGTTCCGGTTCCGGTTTGGCCACAATACGGTTCCGGTTCGGTCCGGTTCCGGTAAAATTTATTGAAAAATAAGGGATTTTCGTTACGGTTCCGGTTTCCGGTCCGGTTCGGCATATATGTGACCCTGAACCGGCCCGCATGCCTTGCGGTTCCGGTTCGTCCGGTTCCGGTTTCCTCCCGGTGTTGCTCCGGTTCCGGGCTTTTCCGGTCCGGTTTCCGTCCGGTTTTCCGGTTCCAGTCCGGTTCCGGTCCGGTTTGGCCATCCCTAATTTAAAAGGGAGAAGAAGTGATGCGTACGTGAAAGTGTTGTGGGTGCATGGCATTAGCATATAACCATACACGTACTAGATTATTTAAGCTGCCGACACCTTCGAGGGGAAGGTGGCGGTTGGAAAGGGACATCTGTAAAGTTATGTCGGCTTTTCAGAGTCGGCTTTTCAGATAAGATTGGCCGATACTCTCTCCGTCCCATTTTAAACTTCAAAAATTTCCTTTTGGGTGTTCCATTTTAAACATTAAAATCCAAAAAAGGAAAGTTATTTATATATTTTTTATTTAGTGGGACTTACATGTGATACACACAACAACTATCTACTAACTATTCCCTACCCCACTTTCTCTCTCCTACACACCTTCTATACTCACAACACTCTACCCCACTATCTATATTTTATAATATAAATATTTTCATCTTAATTCTTGTGCCCATTTTTTTTTTGAAGTTTAAAATGGGACGGAGTGAGTATGATTGATCAGTCAATAGGTTGCAGTTTTACGCGTCTCCAACTGAATTTCAAAATATCTGTTAAATTGTACTTGTTGGAAATTGGTTAAGAATATTGGTTTGACCAATATTTGACCAAGTTTCGTTATTTGTTCCATTTAATAAAAATGGAATTTAGTTGCAAATTAGTAATCTACATTCGGAGTAGATTAACGTGATGTATTTATTTTCTCAAAACCAATTTCGGGTGAATGAGAAATTAATTATTAAAAGTGTGCAACTATTATGGGTTTATGAAGAGTTGGAAATGTGGAAAGCCATTATCCCACATTGATTGGAAAATGAAAAAGATGAGAGTATTTAATATAGCTCATCTAAGAAGGTTCC
Organism: Campanula takesimana; assembly: GCA_026119855.1. Classification (NCBI taxonomy): domain Eukaryota; kingdom Viridiplantae; phylum Streptophyta; class Magnoliopsida; order Asterales; family Campanulaceae; genus Campanula; species Campanula takesimana. The sequence goes on along the minus strand of JAOWBW010000959.1, from coordinate 201,323 downwards.
AATCAAGTGTGGACATGGGCTTCCAAGCTAAGTGGGCCTTTGGGCTATCCATGCAAGCTAGTGGGTAAATAAGTTAATTTTGGGCTAGCCCAAAATGGACCTATGACCCGCGAAGCGGCGCGAAGCGCGGAATGGGCGGTTTAGGGCGCACTTTGCACTTCGCTGGGAGCTGTGGAGCTTAAATTTTTGGTAATGGTGGGCTTGGGGCGGATTGGGCTGGAGTGGCCCAACCCGTGGGTCAAAGCGGCCCAGTTCAGAAGGCGGCTCGGAGCAAGGGTCGTGTCGGTTCGGTCAAAACCACCGAGCCGACCCGCGTCCCTTCTAGCGGGCGGGTCGGAGGTCTTGGATCGACCCAGACAATCTCAGCCTTCCATCTAGATCTGATCCAAGGGTCCGGATTCAACAGCCACCATTTATGCCTATTCCCCAAGAGGCACCCCATCTCTTCATCTAGTATAAATAAGACCCCTCATTTGCATTTCATTTCCATCAGAAAATTTACAAAGCATCCTAGCATTCTTAGAGTTTCCAGTCAAGTCCAAGAAGTTCCCAAATATCAAGTAGTTCGCCGAGACTTCCATTGTAGTGCTGCAAGAAGAAGTCAGTTAGTCGTTGTATCTTGGAGACGTTTGCCTAAGACCGTTAAGCACAGTATACGGGGCAATTTCGTCTTACGGAGAGAGAGTTTAACTCTTGCCTCGATTAAATAAAAAATACGTCCCCTTTTCAGTTTTACTTAAAGTCATTTTCAGGTACGCCGTTACTATTTTCCAACAATCGTAAGACGAAATTTTGTGTGCTTGGAAAATGGCTGGTTCTTCTACTCCTCCTCCTCCTCCTCTTCCTCCTCCTTCTGCTACACCTCCTACTGCTTCTGTTCCCGCTCCTGCACCCACCACAGTGCATGCTGAAAGACCGGCTAAATTTACCGGCACTGACTTTAAAAGGTGGCAACAGAAAATGTTGTTCTACCTTACTACCCTGAGTTTGGCCCGATTTCTGCAGGAGACACCCCCAAGTGTTCCCGAGGGAGATGACGACCAACAGAAGAAGATTGCAGTTGACGCTTGGAATCATAGTGATTTCCTATGCCGAAACTATGTGTTGAATGGTCTTGATGATGCACTATATAATGTGTATTGTGGAGTTAAGACCGCAAAAGAACTGTGGGACTCTCTTGAGAAGAAGTACAAAACTGAAGATGCCGGAACGAAGAAATTCATTGTTGGCAGATTCTTGGACTTCAAAATGATAGATTCTCGAACAGTCATGGATCAATTGCGAGAATTACAATTGATTATTGCCGACATACTTGCTGAAGGCATGGTTCTCGGGGAATCTTTTCAAGTTGCAGCTATCATAGAAAAGTTGCCGCCTCTGTGCAAAGATTTTAAAATGTACCTCAAGCACAAGAAGAAGGAAATGGGGCTCGAGGACTTGATCGTGAGACTAAGGATTGAAGAAGATAACCGGAAATATGAAGTCAAAAGCGACAAGACAACGATAGAGGCAAAGGTAAATCTTGCGGAGGCGAGTACAAGTAACAATAAGAAGAGAAAGCATTCTGGGAGTGCTAAAAAGGGAAAAGACCAGAAGAGGATCAAGGGAAGTTGCTACAAATGTGGCAAACCTGGGCATATGGCCAAGGATTGTCGTCACCCAAAACAAAAACAATCAAAATGGCAACCGACCTCAAGCAAATATTGTGGAAGAGAGGACTGTTCCTTTAGATTTCTCCCAACTTGACTTATCAGCCGTTGTGTTTGAGGAAAATATTGCCAAGTTGGAAGACAATCCAAGAGAATGGTGGGTGGATACTGGTGCCACACGCCATATATACGCCGATAAGGAAAGTTTCTCGTCCTATACCCCAATCAACGGTAGGAAGCTGTTCATGGGAAATTCATCGACCTTGGAAGTTGTTGGGCTTGGTAGAGTGGTGCTAAATTTGACGTCCGGCAAAGAAGTTACGCTGGTGGATGTGCTTCATGTTCCGAACATCCGTAAGAATTTGGTTTCCGGCCCCTTGTTAAGTAAGGCCGGATTTAGGCTAGTATTTGAAGCAGACAAATTTGTAATGACCAAATATGGTCAATTTATTGGTAAAGGGTACCTTGATAAAGGGCTCTTTAAAATGAATGTAATGAGCGTGTTCCGCCCAGAGGCGAAGAATAAAATTTCCTATTCTGCTTACTTGGTTGAGTGTTCTAATTTATGGCATGATAGATTAGGACATGTAAATTTAAATTCACTACGAAGACTAGTAAACTTAAATTTACTACCCAAAATGGAATTTAATTCACAAAATAAGTGTGAAATATGTGTAGAAGCCAAAATGGCTAAAGCACCTTTTTATACAATCGAAAGAAGTACAAAACCTCTAGAATTAATTCATACAGATATTTGTGATTTAAAATTTGTGCAAACTAGAGGTGGTAAAAAGTACTTTATAACGTTCATTGATGATTGCACTAGGCTAATTAAGAAGATTCGAAGTGAAGAGGTGGTGAATATGTAGCACCGTTTGAAGATATATGTTGGGACTCCGGCATTATTCATCAAACTACTGCTCCTTATTCTCCACAATCTAACGGAGTTACTGAACGGAAAAATAGAACTTTTAAAGAGATGATGAATGCTATTCTAATTAGCTCTGGCTTACCCGACAACATGTGGGGGCAAGCAATCCTTTCAGCCAATCACATTCTTAACAAATTACCACACAAGAAAAGAGACAAAACTCCATATGAATTATGGAATGGAAGAAAACCTTCTTACAATTATCTTAAAGTGTGGGGGTGTTTAGCAAAGGTAGAAGTACCTAAACCAAAACAAATAAAGATAGGACTCAAGACAATTGATTGCATTTTCATTGGATATGCTAACAATAGTAGTGCTTATCGTTTTGTGGTGCACAAATCAGAAATTCCCGATATAAATGCGGGAACTACCATCGAATCAAGGAATGCAATATTCTTTGAAACAAAATTTCCCTGCAAGGAAAAGGATGGAGAAAGTTTTCACAAAAGAACTTATGACACTGACATCGGTTTATCTCAAGAAGATGAAGAACCCAGGCGTAGTAAAAGGACAAAGGTAGCTAAGATCTTTGGTCCTGATTTCCTAACAAATAAAGATAGGACCCAAGACAATTGATTGCATTTTCATTGGATATGCTAACAATAGTAGTGCTTATCGTTTTGTGGTGCACAAATCAGAAATTCCCGATATAAATGCGGGAACTACCATCGAATCAAGGAATGCAATATTCTTTGAAACAAAATTTCCCTGCAAGGAAAAGGATGGAGAAAGTTTTCACAAAAGAACTTATGACACTGCCATCGGTTTATCTCAAGAAGATGAAGAACCGAGACGTAGTAAAAGGACAAAGGTAGCTAAGACCTTTGGTCCTGATTTCCTAACATACATGTTAGATGATGAACCAAGGACATTGCAAGAAGCTCTGTCTAGTCCAGAAGCTCCTCTCTGGAAAGAAGCTATCAATAGTGAGATTGAATCCATTATGCAGAATCATACTTGGGAGATAGTAGATCTTCCTCCAGGTTGCAAACCGTTGGGTTGCAAATGGATCTTAAAGAGAAAGTATAAAGCTGATGGAACTATTGATAAATACAAAGCTAGATTAGTAGCTCAAGGTTTCAGACAAAAGGAAGGATATGACTTCTTTGATACTTATTCTTCTGTAACAAGGATCACATCCATTCGGGTTTTCATTGCTATTACAGCCTTGCATAACCTTGAGATACATCAAATGGATGTAAAAACGGCCTTTCTGAATGGAGAATTAGACGAGGAGATATATATGCAGTAACCTGAAGGATTCGTTGCACATGGACAAGAACATAAAGTGTGCAAACTTGTCAAATCATTGTACGGTCTTAAACAAGCACCGAAACAATGGCACGAGAAGTTTGACCGAACTATGTTGTCCAACGGATTCAAAATAAATGAGTGTGACAAGTGTGTATACATTAAGGGCACACCAAATGAATATGTGATTGTATGTCTATATGTGGATGACATGCTAATCATGGGAAGTAACCATGATATAATCATGAAAACTAAGAACATGTTAAAGAAAAACTTTAACATGAAAGATCTGGGTCAAGCAGATGTTATTCTAGGGATAAAGATTTCTAGAATAAACGATGGAATTGTCTTATCACAATCTCACTACATCGAGAGTGTGCTTAAGAAATTTGAAGCCTTTGATTTACCTCCGGCTAAGACTCCTGTAGATCTAAGTCTACATTTGGCCAAAAATAGAGGTGACCCAGTTTCACAATTAAAGTATGCTAGAATTATAGGCAGTCTGATGTACTTGACAAATTGTACACGGCCATACATAGCATACTCAGTAGGTTTACAAGTAATCCAAATAATGATCATTGGGCAGCGTTGAAAAGAGTACTAAGGTACTTAAAACACACCATAAGCCATGGATTACATTATACAAGATATCCAGCTGTATTGGAAGGATACAGCGATGCAAATTGGATATCTGACTCAAAAGACTCAAAATCCACAAGTGGGTATGTATTTACCATCGGTGGAGGAGCAGTGTCCTGGAAGTCTTCTAAACAAACATGTATAGCTCGATCCACAATGGAATCCGAGTTTATTGCCTTAGATAAGGCTGGAGAAGAAGCTGAATGTCTTAGAAACTTCTTAGAGGATATTCCATATTGGAATAAGCCAGTGCCTTCTGTCATGATACATTGCGACAGTATGTCAGCAATAGGAAGAGCAAAAAGTTGTATGTACAACGGAAAGTCGCGACACATACGAAGAAGGCACAATACAGTTAGACAATTGATCTCTAATGGAATAATTTCCATTGATTACGTAAAATCAAAAGAAAATATAGCGGATCCGTTTACGAAAGGTATAAATAGAGATCAAATGTACAACGCAGTAAGGGGAATGGGGTTAAAACCCACACAAACCAAGAATTCCATAGCGGTAACTCAACCATGATGAGTGGAGATCCCACAAACTTGGTTCAATGAGACAACTAAGTTATGGATATTCTAGTTATGCACTTAGAACCCTATATAACCCATTCTCAGAAGCTGTCTGACGTGTGGTGAGGGTAAGCATTAAGCTTTTAATGATTCCTATACCTTGAAAAGGTGGAGTATGGCAGGATACTCTTTATAGGAGATCACCTATATAAGTGAAAAGTTTGGCCGCTTCTAAAATAAAACACTTATGAATCCAAGATATGGTCCAGGGCCGAATTGGACACAACGTGAGAACGAAAGATATTAGAATTATTATCGTGTAAATGCTATTGTCTTGGTTTACATAAAAACGCTGACCAGTTCAAGACATCGCGTTCACTGAGCAGCCAGTAAATCCGATAGCATCTTACTAGGGATGGTTCAAAGCCAGAAGCTACCTACCCTGATGCGGTAATAGTTCGTCGGGATTTTCTTTAGAGTCAGCATTCATGAATTAATTTCATTCACGTGGGGGATTGTTGGAAATTGGTTAAGAATATTGGTTTGACCGATATTTGACCAAGTTTCGTTATTTGTTCCATTTAATAAAAATGGAATTTAGTTGAAAATTAGTAATCTACATTCGGAGTAGATTAACGTGATGTATTTATTTTCTCAAAACCAATTTCGGGTGAATGAGAAATTAATTATTAAAAGTGTGCAACTATTATGGGTTTATGAAGAGTTGGAAATGTGGAAAGCCATTATCCCACATTGATTGGAAAATGAAAAAGATGAGAGTATTTAATATAGCTCATCTAAGAAGGTTCCAATCAAGTGTGGACATGGGCTTCCAAGCTAAGTGGGCCTTTGGGCTATCCATGCAAGCTAGTGGGTAAATAGGTTAATTTTGGGCTAGCCCAAAATGGACCTATGACCCGCGAGCTGCGCGAAGGGCGGAATGGGCGGTTTAGGGCGCACTTTGCACTTCGCTGGGAGCTGTGGAGCTTAAATTTTTGGTAATGGTGGGCTTGGGGCGGATTGGGCTTGGAGACGTTTGCCTAAGACCGTTAAGCACAGTATACGGGGCAATTTTGTCTTACGGAGAGAGAGTTTAACTCTTGCCTCGACTAAATAAAAAATCCGTCCCCTTTTCAGTTTTACTTAAAATCGTTTTCAGGTACGCCGTTACTATTTTCCAACAGTACTTGCCGAACGTGTCGCTTCCATTTCGTAGTTTCATACTCCCTCCATCCCAGAAAGATTGTCCACATTTTTTCGTTGTTACTACAAGGGAACTTTGAGCAGTTATAAATTCTGCTTATAATGATGTTAATGTGAATCTAAAAATTGATATTAATAGTATTTATAATGGTGTATCAAGAACAATTATAAAAATTTCATTAGAATAATTTAAAGTAGCCTTAATTATTACTCAAATTTCCTGATCACGCAAAAAGTGTGAACAATGAAGCCGGATCCACGGTTGGATATCTGAGTGCCTTGGTTAGCCTAAAATGGATGAACGAACGTTAACTCAGCCGGGGCTTCACCGGCGAAGGCCATCCGGCGTGAGAATGAGTTAGTCTGTTTGGAAGAGTAAAGACAGAGAAGAAGAGAGAGTATGGCTAGAGAACTTCCCCTTCCCAAATGAGGTTGAGGTCCTTATTTATACCCCAAAATAGCTGCCTTGTCACCTAGATTCCGTCCCTTGAATGTAGGGATTTGGGTTTATCCATATGGGTGATTCACAATGTCCGTATTAGGGCAACACTTCTAGAAGCCGTCACTGGGCCTTGGCGATGGGTTGGGCCAGGCCTACAATTCCCATATTCGTGGCAGGAGTTATCCCAAGTCGTAGGTCGTTGGTACGAGCAAATGTATCGGGTACGAATTGCGAGTTGGGGTGCATCCGCGAGCATAAATGAAGCCTTTAGTAATCGTGGCTTCCGGCTACTCAGCTCGGTCTTACCGAGCTGAGATCGACTAGAAGGGATGGTATGAGGAATCCTCCTAGTGCTTGCCAGGTTCCTCCTTCCTTGCTCGGTGTGAGTCACCGAGCCGAGCTAGGTACGTAATGGGCTAGCCCATCTAAGTTGGGTCGGGCTGGACCGATCTGGGAGCATGTATCTCCCATTCGGGTCGTTCCTTTCAGTTCCTTCGTAAAACCCATGAAAATAGGGGGACTATCATTCTGGGGCAAAGAGAAAGAGTAACTTCTTGAAAAATAAAAAAATAAAAAGACAGATTAATGTGCTATGATGAACGCGAAAACCAGCTGCAGTCATCAACCGGATAACAGATTGGGACATTTCCCTATACTTATGACTGAGATTATTCAGGCGAATTTTTTGTTTGGAGCACTTATTTAACGTATGTGATTTTTAACCAAAAACCAATAAAAGAACAATCAACATAAAACTAATGAAGAATATTCATTCCAAATAAAAATGGGCCAACGATAAAGTAGGGTAACATACTATAGCGTTTGTTACAATTAATGCAACGCACAACCAGTTGACATCATAATGAAATGTACTTTACCCATTTGTTACATATAATGGATTACACCCTAACGACGTTAAAAAAAGATAACTCTAATGTCAACAAAATAAGAAAAAGACTAACACCAGTTAAGCACGATGAACATTCGTTACCCTATTTAACGGATTTGGCAATCTTCTTCCTGCATCTCACAATTCTTTGTCCGCCACCAATCACCACCCCACACCAACACAAATCACCACCCATCTCTGCCCTCAACCACCAACCACCATAGATATGCCCTTTCTTGTCGTCACTCAAACCGAGGTCTTTCAGTTCAACAATTCCATCGCCGATTACCATCAAGCTCCAGCCCCGTTCGGCATCTCTCTTCTCTTGGGATCGATTTTGAGTTTGAATTGGCTTACGTTTTTAAAATTTGGTGGCTCCAACCCAAAATCGAAAACCAAATCAAACAAAACTCAACCCTCATTGTCTAGAGCAAGAAGGACATACCCAGGAGAGTATTGGATTGATTCGAAATTTGCGGATCTAGGGTTTAAAATTCCAGATCTTAGGGTTGGATTTGTTTGAATATTGGATTGATTCGAAACTTGCAGATCTAGGGATCGATTTGGTTTGAAGTTATGGGTTTGATTTCGGGTTTGATTTTGAGTTTTGTTTTTGGGTTTGATTTTGAATTTTCTAGGTTCATCCACCATGTATTTGGTTTAAAATTGGAAAAATTGTAAGGGTAAGAATGAAATGAGGTTGAAGATGAAGGGTACGTTATTTCTTAAATGATTGTTAGTTTTTTCAACGAGTCGGTTCATTACGTTAATAAAATTTAACGTCATCCGATGTAGTTGCATTATTTGTAACCCGACTCAAAAGTACGTTTCATTATGTTGTTAAAGGAGAGTATGTTACCTTTGGTGTAATTGAGAGTGTAGTACATGCCATTGGTTTGTAATTATCTCAAATAAAATACAATATATTTCTACCACATGTTACAATATAACAAAAATCAGTTGAATAAACCAAAGACATATTACAATTTAACAACAATAATGTTTTTTATCGAACATAAAAATGATGATGATCAAAGCGCTAGATCCGAGGTGGGATATCTAGAGTGTCTTGCTAAACCTGAAAGAGATGAACACACGTGAGCTTCAAGAGGTCAACTCTTTATTTAAAATTGTGCACTAAAGGTGTACTTTAGCAAGAGGGCCAGTCCTCATTTTTCTCTCTTCTCATGGAATGCCACTCATGTGCTCGTCACAGCAGCTAGAAGAAACAAAAGCCGTTAACTTTGGGTGACTTATCAACTGACGGATAAGTTTTAACGAAATTCATCAAGTCTTCGTGGAATCTCCATCAGGTCGTCTCTCTCCAAAAAAAAAAAACCCAACAACATTCAAACTCTAGTGGTGCGTGAAGTCCTCAGAATATCATGCCGACAGCCGACGTCCGTTCACTCTCTCTCTCTCTGTTTTGTAGCCCCTGAGTCTTGGTCATCTTGAGCTTGCATTAATGATGTGCCGAGTGTATAACACACTGGTCAATTAGTCAAAATCCAATAAAGAATCGAATTAGGAAAAGAAAATTGGGTTGTTTAATGGGTTGTGGCTTTGTAATTGTGGGCTGAAAATTAGTTTGTTTTTTAAGAATAGGGGCAAATTTGGGCGTACAAAGGAAGTACCAGATCTGTGGCCCTAAATTTAGCATATTTTTTGGTAGCCCTAGGCCATGATCTCACTTGTCTTGGGCCATGGTCGGGCCTGTATACGGGACCCATCCAGTGGCAAAGCCACCCTTTGGTCATGGGGTTATGCGAGCCCATTGATTTTGGAGTTGTGTCAATTATACCACTTTTAAGTTTAGAAAGATGTCATTTTTACAATTAAAAATTAATTTTTTGCAGTTTAAGGGAAAATAGCACATTAGTGCCCCAAAGTTTTATATGAGTTGCAATTTAGGTCCTAATGTTCCATTTTGGCAATTTGGTGCCTAATGTTCACCTTTTGTGGCAAAATAGGCTTTTTTTTTATGGTCATGGATGGAAGCTAACGAAATTAAACAGCTTCTTAAAAAATTTCATTTCTTACCCAGAAAGGGAAGTTGGCGTTGTGAAAGTAAGAGAAAGCATGAGAGAATAAGAGATGTGAAGGTGGCTGGTGGGTGGGGTGGGGGAAGGAGCCGAAGAAGGTAGAAATTTATTTTCGATTTTTTATTTTCCCTTTTCAAGCAAATTCAGGTTAAAAGAAGTTCTTCAAGGCTATTATCTATGGACTAATATGTAAATTTATCCTTTTACTTTTTTTAAACATAATTTTAGCCCTTTACTTAAGAAATTAGAATTATAAATGATTTTATTATAAGGAATTTATATTTTTATAATTTTCACTGCTACATAAAAAACTTATTATTTTAAATGATAAACAATATTTTACTTTGATATTTTATTATGTTTTTTTAATTAAAATATACATTCTTATATATATATATATATATATATATATACACACACACACACACACACACACATATATATACTCCTCCGTTACACCTCATTTGAGACCTAAGATGTTGGCACAATAACTAAGGAAAAAGAATAAAATAAAGAAAATGTGGTGGAAAATGAAGAGAGAGAATGAGTGGGGTTAATAGTAGGTTGGTTGAATGGATTGTGTGGTGGAAAATGAAAAGAGAGAATGAGTGGGTGGGTAGATTGAATATAAAATTATAAAAATATTACAATTTTGGGTAGTCTCAAGTGAAGTGGGACGGACCAGAATGGAAATAAGTCTCATGAGGTGGGACGGAGGGAGTATATATATAATTTTAGGAGTTGTAAAGTTTTTAACAAAATGGGGTCAACATAAATAATTATTGAACTTTATGGGTAAGAAATGCAAGTTTCGAATAAGCTCGTTAGATTATCCGTTAATTATGTTAGCTTCCATCTATTATCATCCAAAAAAGACTTATTTCGCCATAAAATGTGAACATTAGGTACCAAATTGCCAAAATTAGAACATTAGGACCTAAATTGCAACTTATATGAAACTTTGAGACACTAATATGAAACTTTCTGTTCCCCGGTGGGTTTCATTTCCTCATTCATAGACTTTCTATTTATGCAGCCTCTCGCTAGCTTGGGTGCAATGCATACACGCCAAGTACTTACATGCCTGTGTCCAAGGTAAACTATAAGAGCTTGAAATGAAATCTAATTTGAATATTAGCAAGTGGCAGCTTCGCAAATTAGACACGATTAAGTGAACCCTAAATTCATGCTCAAAGGGCATGGGAACATACATAACACAAGACCAGCTTTGCCAAAATAAATAGCAAAGCCAACTGCTTATTAGTAGTACATACGATAAGCCACAACTAAGATCACACTCTTAGACCAAACAAACAAAACGACCCAATTCTGCCATGGGAATTATTGTACAATCTACTTGCATAGATACTTTATATAGCTAATTGTTGCGGCCGGGAAGTTTCTCCTTGATCTTCTCCATCATCCCTTTCTTCTCATGCTCTCCTTCGTATGCCCCTGTAGATGTCCTTTGCTCGTCCTTGTGACCTCCTGGTAACTTCTCCTTGATCTTTTCAGTGACTCCACCACCACCACGGTGGAGCTGCCCCTGTGTACCACTTCCAGCATAGCCGGCTCCTATGTCAGGGGCATGAGTACCTGTCATATATCATGCCATGCCCAGTAGTCGCCCCAATATCTGCCGGAAAAGCTCCGGTAGTGTCACCGCCGCCATTGCCACCAGCATCAGTGGGAAAACCGCCACCTGTTTCGCTGATGGGGTTGCCGTACTCGTCAGTCCGGCGGCCCTGAACCTGATCCCCAGTCTGTCCCATTCCCCTCATTTTCTCAGTTAGTTACAACAACCTAAGTATTTAGTCTTAGCTGGTACTATGTTTACTGATAGTGATTGAAGTTGCTGATGACAACGATGAAGAGAGGTGGTAGGTATTTGTGGTTAATTTATACTTGTACATTGAATTGATGAGAGAGAAAGGAAAATGTGCTGGATACCCAAAGGAGCTGACACGTTCAGTTTTGAAGGGAAAGGTGGCAATTTGAGGAGTAACATCTGTATAGTGTTGATGGCTCTTTGGATAAGACCATGTCCAATAATCTAACTACCAAAAAACATTCAACTACCCTAATATCACGACACATCATCTTCTCTCTCCATCCACTTAATCATTCAACTACACTCTCAACTACCCCTCCCACAATAAGCTAGTTTAGTTTAAAATCCAACTCCTCCCAACTCATCATTTTATACCCATCACTTTTTATTTTATTTACAATATTTATTTTTATAATTAAAAAAAATAATAAAAATAATAATAATTTATTATTAAAAATAAATTATTATTATTTTTATTTATAAATTTGAGATTTTTTTATTTTTTTTAATTCACACTTAATAAAAAAAGGATAATTAAGAATTTTTAAAGAGAAAAGAGGGTTTTTTTTCGGTGTCCAAATTAAATGAAACTTACATCAATTTATAGAGGGAAAAAATGATAAATTTTGGTGAATTATTTTTTTATAAAAAAAATAATTTACTATGAAATAATTGAGCTCAAAAAAATTGAATAAAAAACCTCTCCAAAAAAAAAGAAAAAAAAAAGCTGGAAACAAAAAAGGAAAAAAAAAAAAAAGGGGGGGGGGGGGGGAAGCAGCAGCCACTCTCCGGCTTGGGAGGTGAGCTGCACTCTCCAAGTGCTGGCCACTCCCAAGCCGACACGTGTCTATTCGGGCCCCACAAAAAATCCTTCAACCCAGTTGAACTTCTTCAACCCCTCCCCTTCAACCCCCTCCTCTCAACCCCCTTATTGCACACACTCAACTAGTTTAATCCCTCTCAACCCCCTCCTCAACTACCTTATTGGACATGGCCTAAGGTTGGTTCTTTTAGACCATCCACAATGGTTTCATCAAACTTTCTCATTCAACACCCACTTTATCACTTCACATCATCTTCTCTTTCATCCAACTCATCCATTCAACACTTATTCAACAAAACACCCTACAATGGTTTGTTTAATCCCACATTCAACACTTTTCTCACTCATCATCCTATACCCCACCACTTAAAATTTATTTTTTATTTTTATTTTTATGATTAGTGTTGAAATAGTTATTATTGAGATCCATTTCAAAGAAAAAAATGGTTTTTTTTTTTGTGTCGGAACACAATGAAACTTACGTCAATTTAAAGAGAATTTTTTTTAGGAATTTTGTTGTAAAAAAAAAAACATTTTCTGTGAAATAATTGAGCTCAAATAATTGGGATAAAAGTAAAAATATCGCCAGCCAATCAGAAGTCAACATGTGGCACAATCAAAAAAAAAAAAAAAGCCAGCAATCCCCCACGGCTCGCCTTTGTCGGCGAGTGTAACCCACGCGCCAGATCTGGCCAATAGAGAGTCTCCACGTGTACAATCCGGGAAACAAATATCCCATTCACATTCGTTGAATGGATTCAACGAAAATTAAAAACCAACCCCATTAAACCAACCATTGCATGGATTAAACAAAATATTTTGTGTGAATGACTCATTCAACAATGGATTAAACATCCATTGTGGATGGTCTTAGTCACTGCAGAATGCAGATTGTGTTAGGGTGGCGGTTCTCCGCGCGCGTTCCAGCCCAGATCTTGCCATGTTTATTGGTTACTTGACATGTGAGTTGGGATACTGGACTGTGGGGCAAACAAGTTATTCCAGTTGATCACAACTAAATGGGCCTCACAGTTTGATGATCCAACTGTATCAATGATGCGCATCCCAACCAGTTTAGATTATCGGCAATGCTAGGGGCACAAAAGAATGTTAAAAAATGATCGATATAAAATGTGGTGACGATATTTTATTGGTTTCATCGATTGTGGACACGGCACACTCTAATTAAAAACACCAATAAAATTATGACACCTCCTCTTGTAGACCAAATTTTGTGACATTTTTTTGTGACTTTATATTTACCCCTAGATTGTACCGTGTTCTTGTAACTTAGTAAAATGGAGTACTCCCTCTGTTCCATCATAACACAATTTTGAGATTGCACGGAAATTAAAGAAGAGAATAATGGTGGGTATGTGAGTATGAGAAGTGATGTAGGTGAGAGAAAATTTGGGTAAGAAATAATAGTGGATAGTTGTTGTGAGTATGATAAGTAGGTCCCATTGAATAAAGAACCATATAAATTGTACATTTAGGAAAAGTGTAACTTATCAATTGGACGCCCAAAAAAAGTTTATGCATGTCGATCTAATCATTCTAGTGAAATTATAAAAGTTGTAATTGACAAATCTGATGAGACCGAGCATCACAGACCGGACCGGACCCGGTTCAAAGCCAGTACAAGCGAGTTCGACTACACCGAACCGGATAAGCCCGCAAGCGAGCAAGCCCGAGAACCCCGGGCTTCCTGATAACCATAACCGAGATAGCTCTGCCTCCCGCTATTCTAAGGGTCCCGTGTTGATCACTCAACCTCCTGCCCGGAGCCCGCAGTAGCCAGCTGTCACCAACGTACAACAGATGTTACCTATTCGTACCTGACATACCATAACGGTTGGTGGTGGAACCATGATTCCCTGACAACACGCCACGTTCTCAGCCACTCCCCTGGCCGAACCAATGAGGACCTGCCGCGTGTCCATCCGGTACGAGGGCGGTTAGTACCTCAAACCTACCTTCTCCTTCTACTCATATAAATACTCCTATCCGCCCCCAAGGGCCAGGTACGTGCTCTATCCTATTCACACACACCAGTTCTTCATTGAACCTTCCACTTAGGTTTTCCTCAGAGATCTTACTCTCACACCCGAGGGCCTAAGCCGGATTCCAACCCGGCCTTGGTCTTAACGGTGTTCTTGTCTGTGTTGTGATCAGGATCAAGAGACAGTTAAATTGGAGTTCTATCTCCGTGACCCCGGACTTCCAGGGCGTCATCAGTGGTTCCATTGCCGGGAAGCGAAAATCTTCCCAGTGCAATATTCTTGCTTCGTTTGCTTTTTCAATCTAATTCATTTCAAATCCTCATCTAGCTCTTCCATCTTTCACGGTTCTAAAAGGGTATCCCGTCTTTTCTGTTGATTCTTGACATAGAAAATCTTCACAATGACTGGGAAAGAAGTCGTGAACCCAAATGCTAGCCCTTCGGGACAAGCGCCCCAGGGATCAGTCTTCGCCAGATTGGGAAATAAGACTCTTAGTGGCAACTCCTATACCCCCTCTCAAAGGGCAAGGAGAGAGGCAGATCTGAGAGATCGTATAGAAACCTCTAAAGCTCTCAAAACTCAAAAAACTCCCGTCACTCCCTCACCCCTGATCAAATCCAAAAGAAAATTCAGATCCTGACAGACAGGCAGAATCTGGTAGCGGAAGGGCTACAGTTGAATCTAGCCATGGAGGAGCTGTTTAATGCCGAGGCCAATGCTGGAAGCCCCCCTGAAAAATCAAAAACCCATGATCTGACAAGCTCTAAGAGCAGGGCCAGTAGGATTATAGGAGGAAAAAGGCGGACAATCCTCGTGGACGATGACGAGGAGAGGGGAGGAGAAGAAGGGTAGAGTGAGGAGGGAGAATCACAGCCCAGAAAGGCTAGAGGCCAATCTAAAGGAAAGGCAGTTGTTAAAAACGATGATAAAATTACAGAAACAGTAAAAAGGGCTAAAACGGGGGACATAATGGATCAAAAGTTCCAAAGAATGATCGCGGAGCTATGGGAGTCCAAGCAAAACGTAACAAAGTGCGTTGGACCCATGGACGCTTTCGCTTCATGGATCAATGATTCCCCAATCCAAAGAGGAAAGGTACCCACGCTGGACGCGTATGACGGCTCATCTAATTCAAAAAGTCATGTTGACCGATTTGAAGGGCAGATGGCTCTGTTTTCAACAGATGAGGCCGTGAAGTGCAAAGCTATCGCCTCCACCTTTAAAGGGAAGGCGTTGGGATGGTTACTAGCCCATAAACCGCGCTCTATCTGCAGCTATGAGCAATTGCGGACTTCATTCTTGAACTCATTCGCGGGCGCTGGGGAGGCCGCAAGACCAAAATCGGACCTGTGCGGCGTTAAGCAATATCCCGGGGAGAACACGAAAGCATACATCACTCGGTTCCGAAAAATGACCGAGCAGATTGTGGATTTAACAAAGAACGACGTCGAATTATGCTTCCTAGGGGGATTAACATCCCACACTTTGAGGCAGGAGTTTGCTTGCCGAAAACCCGAGGGGACAGAAGAGATGTATAACAGGGCCATCGCTATGGCCGGAGTAGAACCCGCATTTATGGCTGACACCCGCAGGAGCGTGTAGACACCCCGCCTTGGACCTCTCACCCCGATTGCATACATAGTATTTTTATTTTTATTATTAATTTCTGCTACTTCGGTTAAGTTCCTAACTGATTCCGTTAGTTTTGGACTAAACTGCATAACAGAATTAATTTTAGAGTCATTTCTGTCATTCTGTCATTTTTACCCGCGAGTGCTTCCGGAACTGTCAGTGAGCCGCGCGCGCGTCCCGACCCAAAAGCCGGAATCACGCGCTTCCCATTTTGGCAGTAACGGATTGCACCTTATTTCCCTCCCTTTTCTTATTTGCAACATCTCTTTCTTGATCACAAAAGACCTCTTTTCTCATCCACATTCATCCCCCCTTTTCTCATTAACTCCCAATCCCAAATTCTAAGCCTTTTTCCCAAAAACTAATATTTCTTTCATTTATTATTTGATTTCTTTTATTTCTTTTATTTTTCTTTTATTCATTTATCTTATTTGTGATTGGCCAATTCCATTTCACATGGATGACCAATTTCCCTCCATCATTTCCCTCTCTTTTTTACCTATAAAAACCATCATCTTCTACCTTGGAAAATGACTTCTTTTTGGGACTTCTTTTTGGACCTCATTTTTTAGACTTGGAACTTTCTCTCTACACAAATTCTATATCATTTTCCCTACACAAATTCTCCCAACAAGAGTTTTACACAACAAAACTCTACACAAATCTCTACACAACAACATCATTTTCAAGTCCAAATTTGAAGTCTTCTTTCTAAAGGTACAAGTCTTCTTCTTTTATTCTCTTTTATTCTAGTCTTACTAGTATGCAATCCCCATCAATTGGGACATGACCAAATGACCACTTTACTACATTAAAGTTGGTTAAGGTTATCTCCCTACATTTTAATCTTAACTTTAATTCACCATGTTAATTTCCCTTCATCTCTTAATGTAATTCTTTAACATTACTTGTTACATGTAATCTTTATCATTAAATAAATAAAATAATTCTATTTTATTTCCCCTTTATTTCCCCTTTTCTTCTCATCACAATTGTTAGCACATTTCTATTTAATTAATTGAAGGACATGTAAATATTAGAACACCAATAGTAGCAAGACCCGTGTAAGCGGGGCGGAGAGGGTGTTTAAGTACTTCCCACTCCGTCACCTAACCCCCGAACCCTTCTCTCCCGAATCTCTGGTTTTGTACATAAATTAGGCTATTTCTAGGTTTTTCTTATGTTCCTTTAAAAACATAGGTGGCGACTCTAAACAATCTAAAAACAAGTTAGACATCCTAGGATAATTCACCGCTCTATCCAAGCCGTGGTTCCCCGGGGTATCTACAGTGGCGACTCCGCTGGGGACGATTTAGAGGGTTAAACTTGCGTTTTTTTTTTCATTTTTGGTGTTCTTTTATTTTATTTTCTGGGCATTCTTGTAAAAAGGGTACGAAGCGCGCGCCTCCGGCCTTCTTGGCCTAAAGCGCGCGCGTCCGACCCTTATTACCAGAATCGCCCATCTTCCTTCTTGTCCTTCAATTCCATGTTTCTATGCTAACGTTTACTGCAGGGGAAAAAGTTCTATAATTTAGGGTCAAGGCAATCCCTTGAACCCGCTGATTTGCAGGTTCTCACCCAGAAGCAGGCGCCTCTACCCTTCTTCCTCTCACGCGCGCGCCTTCCGAATAGGCAACCCAATGCGCGCGCTTCTGGGGGCATTCCCAGAACAAAACAGTGCACAGAAACAGAACAGAATGACAGTGTGTGGGCACCGGGCCTGCACAGAACTTGTTTTACTTTCTGTTTATTTTTATCGGTCACACGGGTGATTCGAAAGTTGTAATTATGTGCTTATTTGTTTTTTTTTTATTTCCTTTGGAAAAAAAAATAAAAAAAATGTTTTGTCACATGTTAGACCTCACACTACATGCACATATTCTTATCAACTGCTCACTATCGAGTCGCACAAGTCCAACCCCAAACCCGTCGAGGCCCGTCCTAGAAAGTTTCAAGCTCCACTCGACCTTGGCTCTTTCGAAGCGGTAAACCTCAGCCCGTGGCGTAGTTCATGACTACATGCCGGGGGTGACCTTTAAGCCTCATATTCAAGCCGAGCACAAACCACACAATTCTAGTCTAGGGTCTAACACTCCGTGACCAAGTCGGTTTTTCATGTGCCGAGATTTCCCTAAAATAATGTCTTCAAATCATACATGCTAACTTGTTGCAATGGACGAAATAAAACTCCGTCCCCAAAAGTGGTTATTTTGGACGAAAATAAAAATCCGTCCCCGCATGTATGATTTACTACATTAATTTAGTTTAATCCCGACACATGTAGGTCTCACAAGCGTGGTGGAATCCGATGAGTATATGGGACCGCGAGAAGGTCTATATACTTGTGTGACGATTCCACTATTTTTTCTAGAAACCCCAAAAAAGGACTCCGTCCTTCCGAATTTTGTAAATAAAAAAAAAAAAAAAAAATAGTCATTTTCTTTATATGGTTGAGTCTTTTTCGTGTTTGTGGGTTAAATTTATTTTACCCAAAAGGTGTTTGTGGGGCCAATCTAAGATCAACCGTGCTTTTCCAATAGGTCCAATGGCTCCCAACGGCAACAACAACAACGGTGGAAATGATTTCGTGTCCAACGAAGGGTTACTCAACGTAATGAAATCAATGGGGGAACAAATGGATAGGATTGTCGAGGATGCCCGCCGTAAAGACAATTTGTGGCATGCCCGTCTCGATATCGACAAGAGGATTCACAAAGAAGAGGTTTCTGAACTCAAGGCCCGTCTTGATTATGAAAGAAGAATTCACAAGGAAGAGGTTTCCGAACTCAAAGCCCGTTTGCAAGAGCTCACCGACGGCAAAGCAAAGTTTAAGGGTAAAGCATGCTCAAGTGGCCCGTCCCTCAAAAGCTACAAAGGTACCGCCAACAACCGAGTTTTCACTCCTCTCCTAGGAGTAACCCAAGCCGAAGCATTTGAAACTTTGGTGGCAAGTGGAAAGGTCAAGCCTTTAGAGGGGTACAAGCCGAAGACGATACCGAAGAATCATGCACATGGTGAATGGTGCGGCTACCACAAGCATAGTGGCCATACTACCGAAGGGTGCTTCCTTCTCCGAAACATCATCCAAGATTTGTTCGACAACGGCGAATTTACTGTGGGTGAAGAGCAACCTTTAGAGAGTGCCAACATGCAAGAACTCATCAAAGAAGAATGATTTGGTTCGAAATGGGGCTTCTACAAGAAATCATGCCACAAGGAGACTACAACGACAATGAGGACTACAACAACAATCTCCGTTTCTCTTTCTCTACCTAGTAGTAGGAATAAAAAAAAATAAAAAAAAAGAGTCAAAAGTCCTCTTTTGTGTGCATTAATGTTTTCTCTCGTCCCATGTTAAGTGTCGAGTCTTCTTATCAAATAAAAGTCGTTCTTGTCCTTATACACTCTTCCAAGTTGTTCAATCTAATTCTTGGCAAAATGATGAAAAGATGTCTAAACGAGTTTTGGAATGAAGGCCATCACTTGAACGCCTAGGGGCTAAACATTGTGACGAAGGCAACATCATCAACGACGAAGACAAAGCCAAGACATCAAAGGTGAAGCAACAACCATGGAGAAAAATCAAGCAATGTTTCAAAAGGGGATTAAAAAAAAAAAAAAAAAAAAATCCCCCTCAATCAAAGAAGATCAACATCATCATCCACCAACAAAGGACGAAGCTACGAAGCAACAATTCCATCACAAAGAATGGAGAATCCACAAG
The DNA here is from genome assembly GCA_026119855.1 of Campanula takesimana. Lineage (NCBI taxonomy): Eukaryota > Viridiplantae > Streptophyta > Magnoliopsida > Asterales > Campanulaceae > Campanula > Campanula takesimana. The sequence continues at coordinate 181,749 of JAOWBW010000959.1, read as the reverse complement.
AACTACGGTGACCTGAGCCTCTACACTGGAGGAACGTAGGCAACCTGCGGGTCCGGTCTCATGCAAGAAAGAAGATATGTTTAGCCCTAGCGCGTTATGGTGATCGGCCTTCATCTCGAACTTGTCAAGACATCTTTGTACGATTCATTTGCCAATGAATTAATCACCAAAAATATTGAACAACTTTATTAGATTTGAAATCATTTCGCGCTCCTTGTCGAGTCTAGGGACTTCTATTCTTTCTGCATACTCCCAATTCCTTGCAATCAAATTGGGGCTTTCCTTCTCTTCTCTCTTAATGACTCACTTTCCTTCGTGAGTCATTCAATTCAATAAAAAAAAAAAAATACATGTCAATACTAGGGACACTTCCCTAGTCGAGTCAATGTCACTCATCTTTAGTGACAAAAGGTTTTCACCGCAAAATCACATGTCTCTCATCCTCAGCTAGAGTCAATGCACACTTCCTCATTAATCGAGTAAAAAATGAAGACGCAAAAGAGATGCCCGCTAGATTGAAAACCCGAAAGGGCGGTCTAGGCAAAAAACAGGGTGCGTCATAAAAAAAAAAATGAGAGAGTGAGAGAGAGAAGGGAAAGAGAAATGGAGATCCCCGGCCTCTAAAGAAGACAAGTTCTACATTGAATCTCCTCAGCAAGTCAATTCCCCACCGAGTCAACTTTGGGATTGCAAAAGGCTCGACAAGATATAGCACCGTCAAAGGTTGTCTTGGGTTTTCGGCATCACTCTCCAGCAGTGTGCATTTTTGGGTTCATGAAAAGAAGGCCCGTGGTAGCCAAGACCCATCCGAGAACGAGCCTATCATAAAAGGGCACGAGGTTGCACAAATAATCCCTAGCTAGTCAATTGGCTTGGGCAACAAATAGCAACAACATGTGTCTCAGTTTTCAAAGCTACTTCAAGTATGTGCTTCTAATGTACGCCGAAAGGCTCCCGAGAAATGGAGTAGCTCTTGCCATATCTTCTCATGTTTATTCCCTCACACTCTTGCTTTACTCAACAAATGGTGACGCCCTAGGGGCTATGTGACTCAAGAACAAGGACTTCTTTTGCTTCACTTGACAATCAATACGCCCTTGAGGCTATGCTCGAAAAAAAAAAGATGTGTGAGACTATCCTCAAAGTCTCTCAAAAAGGGATGTCAAAAACGCCCTCTTGTCACGTGTGCCCATGCTCGTTCCCCCAATAAAGGATGGACCTTTCTCGCAATCAATGATGGCACTATAAGGGCTACGGTCAAGTCTTAAAGGCTCCCTCGGCAAAGAGCAATTAACTCCCCAGCGGTATCCCCAGCAAAGTCATGTGCAACATTGGAAGCTTCCTCAATTCGGCACCGAAGGTCTCAATTGGGTTACGGCATTACAGTAATTCAAGCAAAGGGCAGTATTAGGGCTTCGCGACCGACAGTATTTTGGGCAACAATACTCGAGCAAGTGCAATGTGGAGTAGTCTTATGGCTCCATGAGAACAATCAAGCTTCAAAGGGTCTCTCAACACTTCAAGTCAAAGGCCTCTTGGTTTTAAATGAAGACTCCGATGTTATGAATGAAGTTGATGATTTTTGTTAGAACTTTCAAGCGAGATTTTGAAGGAAGTCTTAGAGAAAAGGAAAAAGATTCAATATGCTAAACTCTAATCAAAACAGGGTTATAGCGGGAAATGCCACGGCCAATCCCAATGTTTCTGCAATTCAGCACCCCCTTCTCCAAGATCAAAAGCACAAGGTGCAGCTCAGATAAAGTTGGGCCACAGCACTAGTTGCATCCGAAGATCCGTCATTAGTTCAACTCAAGAAGAGTCAAGCAAGCATACTTATCTGGGACTTTATCACACCAAGACCTTATCCTCTGAGACCTCGACGGCACCGCAAGACATTACTGCATCCTTTGACATAAGCCCTCAGCCATTTGGGTATCGACCACAATGAGGCCATTCATCTCCCCAGTAAGATCAAGAAGGAGATCTCTATCAAGAATTCTACCAAACGGTACACCCGCTCTCAATACCGAGCCAATCGCGAGGTAATTTGGGGCTTTACAATGAAAGGTCTTCACATCTCACCATCTACAAGCCCACGACACTTGGGGCTTTGCAATCTCTCGAAGCTTGGCATCAACGATCTCCTCTTGGGGCTTGCTCACTACAACGACAAATGGCGATTTACTCGAATGGGCCAAGAGCTGATTTATCTTGGAGCTATGCAAGTCCCTCAAAATTTGGCATCAAAGGCATTCTAGGGGCTTTACAATCAGCAACCCCTCATCTCGGCATCAAAAGCCTTTTGAAGCCCCATAATCGACAAATCTCTTGGGGCTAGACATCAATCTTCGTTGGGCACACCAGCGACAACAGAATTCAAGCGAGGCAATCTAGACTTCGACTGAGCATGACTTGATCTTGGGTTGGCTTTACAAACACACAATGGCTAAAATGGTTCACCCACGAACTAAAAAAAAAAAAAAAAAAAAAAAAAAGGATTTTTTCTTTCTTTTTCTCCTTCTATGTGAAAAATTATGTGCTTTACTTTGCTTTGCTCCTAGCCTCTCCTCCAGCGTTCTCCATCATCCTTGAACTACGCTGGTCTAATTCTCTTCAAGGGATACGTAGGCAGCCTTTTGGCACGACCAACCCATCATCCAGAGTACCATCTCGCCAACCCAACATCAAGGGCATTCTCTCATCAACATCTAAAGAATGGACATTCTCCATCAAAGCATCCTCCGCGGACATCAGGAATCCATCTCCACTCAAGCGGCAATGGTAAGTGAAGGTATGAATACATCCGACGCTTTCCTCAAAATCACACCGCACACAAGATCACTCTTTACATTCTTACTTCTCTCTCATTGCAAGGGTGTTCCAAAATCTCATCACACCACGAGCACAATTTCTCTCTTCATGCATCTTCTTGCACAAGCACATATATCTGCAAAGCATACACATAACAGGTGCCGCACAGAGCACCAGGTGCCGCACAGAGCACCAGGTACCGCACAGAGTACCAGAATCAACAGGTGCCGCACAGAGCACCAGGTACCGCACAGAGTACCAGAATCAACAAGCCGCACAGCGCATCAGAATATGCCGCACCGCGCACCAGAATCAACAAGCCGCACAGCGCATCAGAATATGCCGCACCGCGCACCAGAATCAACAAGCCGCACAGCCATCAGAATATGCCGCACCGCGCACCAATTTTGGTCCATGGTGAACCACTAAAATCACCATACCTCTTCCATCAGCAAAAGTCGCTCACACAGGGAGCGCATTTCTATCCTTTGTAATTTCAAATTCCTGCTTTATCGAGTCTTTGTTTTCTCTTGTCGATGTCCTCGGCGGTTGTCTTTCTTTCGTCGACGCGTTTTGCCTCGCAATCCACCTCGCCGAGGGGCTCTGTAGACACCCCGCCTTGGACCTCTCACCCAGATTGCATACATAGTATTTTTATTTTTATTATTAATTTATGCTACTTCGGTTAAGTTCCTAACTGATTCCGTTAGTTTTGGACTAAACTGCATAACAGAATTAATTTTAGAGTCATTTATGTCATTCTGTCATTTTTACCCGCGGGCGCTTCCGGAACTGTCAGTGAGCCGCGCGCGCGTCCCGACCCAAAAGCCGGACTCGCGCGCTTTCCATTTTGGCAGTAACGGATTGCACCTTATTTCCCTCCCTTTTCTTATTTGCAACATCTCTTTCTTGATCACAAAAGACCTCTTTTCTCATCCACATTCATCCCCTCCCCCTTTTCTCATTAACTCCCAATCCCAAATTCTAAGCCTTTTCCCAAAAACTAATATTTCTTTCATTTATTATTTGATTTCTTTTATTTCTTTTATTTTTCTTTTATTCATTTATCTTATTTGTGATTGGCCAATTCCATTTCACATGGATGACCAATTTCCCTCCACCATTTCCCTCTCTTTTTTACCTATAAAAACCATCATCTTCTACCTTGGAAAAGGACTTCTTTTTGGGACTTCTTTTTGGACCTCATTTTTTAGACTTGGAACTTTCTCTCTACACAAATTCTATATCATTTTCCCTACACAAATTCTCCCAACAAGAGTTTTACACAACAAAACTCTACACAAATCTCTACACAACAACATCATTTTCAAGTCCAAATTTGAAGTCTTCTTTCTAAAGGTACAAGTCTTCTTCTTTTATTCTCTTTTATTCTAGTCTTACTAGTATGCAATCCCCATCAATTGGGACATGACCAAATGACCACTTTACTACATTAAAGTTTTTTAAGGTTATCTCCCTACATTTTAATCTTAACTTTAATTCACCATGTTAATTTCCCTTCATCTCTTAATGTAATTCTTTAACATTACTTGTTACATGTAATCTTTATCATTAAATAAATAAAACAATTCTATTTTATTTCCCCTTTATTTCCCCTTTTCTTCTCATCACAATTGTTAGCACATTTCTATTTAATTAATTGAAGGACATGTAAATATTAGAACACCAATAGTAGCAAGACCCGCGTAAGCGGGGCGGAGTGGGTGTTTAAGTACTTCCCACTCCGTCACCTAACCCCCGAACCCTTCTCTCCCGAATCTCTGGTTTTGTACATAAATTAGGCTATTTTTAGGTTTTTCTTATGTTCCTTTAAAAACATAGGTGGCGACTCTAAACAATCTAAAAACAAGTTAGACATCCTAGGATAATTCACCGCTCTAGCCAAGCCGTGGTTCCCCGGGGTATCTACAGAGCGTAAGGGAAAGAATCGAGCCCGCTCATGATCCTCGTCATCACTCAGGCTATGCGGGAATCAATGGTGGCCGAGGTAGAGGCAGACCAAGGGGCATGCCCAATTTTAAAAGAGGCGATGACAGTGCTTTCACCCCTTTAATCGCACCAAGAACTGAGATCTTGCGGGCAGAGGCCTTGCCTCCTCCACCTCCACTGGAGATGAAGCTTTACGAGGCGAACAAAAAGAAATGGTGTGGATACCATGAAAGCCACGGGCATACTACGGATGACTGTTTTCAGTTAAAGAAAATAATACAACAAAAGGTGGAGGCCGGGGAATTGAAGAAGTGGATTACGGGATCCAGCAGTAAAGGGGAAGCCCCGCGGGGAAATGTTCAATACGTCAGAGACAATGATGCAGAAGGGGAAGGACGTTATGACATCCAGTACATAGGAGAGGAAGCCCCAAGCAACACCCAGCTTTCCGCCCAGATCAGACGACTGGAAAAAGTATTCTTGATACCCACTTATCCGCCCGAGCAGGAGGAAATGATCGGTTTCAAAAGGAGTGAATTGGCATCCACCCTTTTCCATTCAACGCAACCATTGACAATCAAAATGGCTATAGGAAGGGCGGACATTAGAAGAGTCCTCATTGATACCGGAGCTTCGCGGGATATATTGTACTTCCATTGACTGGAAGAAATGGGAATGTCCGAGGCACACTTAACTCCGTACGCGGGTTTGTTAGAAGGGTTCACAAACCACACAGTCTATGCCAAGGGGACAATTGACTTCGAAGTGACCATCGGGGAAAGGCCGTTTGAGAAAACAGCCCGCGTTACGTTTATGGTGATCGATCTGAAATCCCAATACAACGCGATACTGGGCGTAACCGCACAAGCCGCCCTTGGAATAGTGGCCTCGATCCCTCACCAAAAAATCAAGTTCAGTACCCCTGCGGGGACCGCGTGTATTGAGAATAAACCCGAGCTCTTCCTCAAAGTAATAGAGAGGAAGAGGAAGGAAAGCACAGCGAAGCAAAAACTGGTAAGCCCGAGGGAGGCAAAAAGGGCCAAGGCAAGTGAAAAGGAGGTCGCAGGCGCGGCCATGATCGGGACGTTGTCTTTCCACTCAACAAGGGCAGAATTCAAGCGGAGCAGGAGAGCCCGCCGTATAGACGCGGAAACCGAGCACATTAATATTGTAATTGATTCGCTGCATGACCGAGAAGTTACAGATATTCGCCCCAATGATGCTTTGGAAGATATGGTGATAAATCCGGCATACCCCGAGCAGACAATAAAGGTCGGGATAGAGATCCCCGCAGAGGAAAGGAAGGTTCTGATAGAATTATTGAGAGGAAGCCTGGACGTGTTCGCCTGGACCGTAGAAGACATGGAGGGGATAAGCAGAGAGGTGATCGAGCACGAACTGAATATCGACCCCACTTTCACCAGGGTACTTCAAAAAGAAAGATATTTTTCCCCGGAGAAGAAGGCGGCGATCAAGGTCGAGGTGGATAAATTGCTGAAAGCGAAGATCATAAGCCCGATCAAATACCCGGTGTGGTTAGCCAACGTAGTAATGGTGACCAAAGCAAATGGGGAATGGAGGATGTGCGTAGATTTTACGGATCTAAATAAGGTCTGTCCCAAAGACTGTTATCCCCTCCCCCGGATCGACCAGTTGGTGGACTCTATCGCCGGGCATAGGGTATTGAGCTTTATAGATGCATACTCGGGCTATCATCAAATCAAAATGAAGGAGGCTGATATTCCGTCCTGCGCCTTTTACGGTGCGGGCAAAACTTACACTTTCAACAACATGCCGTTCGGTCTCAAGAATGCGGGCGGTACATATCAAAGAATGGTGGGAATCGTTTTCGACGACCAGTTGGGCCGAAACCCGGAAGCGTACATCGATGATATGGTTATCAAGACCAAGGAAACCTCTCATGATATTGATGTAGCAAAAACCTTCACCAGCCTCCGAAGAAACAATATGAAACTTAACCCATCCAAATGCGCCTTTGGAGTAAAGGCAGGAAAGTTTTTGGGCTTCATGGTGACCAGAGAGGGATAGAGGCAAACCCGGAGAAAATCATGGCGTTAATAAATATGCAACCCCCCAGATGTGTTAAGGAAGTACAAAAGCTGAATGGCCGCATCACGGCCCTGGGGAGGTTCATCGCCAAGTCAGCAGAAAAATGCCTACCTTTCTTTAATACTTTGAAAGGAGGAAGAAAGGATGGTTTTGAATGGAACGAGGACTGCCGGAATGCTTTTGAGAAAATAAAAGCCTACCTGGGAAAGCCGCCACTGTTGAGCAGCCCTGTTTTGGGTGAAGAACTCTATGTTTTCTTGGCCGCAACAGATCGCGCAGTGGCTGCGGTCTTGGTAAGGGAAGAGGGCAACCTTCAGAAGCCCGTGTATTATGTCTCCAAGGCACTATCCGCAGTAGAAGGTCGCTACTTGAACATCGAAAAGCTAGCTTTCGCCCTGCTTATAGCCGCTCGGAAGCTGCGGGCATACTTCATCGCCCACCCTATCACAGTCTATTCGGATACCCCGCTGAAGAAAGTGCTCCATAAGCCCGAATCCTCGGGGAGAATGCTGTCATGGTCTATAGAGCTGACTGAGTTCCAGATTACTTACTCCCCGCGAAAGACCATCAAAGCACAAGCACTGGCGGATTTTGTGGCAGAAACCACGTTTGAAACAAAGGAAAGCGAAGTGGACAAAATCCAGCCCGCTAAAGCAAAGAAAAAGCGGGGCAAGAAGGACATAGATGATGGGGAGAGGCCGGAGAATTGTTGGTCGTTAAATGTTGACAGATCCTCGGGAAAAACTGTTAGTGGCGCCGGAATCCTCTTGATCGCCCCAGAAGGTCAAAGGTTTAAACGAGCTTTGAGGTTTAAGTTCGCGGTCTCAAACAATCAAGCCGAGTACGAGGCATTGATAGCGGGCTTGGAATTAGCCCGGGACCTGAAGGTATCTAAGTTGATCGTAAAGAGCGACTCACAGCTAGTGGTAAATCAGGTCAAAGGGGAATATGAGACAAATCACCCGGTATTGCTCAAATACAAGGAGCTCGCAGCAAACCTGTTAAAGGAATTCGAATACCACGAGCTAACCCAAGTTAACCGGGCTGAAAATTCCGAGGCAGACTTTCTTTCAAGAATTACTAACGAAGACATTGCAAAGCTTAGTGTGGACTGCTGGATAGAATTCACGGAGCGCCCGGCCATTGATAGAACAGAGATCCACCAAATAGGGGAGCCCGAGAAGGATTGGGTGGACGAGATTAAGGAATACATCGAAAAAGAAATCCTTCCCAACGATCCGGATCGAGCAAAAGTTTTGAGGAGACAGGCCGCTAGATACACGGTCATTGACGACGTGCTTTATCGAAGGTCTTTTACCAAACCCCTACTGAGGTGTGTAAAATCCGAGACCATCACCAACTTGTTATACAAAGTTCATGAGGGCGTATGTGGAGGGCATCCCGGAGCCCGGACACTATCCGACAAAATCAGATTCCTCGGGTATTACTGGCCGACAATGAAAAGAGATGCAGAGGAATATGTCCGCAAATGTGACCAATGCCAGAGGTTCGCCAACATACCAAGGCAGCCATCCACGGAGCAGAGTCTGGTAGTCCCAACTTGGGCATTTGATATGTGGGGGATTGATTTGATTGGGCCTTATCCCAAAGCGCCCGGGGGAGCACAAATGGTAGTGGTCACAGTAGATTATTTCACAAAATGGGTGGAGGCAAAGGCACTAACTAGCACTACTGAAGCAAGTATTATTAAGTTCGTCTACGACCATATATTCTGTCGGTTTGGTTTACCGCGGGCTATCGTCTCCGATCATGGACCCCAGTTTCAAACAAGTTCATGGCGGAATGTAAGAGACTCAATGTAGAACATCGGCAGTCCTCCGTCGCAAGACCGCAGGGAAATGGACAGGCCGAGGCCGCAAATAAGTTGCTCATGACCGCTTTACACAAAAAATTGAAGGGAAGGAGCGGTCGCTGGATGGAGGAGCTCAGTACTGCTCTATGGGTTGTCTGAACCACAACGAGGAACTCAACGGGAGAACCTCCTTTTTCCTTGACATATGGATCAGAGGCGGTCGCGCCTGTAGAGGCAGCCCTACCCACCTACAGGGTCGCCCATTTTGATGAAACAAAGAATGAGGAAGCCCGGAGAAAAGACTTAGACCTTCTCGAAGAAAAACGGTTGGAAGCACGAGCAAAGATGGTCAATTATAAACAGAAGGCCAAAGTTCATCATGATAAAAGGGTGAACAAGAGGTCGTTTTCCGTGGGAGACTGGGTCTTGAGAAAAGTTGAAAATGGGAGAACAATACCTTCGACGAAGGGGACATTGGGGCCAAAGACCTTCTCCAGAGCCGCGGCCAGAGACAAGGCGGATTCATCACCTGTAAACCGCAAATCATCTATCATTTTGATCAAGGGTTGAACGGTTACAGGTGAAACTGGAGGCAGAGCATTCCGAACCGACTCGGGCAAGGCCTCAAGATGATGATCGGCAAAGGGCACTAAGGAATGACCATTAAAGCATTCCGGATCCGTGGCCACGATAGAACAAATGATAGTGATCTCTTGAGCAGTGTATTTCCCCGTGGCCGCAAGATTCCGGGCAATAGTGTGCACCGCCTGCTCATACTGCTCGTTGCCCGCAATGGATATTTTCTCGGAGTACTCTGCGGACTCTTTGAATTCAGCAACCGCCTTGCCCCTCTCCTCCTCCAAGACCCGCTCTCGTTCATTTTCATAGCGCATTTGGTCAAGAAGTTTACCGTCCAGCTCGTCCACTCTGTTGGACAGCTCCTCGGATTTCTTCCTCTCCGCTTCTAAAGACCTCAGGAGCTCAGCATTGCGAGCATCAACACTCGCCTTCTCGGCTTCAGCCCGCTCTTTGGCTTCCCGAGCAACTGCCAGATCACTGCTCAATTTAGATACCTCCTTGGCCGCGCTAACGACCTCCGAATCTTTGCTCTTCAACTCCTTGCCAGCGCTCTCCACAGCCTTGCTCAACTTATGGATCTCTCCCTCGCCGCCATCAGCTCAGTATTCCTCGCCGCGATCACAGCGGCATCGGCCTCATGTTGAGTCCGCAGATAGATAACCTCATTGGCAATCTGCGAATAACAAATGTGATTATACTACGGGGCGGAAAGAAGCACGATATGAAATCCAAGTCAAAGACGAACCTCGGTCAAACACAGGCCCACGTTGCCCGCGGCGGCGATGGGATTCGAAGCAGCCAAAACCTTCTGTTGATAATCAGGAAAATAGAGGCGGTGCATCAGCCCGTCACCAACATAAGCATTAGCGCTTCGGCGACTATGGAGATCCACCCCATACACCTCTGGGGCCTTGGCTATCTTGAGCCCGAACTCCCTGGCGCGCTCTCTATCCTCAATTGACTCTACCGGATACAAATTGGAGCACAGGGTCCCTCTCGAAGGAGATAAGACCGTAAAGTCGCCGGAGGAAGAGCCAACCTTTTGATATGTATCCTTCTGAGGGGACGTTGGATCGCCGATAGCAGATCGTTTCTTCGTGGGCTCGGGAGCAGATAGACCTATGCCAGGAGCCTGAGAAGAGTGGCCGGTTCCGATCACAGTTTACCGCGGCCAGTGCCTTGACGGGGATTAGGAGGCAGATTCCGGGTCAGTTCGGTTGAGAAACCACCGCTCCGGACTTATCAACCTTGTCCGTAACAGGGATCTTGACCCCATGAGCCTCCATCTTTTTCATAGCATCGGCTCTCCGTTGTTTTTCAAGAGCTGCGGCTTTCCTGGCCGCGATCTTAATTTCTGCTGCGGACTTAGGAGGCATCGTGTCAGTTGGATCTGCGAACAATAACAGCAGTCAGATAGATGAAACAAAGCGAAAAAGACAAGAAAAATAGTATGAAAGTGTATAACCCTAGGATCGGGGGCCAGAAACGCGCCTCGGGGCCACCCCGGCGAAGGTCAGAAGCTCTTCATCGCTAATAATCGCTGAGACATCGTAAACTTGAAGAGTCTCCACCACCGACTGATCGTTCAGGGTAACCCTCTTCGTAAACCGAGCAAGATAAGCCTCCATCACCGCGCTCAGATCTCGGCCTTCTTCCGGATCGGGAAAATTTTGGCGGGACATCGAAATCGGTGCTAGATTGTCAGGGCGAGGGAATGGCCAGCCTAAACGATTCTGAATAACGAAAGGATATCTTTTCCATTGATCGAACTTGTTAGTAGCAGCGGAAAAAATCTTCTCAGACCGCGGTTTGGTATTTAAGCTCAAGCAGCCCGCAGTGACTTGATGGGTAAAATAAATATGGAGCGCGGACAAAGAGGGCTCGTACCCCAACACGCGGCTTACGACTATAAAGGACACCAGATAACGAATGGCATTCGGGGTCAAGTCCATAGGGAGGCAATGGGTGAACTCAAGAAATTCACAAATAAACGGGTCCAAAGGAAGGCGCAGCCCGTTTTCGAACTGAGCCGGGTAGAATATGCAGGCAAGGTTCTCGGCCCGGATCAAGGGAGGAGTCATTGATTTCCCGCCCATAAGAGACTCGTATTCAATAAGACCGTAGACAAGATAGACTTTGGAGTCGACACGGAACTGCGACAAATACTCATCACCAGCATCCTCCTCGCTCTCGTCCCTCAAACCCGCACCAGAGCTAGACGCACCTACTTGACTGGTCCTCCTGTTATCAGGGCCCTCAGGAAAGGAATCTACGATCCTAACAGGGGAGCGAAGGAAGTTGACCTTGCGAGCAGTATCAGGGGCCAACCTCTCCAGTTGCCCGCGTGAGTCCGATTGAGTGTCTGAAGAACCATCTCCTACGACATCACGGGCAGGTTCATCCAATAAGAATTCATCGCCATCATCAGCCCGCTCTGAAGCATCCCCGCTGCTGGTTACCTCAATCACCCCAGCATCCACAAAAATATCGCGGTCATGGCCTTGAACGGGAAATTCGTCATCCAGAGGGACATCCAACCAAGACTGAGCATTAGATCCGCTCGCAGACGCGGTCTCCACCTAACCTCACCAACTTTCTAGCATTACCGGCCATATCTACATTATCGGGGAATCGAGTTAAAACCGCTTTCACAAAGACCCCTAACTGTTCCTCGCCCCCTAGTACCCTCATTCTCCCCGAATCAAAATGGACTGAGGGACCTGTCTCCCACAGCAGGGGTTAGGATCCAAGAGTCCCAATCATAGACTATCCCTATGGTCATGAAAGCATCCAAGGAAAGCCTTTTCCAGGCATTTATCAGGTACCGGTAAATCCCTCCCGTTCGTCGACAACAACCAAAAAGGTCCGGACGAAGCATTCTCCCCAGGTCCAATTCATCCATAACCACAGTCAGAGGTTTTTTCAACAAAACGTTATAAAATCAAAGATGGACCCAGGATTCCTAAGAAAGAGACAAGTCAACCGGTTAGAAATCGAAAACTCGGTGGTTAAAAGTTAAAAACTTGGTTCGTGATGTTAAAAGTTTTGAAGACACGGCGTTTTAAGATTCTACCCTGATGAACGGTGGAAAGGACCAAAGGCGGAAAGTTAGCAATCAGAAACCAGCGACGAAAATAAAAAGGAAGCACTACCTGTTAATTGATCGAGTTAAGGAAATAGAAGAAGCAAATCAACGTCGTTATCAGCAATGTTTCTTCCGAGAGCAATAACCAAAGATTAAAAATGCCGAAGGTTTTGAATAAGCCAATTAGGGTTATTTATACCCCCAGAATGGGTCGGGTTTTGTCCAAAATCCGGAACGGCCCGGCATACACCCGGAAAATGAAGAGGCGGGAATCAGCTTTTTTCGAATTCCAATGACGGTTCGCATTTAATGAGCGTGCTCCTTGTCATATCAAGGACCTGACAGCTACGTCACTAGCCTGACTTGCGGGGCCCACTGTCCTATCGTCAACCACCATCGTGAGACTCCCGTCCCATGATTTTCCGTGCCCATATTTACTACAGTTTGCCCGGACCGAGCCATGGAAATGTAACTCCTCGCGCCGCTCATAAATAAGCTGACCCTCGGAGTTAGGGGCCACTGATGAGACCGAGCATCACAGACCGGACCGAACCCGATTCAAAGCCAGTACAAGCGAGTTCGACTACACCGAACCGGATAAGCCCGCAAGCGAGCAACCCCGAGAACCCCGGGCTTCCTGATAACCATAACCGAGATAGCTCTGCCTCCCGCTATTCTAAGGGTCCCGTGTTGATCACTCAACCTCCTGCCCGGAGCCCGCAGTAGCCAGCTGTCACAAACGTACAACAGACGTTACCTGTTCGTACCTGACATACCATAACGGTGGTAGAGGAACCATGATTCCCTGACAACACGCCACGTTCTCAGCCACTCCCCTGGCCGAACCAATGAAGACCTGCCGCGTGTCCATCCGGTACGAGGGCGGTTAGTACCTCAAACCTACCTTCTCCTTCTACTCATATAAATACTCATATCCGCCCCAAGGGCCAGGTACGTGCTCTACCTATTCACACACCAGTTCTTCATTGAACCTTCCACTTAGGTTTTCCTCAGAGATCTTACTCTCACACCCGAGGGCCTAAGCCGGATTCCAACCCGGCCTTGGTCTTAACGGTGTTCTTGTCTGTGTTGTGATCAGGATCAAGAGACAGTTAAATTGGAGTTCTATCTCCGTGACCCCGGACTTCCAGGGCGTCATCAAAATCATTAAGTGATTTATCAATAATATATTTCATTTACTCTGCCTTCCTCCATTGGGCTTTAAAGTCTGGTAAAGAAGTTCCAGGAATGATGTCTTGGATTTAATATTTATGTTACCACTCTGGCGCCTTCAAACGGTGCACCAGTGCTGTGGAAAAAGTCCCAATTTAGCCTTTTGTTATAATATGTTTGATTTTGAATTAGTTAACTTACTTTCTCGCTTTTGTTCTTGTTTGACAAATTACTGTGTTAGTGTGTTCACAACTTGTATGTGGTTTCACAACTTGTATAAGACTTTACTCTTCCCCCCCCCCCCCCCCTTCCTGTATCGGGTATAGTCTCACTTTACTTCCGTGGTCAATTTATTTAAATTCAGTTTGGATTGTTATTCTTGAAAATTCTATCAACTTCCACACTAACATTGTACAATGTAGCACCTTGCATAAAAAAACACGAGCTGCGAATTCAGAAACTTATTTACACGCATGTAGCACCTTGCATGAAAAACACGAGCTGCGAATTCAGAAACTTATTTACACGCAAGATATTTGATAACATAAAAGTACAAAAAGATTAAAGATACCTTTAGTTAAGCTCATACAACTTTTGAACAAATTTATCAACATAACCACTAGCAGAGGTCACTAGTTTTTCTTTCCAAATTGCATGGTTATTCTTGATTAACCCACCCACCTCACCATCTTTGTCCATTGCACATTTGATAGCCTTGCACAAACCCTCCTTTGAAAACTTTCCATATTCATCTCTATCAACTTCCACAGCCACCTTCAGTTCTCCGGCTAGTACCCTAGTGTTTAATATTTGGTCCCCAAGGTGTGGCAATAGCACTATTTGACAATCACTCATTAAAGACTCCCACATTGTCCCTGGCCCACAATGGTTCACAAACACCCAATTGATGGGTGGCCCAATATCTGTGGCTGTTGGACCCAACCCCCATGGACAACCCCTTTCTTTTTAACCTCTCTATGAACCCCTCCGGCAATGCATCCTCCACGGTGGCTGATCCCGGCGGCGGTTTCGCTGCTAGGAAAAATGGGTGTCCTGCTAATTCTAGGCCCATTACTAGTTGTTGAAATTGGTCCTTTTCAAGATTTAATTGACTTCCCATGCACAAAAAACGACAGAGCCAAGACTGAATTTGCTTAACCACTCGGCCATTGGGCCTCTAAAGGAGTTTGGGCTGGCTCGGGTAAAACGGGCCCAGTCAATAACACTGGCTTGTGATATTGGGTTGAAATGTAGTCACACATTGGGCCTTCAATTTCATGACATGTTCTAATGGAAATGGCATCACACTTTGTCAACGCCGCAGTAATGCGGTCATAAAATGACATGCCGGAGCCAAATTCGATTGAAAGGAATAACAAAGACTTAGCTTCATGGCGGCGCAAAACCACCGTGGAAGAAGGGTACCCCGGCGGCGGCTCCGCCAGTTCAGCCTCCGTGAGTGGGCGATCTTTAGGAACATTCCGGGCAGGGACCAACGCAATGGCTAAAGAAGCAGCGCATACAATATTGTAACACACAGTCTTGAACCCCAAATCCGGTATCCAATGCGCGAAATCATAGAAAACAAAATCAGGCTTTAAAGCATTCAGATATAAGTCAACTTGATCGCGGGTCAAGTCAAAGGCGGTCACAAGGAAGGGTGACAAGGAAATGTGTATGTCGGAGGCGGTTTCGGCTCCGGGAGGGAGGCCTTGGACGTGTGGGACGGTGATGGGGTGGAAGGTGATGAGGTTGGGTGGAGATTGAGGTGTTGGATTTGGAGTAGTGCCTTGTTTGGGAGCAAAAAAGAGATTTGTGTCCTCTTTGAGCAAGTTCATTGGAGAGATGGAGGAAGGGGGTGATATGGCCCATGGCAAACCATGGGAACATTGCTATGTGAAATTTGGTGTCATTAATTTGATCACCCCTCATTTTCTCAGTTAGCTGCTACTACGGACTAAGTCTCAGCTGGTGCTGTGTGGTTTATTATTTTTGACTTGTACAATTATGAATGAGGAGAGAGAAATGTACATGTGTAATAATGAAGGAGCTGACACGTTTAGTTTTGGGGGAAAAGGTGGCAACTTGAGGAGGGGCATCTGGAAAGTGATGTTGGCACTTGGATGGGATCACTTATCCACTAGTATGTGACATGTGCGTTGGGAATACTTCCTCCATTAAACCAAAAAAAATTGGCACATAAATTAATAAAAAAAATACTTTCTCCGGTCCAAAATAACTGTCACTTTTGGACCAAAATTTTGGTCCAAAATAATTGTCACTTTTGAGCTAAATGTTTCTCTTATCCTTGCATTGAAACTTGTTCTCTTTTATTAATTATCTTAGTGTGAGACATTAATGTAAGAAAGTTTCACACTTAATAGGGGTAAAGTTGGAACTTTTGTCACTAAGTCATGATAATTATTACATTTCTTAACAGTTGTGCAAATGCAAAAAAATACAGATATTTTGGACCGGAATAGTAAGTTGATTGGTGTTATGAGTGTAAAAGTAAAGTAAGAGAGAGAATGAGTAGGAAGAATAGTAAAGATTCTTTACCATTTTTGGTAATCTCAAGTCACGTAGAACGGACGAAAAATGAAATAAGTCTCAAGTGACATGAAACGGAGAGAGTATAGGACTAGAGGGAAAAATAGTCATTTCTGTTAAATTATTCAAAATTATTGTTCAAAGTATTTCGTAATAACGTTGAAAAAAATGTGAAAATTATTTTAAGACAGTAAATTCTTTCTTTTATCTAACTTAATTATACAATATTATACTCCCTCCGTCCCAAAATAATTTTCACACATGGCTATTCAAACTTTTAAGGATATGAACACAAACACTTGCTTTACAAGTTATGTTTTGTTCATGCACATTTAATCTTAAATTATAAAAATAGGAAAGATCTTTTTGAGACAATAAAAAATAGCAAATGAAAAAATCATTACGGGACATATATATATATATATATATATATATATATAAAGAGTATTTAATTCGCCTTCCTCCGTTGTGCTTTTACGTCTCTTACTTTGTTGCATTTGTAGTAAATTACTGTGTTTCACAAGTTGCACAAGTTCCATTTATGTTCAGTTTTATATACTACTGCAGTCTGCATATCCTATGATTCGTATATACCATGCGCAGAATCACATCCTTCAGTTGAGTTATCAAAATTTTGCCATCGTTTGCTGAAGCATAAGCTAAGGATTTCGAACCGCTCCACCGGGGAGTTAGCTCCACCCAATGGTGCCGATTGGAGTCACCTCATTTTAGCTACACCCAATGGTGCCGATCAAGGCCACATGTGTCCGAATTCGGTGGGACTCAAAAAAATTGAAATCATCTTAGCTGCACACCCAATCGGCACGCCTATTTGGCCTTGATCGGCACCATTGGGTGGAGGGGTGGAGCTAACTTGAGTGGAGCGGTTCCGGGTCCATAAGCTAATAAGCGCCGTAGCTCTTTTTGCTGTTTATCAGGATTTCAATTGAGAGGGTCAAGACATTATGTAGAGGCCGGTAACAATTTACTCGTTCCATATCAATCTTATAATCTCACTTTTACTTTGGTGGTAAACTTATTTTGACTAAAAGTTATGGTAATCTTATTATATATCCTGAAGTTATTATTGATAGCTACTGATGACGCCCTAGATTTCTGGGGTCACGGAGATAGAACTCCAACTTTGCTGTCTCTTGATCCTAATCACAACACAAACAAGAACACCGTTAAGACCAAGGCCGGGTTGGAATCCGGCTTAGGCCCTCGGGTGTAAGAGTAAGATCTCTGAGGAAAACCTAAGAAGAAGGCTCAATGAAGACCTTGTCTGTGTGGAATGGATAGAGCACGTACCTTCCTCATGGGAGTGAAAAGAAGTATATATATGACCAAAGGAAAGAAACCTGCACAAGGTACTAACCACCCTGGTACTGGGGGGACACGTGGCGAGTCCCCAGTGGATCGGTCAGGAGAGTGGCTGGGAAGGTGGCGTGTCTGTCAGGGAAGCATGGTTCCATCACCAACCGTTATGGTGTGTCAGGTACGGATAGGTGACGCCTCGCGTACGTTTGTGCCTAGCTGGGCACCACGGGCTCCTCAGGATGGCGGGAGGCAGAGTCATCTCGGGCATATATATCAGGGAGATCGATCCCCTCGGGCTTATTAGCCCGCGTTCCTTGCCGGTTCGGCCTCCAGAGTTCAGGTCCGGTTCGGGCGCGTTAGGTCGCATTAATCTAGACCGGCGAGCATCCGGCCCAGAAGGCTCGGTCTCATCAGCTACTATTTTTAATCTGCATCAATCATTTTGACTTACTTTGACCTGGGTTTGGAATTGAAACTAATTAACAACAAGAGGTAAACAAACACTATTACCCAATATCAAGACACTACTTAGAATATAAAAACAGCAAAGCCAACTGCTTTTACAAGCTTAAAAGAGCATAAACTTAAACCAACAAACAAAATTGGAAATTAACACCCCATATATAGTACCAAGGGGATTCGTATTATTAAAAACCAGACACACTAATCACGCGTGGTGGCCGCCTGGAAGTTTGTCCTTGATTTTGTCCATTATCCCTTTCTTCTCATGACCCTGCTCGTATGCATCCCCCGGGCCAGTAGTTATCTGCTCATCCTTGTTTCCTCCGGGAAGCTTCTCCTTGATCTTGATTTTGTCCATTATCCCTTTCTTCTCATGACCCTGCTCGTATGCATCCCCCGGGCCAGTAGTTATCTGCTCATCCTTGTTTCCTCCGGGAAGCTTCTCCTTGATCTTGATTTTGTCCATTATCCCTTTCTTCTCATGACCCTGCTCGTATGCATCCCCCGGGCCAGTAGTTATCTGCTCATCCTTGTTTCCTCCGGGAAGCTTCTCCTTGATCTTGATTTTGTCCATTATCCCTTTCTTCTCATGACCCTGCTCGTATGCATCCCCCGGGCCAGTAGTTATCTGCTCATCCTTGTTTCCTACGGGAAGCTTCTCCTTGATCTTATCTTTAATTCCCTTCTTCCTCCGTCCTCCCATCTCATCATCCTCTGACTGCAACATAAAAACAACTCCACTGTTAACAATCAGTAGTACAAGTCAACTTATAAGAGCAAAATTCCATTTGATAATTAACTTTCTTTGGTCATTTGCATACTACAAAATGTTTATACCAAAAAAGAGCTTAATTCCATTAACGCAAAATAACTTACAGAGCCCCCGGAGGGTTGGAGCTTGCCCGTGGCACCACCACCATCATGATGTTGCTGCTGGCTCTCGTGACCGTAGCCACCACCACCAACGGGAGTGGTGCCGTAGCCAGTGGTGACATCACCACCACCACCACCATGGTGCTGCTGCTGGCCCTCATGACCATAGCTGCCACCATCACCCACGGGAGTGGTACCGTAGCCAGTGGTGACATCACCACCACCACCACCACCATGGTGCTGCTGCTGGCCCACTTGACCATAGCTGCCACCACCAGTCGTGCCATAGCCGGTTGTGACACCACCACCACCACCTTGGCGGTGCTGTTGTTGCTGGCCATCATGACCATAGCCATCACCACCCAACGGAGTGGTGCCATGGCCGGTTGTGCCATAGCCAGTTGTGACACCCGTGCCTGTGCCATTGCTGTTATTGTCTCCTCCCATTTCACCTGCACCTTGATGAGTTTGGTTGCCGTACTCGTCGGTTGTTCGGTGGCCCTGATCTCTGGTGTGTCCAATACCCTCCATCTTTCCAAGCTAAAACAGAGTGATAAATCTCAAATATTGTTTCCTAAAAACTCTTTGTATGATATTGATAATGTGAAGATGAGTGAGATGTAGAGGTTGTTTTGAGGCTTTAAATAGGAGAAGTGATGTGTACTGTACGTCAAAGTGTTGTGGGTGCATGGCATGAGAAATGACCACACACGTACTAGATGTTTATCTACGGAATTTCGGACTGCTGCAAGCAGATCTTTCTCTAACCGTCCTAATTTGTCACATTATCTGTAATGTCAATTAGTCATTAACAGTCAATATTTTGTTTGGATCATATAAACTTTACTCTAAACAAAATTATTTCAATTGTAAATATAATCAGATTATTCTTATCGTTTGTTGGTGCAATGGACTTTTCATCACAAAAGTAAGGGTTTACTCCATCCGTCCCATTTTAAATTGCACAAAACTGTTTTTGCACAAAAATTAAGAAAAAATTTGGAAAATGTGATGTGTTGTGAGACCATCCACAATGCTAAGAAAAATTCATCCTACTTTATCACTCCACCTCATTTTCTCTCTCATCCACCTAATAATTCAACTACCTATTCATTTAACCACTCTACAATGCAAGGATTAAAATTAATTCATCTCCTCCCAACTCATTATTCTATACCCTACCACTCTTATTTTATTTATATTCTTTAATTTTATCATTGTGATCCATTTCACTAAAAATATGATTTTTTTTTAAATAAAGGGTTAAAATGAAAAAGGATAATTGAGAAAAGAGAGTTTTTTTTTTTTTGTGTCCAAATCAAATGAAACTTGCATCTACTTATATGGAGAAAAAAATTATGAATTTTGGTGAAAAAAAATAAAAATAAAAATTAATTTGCTAGGTGATAATGCAGCTCAAATAATTTGGGATAGATAGGAAATTTGAAAACTCATGGACCAATCAAAATTCAAAACGTGGACCAACCAGATTTTGGGAAAAAAAGAATTCTCCTCTTCCCCGACACATGTGTGTCGGCAGTCGACTAAGTTTTTTAAGTTTTCATTTTAATCCCTTGAATTTTCAGTTTTGCATTGGAGCCATTCAGTTACCTGATTTTTTTTCAACCCCAAATTCAGTTTGCATTGTGGATGGTTTGAGTGTAAATAGTTTGGTAGGAGAGAAAAAGTAGGGTAGATAATAGTTAGTGGGTTAGTTGATTTGAATATCCAATTGAGTAAAAACTTTTCATTTTTAAATTTTGCAATTTCTGTAAAACAATTAAAATAATAAATTTTGCAATTTAAAATGAAATATAGGGACGGAGAGAGTATATACTACCGACGCATTTAATTTAAGATTTTGGAGGGAAAGGTAGCAGTTTGAAAAGGACATATGTAATGTTATGTCGGCTTTCAGATAAGATTGGCCAATACTTAAATGGTTAGTCAAAAGGTCTGTTTGACTTTTATATAGGGCGGCAAATTGGGTTTACCATTATTATAGTTAAAAATCGGACTCGGAACCGCTCCACCCAAGTTAGCTCTACCCCTCCACTTAATGGTGCCGATCAAGGCCACATAGGCGTGCCGATTGGGTGTGCGGCTAAGATTATTTCAATTTTTTGTGGGTCCCACCGAATTCAGACACATGTGGTCTTGATCGGCACCATTGGGTGTAGCTAAAATGAGGTGGCTCCAATCGGCACCATTGGGTGGAGCTAACCCCCCAGTAGAACGGTTCGAAATCCGTTAAAAATCCATTGAATACCCGAGTGTTTTTAACTTAAATATGGGTAGATCCAAAATACCCAATTTACCACCTCTATTTGTATACCGGAGGCTGTGGTAGCAGTTTTCCGCGTCCACGTATCTGTTGATGATAGTTGGTCACTTACTATCAATACTGTTGCTGCAACTCTTTTATACCTCCATCTCCCAAATATTATTTTTAAATTATACTCACGGTTAATTACAAATTTAAAAATTATTTAAACATTCATTTTAGCAATTTTAAAGCGGCTGTAATAGTTTCTGTTATAATAGTTTCCTACGAAACTAAACTTTCTACAAAAGGCATATTCATGTGACATTGATATGGAGCGCGTTGAGGCACTCTTGGCTATTCAATTAAGACTATGGACGATATCTATACGCAGGGGCGGACCCAAACCTAAAATCAGGCCCGGCCCAAAGGGGGTAAGTGAGGGCAACTGCCCAGGGCCCACAATTTTAGGGGCCCATTTTTTCCTAGGCTATAGTGTATATATATATATTGGTAAATATAATTTAATTGCTAAAAAAATTAGACCTAATTAAAGAATCAATTAAAAAGTACACGAAGATTGTGTACCGTCCGTCTATTAGAATTCTTCGCCCATTTAATTGCAAATACAATAGGTTAATCCTTTTAGTTTTCACAATCGCACACGTCTCCACCTCCTCCTCCTCCGCAATCCGCACTCTCAGTCAACCCCTTCCGGCCATCCTTTCTTAATCCTTCACAGTTTCACGCCTTAACGGACGAAGAACAATCAACGATTTGTCGATCTCCAACGGCTTCCTCCGCTAATTGCAACATCAATTTCTAGACATTGATGTTGAGACAGAGGGAGTCTCAACAATAATATTTAGACCGTGCATCATTTATTTAGTCTAATATTTTTTTTTCTTCATGTTTTGGTGCAGAAACAAAACAAATTAAGTTTGATTTGTTCTTCCAACTATCCAGTTTCATCTACCTACAAAGAATCCAGGTGTTTATGATCCTTTTGTATTACAATTTCGTTTGATTTTATTTGAGAAAGTTGCCCAAAAAACATCTACCTGGATGTCAGAAAAGGAAAAAAGAAATTTGGTAGAGCAATTTAAAGAATCACAAAAAGATGCTATTGATAAATTTGTTCTGAAGAAAGACTCTCCAAAATTATGATTAAAAAAATTAAGTACAATATATATATATATATATATATATATATATATATATATATATAATGGATCAGAGTGGATCGATTCTAACATATAAAATTGAAGATAATAAATGATGATAATAAATCAAAAATAAGTATCAAACTGAAATTTGCGGAATGAATAGTAACCGTGAATAGTAACTTTTGAAATTTTTTGTAAAATTCGTGTACGTATGCTTTCGTTAAACCTCAGTTTATCCGTCACCCGTAGGTCTGGAAGGTTAGTGGTTTCCACCCTTCGTAACGTTTTTGTTTTGTAAAATAATAATGATTGTAAATAACAATTCTAAATACTCGAGGCAGGAGTAGAAGAACTTACTTTGTATTGATTTGTAGTTGATGGTTACAACTGATGGTTACAGTGGAATTTGTATGAGAGAATTTTGTAGTGAGAGAAATTTGTAAACTAAATTGAGTCTAAAATTTTGCCTTTGGTTGAAGAACCTGTAATCATTCTAAAAGAAACAAATTAATCAAGAAATATTATTTTGTAAAAATAGAGATAATTTTATAAATACCTAATTTATTTTGGAAATATTGGTTTTTTGTAAATTGTTGACATCACTATTTGCTACTGGATATAAGAAGTCAAATATAATTTTTTGTCCTAATTTTTGTGTTTCGATTCCTTTTTTAGAAACTGAAAAATGATATAGCATTTGTAAGAAAGGATTCCCAAGTATTACTTTTGTATTTAAATCTTTTACGATCATTAGATTTGTTTTAAACCAAATATTGTTATTATGTATTTGTACTTCTGGTATTTTGTATTTAACTTGTAGTTTTGATGAATTAGCTGCTGAAAGACTATTTTTTATTTTTATAAAATATTTTGTTGGTATTAAACCTTGTTCTACGCAATTTAAATCAGCCCCAGAATCTAACATGGTTATTCCTTTGTATTCAAAATTTTTGATTTTTATATGTATGTTGATATACCATTTTTGGTATCTAATTTTAGTTAGTGAGAATATGCTTTCTTCTGTATCTGTAGAGGAGCTTGTGTCTGTGTCTGAGGAAGATTTTGTATTTTTGGCAAAGGGATTGTTAAAATGTTTATCAAACTCTTTTATGTCTTTTTTGGAATTAGAGGTCTCTCCTTTATAGGTTTGGTGGATTTGTTTTCCAATTTCTTGTAATGCTAATTTTGTCTCTATCTCTTTTTGTGATTTTTGTAATTCTAAGTTACTTTGTTTTAATATTTTGATTTCTTGTTTAATTCCTTTGATTTCATTTTGTATGTCTATTGAAGAGATTTGTTTTCTTTTGTCTTGAACATTTTTATAACATCTTCATATTGGGCTGGTTGAGATGTGTCTGGTTTTTCTTCGTTAATGGTTTTTGCTAATTGTTTTAAAACTTTCTTTTTATTGTTGGATCATCTATTTCCATGATTTTTTCTAATATCTGATCATATTGTTCTAATGTATTTAATTTGTTATTACACAGGCATACTTCATTGTGACAAGATTGACATTCTTCCTCACTTGTGTCGGATGGTTGGTTTGAGGAACTGTAATTATCATTATCTGTTGATAGCTCAAGATTGTCTATTTTTTGTAATATTTTGTCTATTTCTTTTATATTTAGATTGTTACAAATTTGTTGTATTTGTCTTTTTGCTGGACAGTCCTTTATCATGTGTCCAGGTTTTTTGCATAAGTAGCATCTTATTTCTTTGTTGTATGGTTTAAAAGATGTAAAGGGTTTTTTTTTTATTATTGTACCTGTTATTATTGTTATTGTATCTTTTCTTATAATTTGTCTTTTTGTTCTTATTGTAATATGTGGGAGGTTCATTTTGGTAGTATTTGTTTATTTTTCTGTGTTTTCTTTGATAGGTGCTATTTTTGTAATATGAACTTTGATAATGATCATAACGTTTCTTTTGGTATGGTCGTTGTAATTTGTTGAAACCGAATTGTTCACACCAATGTCCTAATTCTTTTCTTGTTTAGAATTTTCTTTCTTTAATTTGTAATTTAGTTGTTGGTCTTGACATAATCTGAGACCCGTAAGGTTTACACAAGTAATTAAATCTCCATAAGTAAGGTCATCATAAGATAACTGTCCATATTTTTGTTCTATTGTGTCTTTTACTTTTTGTGAAAATAATTTTGGTAAACCAGTGATGAATTTTTCTTTCCAATGGTAATTGTTTGGGTTGGCTAAATTAAAAACTCTTTTTAGAAAATTCTCTTTGTACCATTTAAATTGTTCTAATTTTCTACATTTTAAATTTTGTAATATTTCAGAATTCCTTTCTGTATATAAGTCAATATCTCCTATAAAATGAGTTGTAATATTAAATATTAAATATATTAATTGTGCTGGAATTGGGCTTCCATTTTCATCTATTATCGGTTGCCCTTCTTGGTTTATTTTTACAGCATCGAGAATTTTTTTTTTTTATGTTATTTCCTAGTAGTTTATCCCACCAGGTTCTTAATTGTCCTGTGAATCCTATTATTATATTTTCTACTGCTTGTTTTTCTGTAATATTTGTAGATTTGTAAATGTTTCCTACAATTATCATTTCTTTTGTGATATTTATTATTTCTATTTCGCTTAATCCATCTATATTCCATTCGTAAATATTCTTTGCATTATAGGATTTTATTGGTTGCCTTAATATTTCTAAGTCATCTGGTTCCTTATAATTGTAATAATTTCGTTTCCTGGTTTGAATTGGAATTGTATTTTGTTTGAATTCTTCTTCTGATGAATTGTTTTCGTCTTCGGATGATGTTTCTGATTCGAAAGTTTTGTCATTGTAATCTGTTAACATTCTTATGTTTTGAGTAGAGGTTGATTCTTCTTTTACTGGTAAATATGTTTTTATTTCATTCATTAAATCTTTTAAGGGATCTTTTAATTTTGGTTTGATTTCTATTATTGTTATAGGATTTTTAAGAGGTGGTATTTGTTTATTAAATGTTTTGTCTTTGTTTTTTCTATTTGAGGGATCCATATTATACAATTCTGAGTATTCTGTAAATCTTGTAGATTTAAAACGGTTATTATTTTTTGTATTAACTGGCGTCGGTCCAATTTCAACATCAACTTCAAGATTGTCCATTTCGTGTCTTACTAAGGATATTCCATTTGTGACGTTGTCAATTTTATCTTCAACTCTGTCTAATTGTTGTCCTATGGTATATAGGGATAGATTTGTCTAATTATTTTGTAAATGTAAATCTGTTTGTTTTTTATCTTCGTTGTTTAATTGATTAGAATTGTCAATGGGGTATGCCCCATATTGGATTTTGTTTTTACAAAAATAAGTGGGTTCTAAAGGGGGTTTTTCGTTTTCGTATGATTCGTGGGTTGGTAAAAGATCTGGTCCTACTTTGTACCACTTTCGTATTTTCTTTTCTATTGTTGTAATTTTATATAAATATTCATGATTTAAAAAATTAAAAAATGGTATATGCCGTTCTTATAATTTGCAAAATTCATAATATTTTTCTTTTATTAGGTTTTGTTCTTTTTTGTTATATGTTTGGAAAAATAATTCTCTGTTTTGTTCATTTTCTTGCTTTGAAAATCTTTTCTTAAAATATTTTTGTTTAATGTGAATTCATTTTTATTGTATTTATTGAGAAATCACTTTCTTCAAAAGGTTGTACATTGATTCCTTCTCTATTGATTCCTATATTGTTTGTTTGGTGTGGGGAATTTGTTTCAGTTTCATTTTCAAAAATTGTTTCATTTTTTAAAGAATTTTCATCATAATTGTTTGATTGTTGATATTCGTATCTACTTGATGTAGACCTTCTTGATGGTATTGGTATTTTGAAATTAGCATTTGTATTTTTAAAAGACTTAGATCTTTTGAACTTTAGATCTACAGATCCATCTTCATATTGTATGATTTGTTCTAAATCATTTTTTTTTTTGTTCTTTAATTGGGACGGTCCTAGAGGGATATGTCCATTTATCTGGTAAAGTAATTTTGTTCCATTTAATTATTTTAGGGATATTAATATTGGCTTTTGTTTTGTCTACTTCCCAAAATATGGTTTCTCCTATTTTGTTTCTTTTGTTGAATGCATTTGGACAAAGTCCTGTGTTCATTACTTTAAAATGTAATCTGTAAAATATTTCGTATACGTGAGATCCTTTTTTCATATGATAATTATGTGTTAAGATATCCAAGGTTAAGATATCCAGGATGTGAGGATCAGTTAAGGAAATTGTGAAATTTGGATAAGTATTAAAATGAATTGGTCCATTTGTTAAACTTGTTTCGATGGCTCCTAATAAAGAGTCTATGTAATTTAGATTTCTAGCATCTCTTAGAGCTATTTGTATACTTGTGTTTAATCCTTCCATTGTTAATGGTTTGATTGCGACTTGAACTAGTCCTATATGTAAAAATTTGTATCCTTGAGAGATATATTTTTTTATTGATGATTTTGAGAATAAACTCATGTTTTGATTGTTGGAAAATAAAAGAATGATTGTTTCTTTTGTTTTAATTGCTAATTTTGACTTAATGTCGAAAATTCTTTTGTCTTTTTAAATTTCTGAATTTGAAATCAGAGGGGGTTTCCAATTTGTTAAACTTTGTGTATTCCATGTAATTTCTTTTGATAATATGTTTTGATTATTTTCTATTTCATCATTTTCAATTTGTATATTATAATCTTCCATTTGATCTTTGTTTCCAAGGGGCCTTCTATTCGTAAAACTACCTAGCCAACTCATCGTTTACTATTTTTGTCTTGCCTGTCGGATTATTTGTCTTGCCTTTCGGATTTTCGGACGCACGACTTACACTCCCTAATGCGTGACTTAGACCTACCGACTCTCGGGACAACTCCGACCCTCGGGACTATTAAATAAACGACTAGGTTACTTTGAGTTTTATTGAATATTAGGCTCTGATACCAATGGATCAGATTGGATAGATTCTAACATATAAAATTGAAGATAATAACAAATAGAATAATAAAAAAAATAAGTATCAAGACTGAAATTTCGGAATGAATAGTAACCCGTGAATAGTAACTTTTGTAAATTTTTGTAAAATTCGTGTATGCAGACTGAAATTTAGAATTGCTTATTAATTGCCATTTTACAAATTAATTTACAAAACAAAAACGTTACGAAAGGTGGAAACCACTAACCTTCCAGACCTACGGGTGACGGATAAACTGAGGTTTAACGAAAGCCTGCATACACGAATTTTACAAAAAATTTCAAAAGTTACTATTCCCGAGAGTCGGTAGGTCTATGTCACGCATTAGGGAGTGTAAGTCGTGCGTCCGAAAATCCGAAAGGCAAGACAAATAATCCGACAGGCAAGACAAAAATAGTAAACGATGAATTGGTTAGGTAGTTTTACGAATAGAAGGCCCCCTGGAAACAAAGATCAAATGGAAGATTATAATATACAAATTGAAAATGATGAAAGAGAAAATAATAAAAACATATTATCAAAAGAAATTACATGGAATACACAAAGTTTAACAATAAAAACATATTATCAAAAGAAATTACATGGAATACACAAAGTTTAACAAATTGGAAACCCCCTCTGATTTCAAATTCAGAAATTTATAAAAACAAAGGAATTTTCGACATTAAGTCAAAATTAGCAATTAAAACAAAAGAAACAATCATTCCTTTATTTTCCAACAATCAAACCATGAGTTTATTCTAAAAATCATCAATCAAAAAATATATCTCTCAAGGATACAAATTTTTACATATAGGACTAGTTCAAGTCGCAATCAAACCATTAACAATGGAAGGATTAAACACAAGTATACAAATAGCTCTAAGAGATGATAGACATCTAAATTACATAGACTCTTTATTAGGAGCCATCGAAACAAGTTTAGCAAATTGACCAATTCATTTTAATACTTATCCAAATTTCACAATTTCCTTAACTGATCCTCACATCCTGGATATCTTAACCTTGGATATCTTAATACACAATTATCACATTAAAAATGGATCACATGTATGCGAAATATTTTACAGATTACATTTTAAAGTAATGAACAGAGGACTTTGTCCAAATGCATTCAACAAAAGAAACAAAATAGGAGAAACCATATTTTGAGAAGTAGACAAAACAAAAGCCAATATTAATATCCCTAAAACAATTAAATGGAACGAAACTACTTTACCAGATAAATGGACATATCCCTCTAGGACCGTCCCAATTAAAGAACAAAAACAAACAAATGATTTAAAACAAATCATACAATATGAAGATGGATCTGTAGATCTAAAGATCTAAGTCTTTTAAAAATACAAATGCTAATTTCAAAATACCAATACCATCAAGAAGGTCTACATCAGGTAGATACGAATATCAACAATCAAATAATTATGATGAAAGTTCTTCAAAAAATGAAACAATTTTTGAAAATGAAACTGAAACAAATTTCCCTCACCAAACAAACAATATAGGAATCAATAGAGAAAGAATTAATGTACAACCTTTTGAAGAAAGTGATTTCTCAATAAATACAATAAAAATGAATTCACATTAAACAAAAATATTTTAAGGAAAGATTTTCAAAGCAAAGACAATGAACAAAACAGAGATTTATTTTTTCAAACATATAACAAAAAAGAACAAAAATTAAAAAAGGAAACATATTATGAATTTTGCGAATTACAAGGAGCCCATATACCATTTTTCGGCTTTCTAAAAGATGACTACTTATATGAAATAACAACAATAGAGAAAAAAAATACGTAAATGGTACAAAGTAGGAAACCAAAGCTTTTACCATATCAAGAAGTATACGAAACTAAAAGATCACTTTTAAAACCCACTCATTTTAAAAATAGTAATATCCAACATGATGAATACCCAATCATAAATTTAAATCAATTAAACAATGAATTTAAACAAACCATAGCAGAAATAGAACCAAACTTAATAAAAGAAATAAATACCGACTTACCCATAAAAGAAGAATCAATCTCAAGCCAAAACATAAAAATAATAACAGATTACAATGACAAAACTTTGGAATTAGAAACATCATCCGATGAAGAATATAATTCATCAAAAGAAGAAATTAAACAAAATACAATTCCAATTTCAACCATAAAAAGAAATTGTTACAAAGAATCAGATGATTTAGAAACACAACAAAAAAGTAACAATACATATACAAAAGAAATAGACAAAATAATATCTAAAACAAACAATCTAGATTTATCAACTGAAAATGATAATTACAAGTCTTCAGACCAATCACCAGACAAAGATTGCCAATCCTGTCATAATAAAGTATGCCTGTGTAATAACAAAACAAATACATTAGGACAATATAATCAAGAACTAGAAAAAATTAAAGAGACAAATGAATCAACAACAAAAAGATTTTTTTAAAAACAATTAGAAAAAACCATTGACAAAGAAAAATCAAACACATTTCAAATCTCCTCAATAGATTTACAAAATGAAATCAAAGGAATTAAACAAGAAATAAAAACATTAAAACAAAATAATATAAACATACAAAAAGAAATGGAAATTAAAAATACAAAATCCACCTCATAATTAAGTACCTCTACAGATAAAGAAAAAAGTATATACCCACTAACTAGAGTAAGGTACCAAAAATAGTATGTTAATACACATATAAAAATAAAAGATTTTGAATACAAAGGATTAGCTATGTTAGATTCAGGAGCTGATCTCAATTGCGTAGAACAAGGACTAATACCAACAAAATATTTTATAAAAACAAAACAAATTCTTTCAGCAGCCAATTCAACAAAATTACAAGTTAATTACAAAATACCAGAAGCACATATATGTAATAACAATGTTTGTTTTAAAACAAGTTTGATGCTTGTAAAAGATTTAAATACAAAAGTAATACTAGGAAATCCCTTTTTACAAATGTTAAATCCTTTTTCAGTCTCTAAAAAAGGAATAGAAACACGAATGCTAGGACAAAATATTATATTTGATTTTTTACAACCAATCATGGACAGTGACATCAACAATTAACAAAAAACAGATATTTCTAAAATAAATAATTTACAAAGACAAATGAACTTCCTTAAAGAAGAATTACAAAACACCAAAATAGAAGAAAAATTACAACTCCAACAATACAAAAATATAATCTCAACAAAGCTTGACAAATTTGAAAAAGACTTATGTTCTGATTTACCAACAGCTTTTTGGGAAAGGAAAAAACATATGATTACTCTACCATATGAAAAAGATTTTGATGAAAAAACAATTCCCATAAAAGCCAGACCAATACAAATGAACCAAGAATTATTAGAATATTGTAAGAAAGAAATCAAAGATCTACTTAACAAAAAATTAATTAGAAAAAGTAAATCTCCTTGGTTATGCTCAGCTTTTTATGTATCTAAAAAATGCAGAAATAGAAAGAGGTGCCCCAAGGTTAGTCATTAATTACAAACCATTAAATATGGTATTAAAATGGATCAGATATCCAATACCTAACAAACAAGATTTACTAAAAAGACTTCATGATGCTTCAATCTTTTCAAAATTCGATATGAAGTCCGGTTTCTGGCAAATACAAATAGCAGAACAAGACAAATACAAAACAACTTTTACAGTGCCATTTGGGCAATACGAATGGAATGTCATGCCCTTTGGACTAAAAAATGCACCAAGTGAATTTCAAAAAATAATGAACGAAATTTTTAACCAATACACTTTCATTATTGTTTATATTGATGATGTTTTAGTTTTTAGCAAAAATCTAGAACAACATGACAAACATTTAAACATATTTTACAAAGTAATGATAAGAAATGGTTTAGTCTTATCCAAAACAAAAATAAAATTATACCAAACAAAAATTAGATTTTTAGGACACGAAATAACCAATAACACAATAATACCAATCCAAAGGTCAATAGATTTTGCTGACAAATTTCCTGATGAGATAAAAGACAAAAATCAATTACAAAGATTTTTAGGATCATTAAATTATATAGCGGACTTCTTTCCAAAATTAAGACAAATTTGTAAACCCCTTTTTGACAGATTAAAAAATGAACCAAAACCATGGACAAAAGAACATACTAGTGTAGTCAAACAAATTAAATTGCATGTTAAAAGATTACCATGTTTAACAATCTGTGACCCAAAAGCTCCTAAGACAGTCTCAACAGATGCTTCTGATATCGGATATGGAGGAATACTAACCCAAATCATAGATGGGAAAGATTAGATAATCCGGTATTACTCAGGTATTTGGAATAATACACAATCTAATTATTCAACAATTAAAAAGGAAATTCTTTCAATAGTTTTATGTATCACAAAATTCTAAGATGATTTATTAAACAAAAAATTTACTGTCAAAGTAGATTGTAAAGCAGCAAAAGACGTTTTACAAAAAGATGTTAAAAATTTAGCAGCAAAACAATTTTTTGCTAGATGGCAAGTTCTTTTAGCAATTTTTGATTTTGATATCATTCACATTGCAGGAAAGGACAATTCAATCCCTGATTTTTTAACCAGGGAATTCTTACAGGGAAATGGAAAAAATAAATGAAGAGACTTTGCTCATTTCACAAAAGGAACAAGAACAAACATGGGACGTTTTTATCAATGGAAATCATATTCATTTAAACAATTCTAATTATACAAATTATTTATTACAAAAATCAACAATACTGCTAAACGAATGCAAAAATTTTTACAACAGAATTTCTCTCCACAAAACTGTAACCCTTATATTTCATATTAGTGATTTACAACAACTTTTAGAACACAAATCTTCAGCACCATTTTCAATCCTTATCAAAAATGAAATCTCAACCATTAAACGAATAGCGAATTGTATCTACAATGATTATTATTCAAATCCTCAAGATATACTCTTACCAGACTAATGTATTTTTTGTTAAGACTACAGGGTTTTTCCAGGTTCATCATTCAAATCCTCATCCACAAAACAAATCCTTCAAAGGTAAAACTCTTGTCATGTCTTATTACAAAAATCGTTGGACAGAGCTAAATTATAACAATATAGAATATTTAGAATTTTTGATTCGTTAAATCAAAATTCATTATCATCTCAGTCAAAGATTTGGTTTTAACAGTTCTGGTACTAAACTTATAATATGGGATCTTCAAGAATATATTGATTGTGATGGGGTATACATCCATCAAAAAAGAATAGCAAAAAGTTATCTTGAACAAATACAAAATTTCTACTATAAAGAATTCAAAAAATCTTGCATCCGAGATTTACAAATATAAACAAATGTGTGAGTATACAAATGTGTACAAACAAATGGGTGTGCAAAGGGGAGGACAACAAATGAGTGTACAAATGGGAATGGGGAAAAAGGGAAGAACAAAAGTGTGTGAGCAAAACAAATGTGTATATGATGACTACGAGTTATGTACAATAACAAAGTTATGTACAAACAAATACAAAAGTGTGAGTACAAAAGTGTTTGTATGAATGTATGAAACAAATACAAAAGTGTGAGTAAAAAAGTGTTTGTATGAATGTATGATAAAAAAACGTGTGAGTACAAATAAACAAATGTGTTTGCTTGAATGAGTGAAATTTCTTTTTCCATTAAATTTTTTTTTCTCAAAAGGTTAATTGTTCACCTTTCTCTTCATTGAGTAAAGAACAGTCTAATCCGGTACAAACGGTCGCCGGTAAAGACTTATCAAATCCGTTGATGGTTGATGCTTTACCAAAAAGCATAAGATGCTTTACCAAGAAGCATAAATTTTCAACAAAGAAGGAGACGTCCACTATTCAATCTTCAACAAAAGAAGACAAAGTTAATTTATCAACAAAAAGGCCAAAAGGTCCAAAAGCAAAAGGTTCATTTTCCCATTCAGCAAAAGCAACCAAAAGCAAAGGATTAAGATTCCCTTCATCAAATTCCAACAAAAGAAGAAGAAGAAAAATTATCAGCAAAAGACAAAAGACATAAAGGTCCACATATCTCATTTTTCAACAAAGGAAGCACCACAAAGTTTACAAAATACAAAAACAAGATGTCCATGCTTTCACAAAGTCCAAACGGAGAAGTCATCCACTACCAATTCCAATAGCTAAAAGCAGATGCCACTATGCTCCCCTTCCATAAATTTAAAAAAGAAGATGCTCTTTGTCTGCAACAAAATTCAACAAAGGAGAAGCCGCCGTGACCCACATCAAAAAAGAAGATGCTCATCCACTCACCAAAAGAGGATTCCTCTCAACAATTTCAACAAAGGAGAAGCCGCCATGGCCCACAACAAAAAGAAGACGCTCTCTCGACCTGCACAAAGCAAAAACAATAGTAGTTAAACTCATTTCCTATATAAGGATAGCAAATATTATTGTAGAGGAGGCAAAATTTTAGACTCAATTTAGTTTACAAATTTCTCTCACTACAAAATTCTCTCATACAAATTCCACTGTAACCATCAGCTGTAACCATCTACAAATCAATACAAAGTAAGTTCTTCTACTCTTGCCTCGAGTATTTAGAATTGCTTATCAATTGCCATTTTACAAATTATTTTACAAAACAAAAATGTTACGAAAGGTGGAAACCACTAACCTTCCAGACCTACGGGTGAAGGATAAACTGAGGTTTAACGAAAGCCTACGTACACGAATTTTACAAAATTTTCAAAAGTTACTATTCACGGGTTAATATTCATTTCGAAATTTCAGTCTTGATACTTATTTTTTGATTATTCTATTTGTTATTATCTTCAATTTTATATGTTAGAATCGATCCACTTTTAGAATTTTTGATTCGTTATATCAAAATTCATACTCAAAGATTTGGTTTAAACAGTTCTGGTAGTAAACTTATAATATGGGATCTTCAAGAATATATTGATTGTGATGGGGTATACATCCATCAAAAAAGAATAGCAAAAAGTTATCTTAAACAAATACAAAATTTCTACTATAAAGAATTCAAAAAAGCTTGCATCCGAGATTTATAAAGATAAACAAATGTGTGAGTATACAAATGTGTACAAACAAATGGGTGTGCAAAGGGGAGGATAACAAATGAGTGTACAAATGGGACAAATGGGTGTGCAAAGAGGAGGACAACAAATGAGTGTACAAATGGGAATGGGGAAAAAGGGAAGAACAAAAGTGTGTGAGCGAAACAAATGTGTATATGATGACTACGAGTTATGTACAATAACAAAGTTATGTACAAATAAATACAAAAGTGTGAGTACAAAAGTGTTTGTATGAATGTATGAAACAAATACAAAAGTGTGAGTACAAAAGTGTTTGTACGAATGTATGATAAAAAAAACGTGTGAGTACAAATAAACAAATGTGTTTGCTTGAATGAGTGAAATTTCTTTTTCCATTAAAATTTTTTTTCTCAAAAGGTTAATTGTTCACCTTTCTCTTCATTGAGTAAAGAACAGTCTAGTCCGGTACAAACGGTCGCCGGTAAAGACTTATCAAATCCGTTGATGGTTGATGCTTTACCAAAAAGCATAAGAAGCTTTACCAAGAAGCATAAATTTTCAACAAAGAAGGAGACACCCACTAATCAATCTTCAACAAAAGAAGACAAAGTTAATTTATCAACAAAAAGGCCAAAAGGTCCAAAAGCAAAAGGTTCATTTTCCCATTCAGCAAAAGCAACCAAAAGCAAAGGATCAAGATTCCCTTCATCAAATTCCAACAAAAGAAGACGAAGAAAAATTATCAGCAAAAGACAAAAGACACAAAGGTCCACATATCTCATTTATCAACAAAGGAAGCACCACAAAGTTTACAAAATACAAAAACAAGATGTCCATACTTTCACAAAGTCCAAAAGGAGAAGTCATCCACTACCAATTCCACTAGCTAAAAGCAAATGCCACCATGCTCCCCTTCCACAAGTTCAAAAAAGAAGATGCTCTTTGTCTGCAACAAAATTCAACAAAGGAGAAGCCGCCGTGACCCACATCAAAAAAGAAGATGCTCATCCACTCACCAAAAGAGGATTCCTCTCAACAATTTCAACAAAGGAGAAGCGACATGGCCCACAACAAAAATAAGATGCTCTCTCGACCTGCACAAAGAAACAACAATAATACTTAAAATCATTTCCTATATAAGGATAGCAAATATTATTGTAGAGGCAGGCAAAATTTTAGACTCAATTTAGTTTACAAATTTCTCTCACTACAAAATTCTCTCATACAAATTCCACTGTAACCATCAGTTGTAACCATCTACAAATCAATACAAGTAAGTTCTTCTACTCTTGCCTCGAGTATTTAGAATTGCTTATCAATTGCCATTTTACAAATTATTTTACAAAACAAAAACGTTACGAAAGGTGGAAACCACTAACCTT
The DNA here is from genome assembly GCA_026119855.1 of Campanula takesimana. Taxonomy (NCBI): domain Eukaryota; kingdom Viridiplantae; phylum Streptophyta; class Magnoliopsida; order Asterales; family Campanulaceae; genus Campanula; species Campanula takesimana. Next base: position 146,276 of record JAOWBW010000959.1, on the reverse strand, counting down.
CCAGACCTACGGGTGACGGATAAACTGAGGTTTAACGAAAGCCTACGTACACGAATTTTACAAAATTTTCAAAAGTTACTATTCACGGGTTACTATTCATTCCGAAATTTCAGTCTTGATAGTTATTTTTTGATTATTCTATTTGTTATTATCTTCAATTTTATATGTTAGAATCGATCAACTCTGATCCATTGGTATCAGAGCCTAATATTCAACAAAACTCAAAGTAACCTAGTCGTTTATTTAATAGTCCCGAGGGTCGGAGTTGTCCCAAGAATATTCAACAAAACTCAAAGTAACCTAGTCGTTTATTTAATAGTCCCGAGGGTCGGAGTTGTCCCGAGAGTCGGTAGGTCTAAGTCACGCATTAGGGGGGGTGTAAGTCGTGCGTCCGAAAATCCGAAAGGCAAGACAAATAATCCGACAGGCAAGACAAAAATAGTAAACGATGAGTTGGTTAGGTAGTTTTACGAATAGAAGGCCCCCTGGAAACAATGATCGAATGAGCGATTATAATATACAAATTGAAAATGATGAAAGAGAAAATAATCAAAACATATTATCAAAAGAAATTACCTGGAATACACAAAGTTTAACAAATTGGAAACCCCCTCTGATTTCAAATTCAGAAATTTATAAAGACAAAGGAATTTTCGACATTAAGTCAAAATTAGTAATTAAAACAAAAGAAACAATCATTCCTTTATTTTCCAACAATCAAACCATGAGTTTATTCTCAAAATCATCAATCAAAAAATATATTTCACAAGGATACAAATTTTTACACATAGGAATAGTTCAAGTCGCAATCAAACCATTAACAATGGAAGGATTAAACACAAGTATAAAAATAGCTCTAAGAGATGATAGACATCTAAATTACATAGACTCTTTATTAGGAGCCATCGAAACAAGTTTAACAAATGGACCAATTCATTTTAATACTTATCCAAATTTCACAATTTCTTTAACTGATCCTCACATCCTGGATATCTTAACTTTGGATATCTTAACACATAATTATCATATGAAAAAAGGATCTCACGTATACGAAATATTTTACAGATTACATTTTAAAGTAATGAACACAGGACTTTGTCCAAATGCATTCAACAAAAGAAACAAAATAGGAGAAACCATATTTTGGGAAGTAGACAAAACAAAAGCCAATATTAATATCCCTAAAACAATTAAATGGAACGAAATTACTTTACCAGATAAATGGACATATCCCTGTAGGACCGTCCCAATTAAAGAACAAAAACAAACAAATGATTTAGAACAAATCATACAATATGAAGATTGATCTGTAGATCTAAAGTTCAAAAGATCTAAGTCTTTTAAAAATACAAATGCTAATTTCAAAATACCAATACCATCAAGAAGGTCTACATCAGGTAGATACGAATATCAACAATCAAACAATTATGATGAAAGTTCTTCAAAAAATGAAACAATTTTTGAAAATAAAACTGAAACAAATTCCCCTCACCAAACAAACAATATAGGAATCAATAGAGAAGGAATTAATGTACAACCTTTTGAAGAAAGTGATTTCTCTATAAATACAATAAAAAATGAATTCACATTAAACAAAAATATTTTAAGAAAAGATTTTCAAAGGAAAGACAATGAACAAAACAGAGAATTATTTTTCCAAACATATAACAAAAAAGAAAAAAACTTAATAAAAGAAACATATTATGAATTTTGCGAATTACAAGGAGCACATATACCATTTTTCGGCTTTCTAAAAGATGACTACTTATACGAAATAACAACAATAGAGAAAAGAATACGTAAATGGTACAAAGTAGGAAAACCAAAGCTTTTACCAGATAAAGAAGAATACGAAACCAAAAAATCACCTTTGGAACCCACTCATAATGTATACCCTACCACAAATTCAAATCAATTAACCAATAAAGATAAAAAATTAAATAAACAAACAACACCTCCTAAAAATCCTATAACCAAAATAGAAATCAAACCAAAATTAAAGGATCCCCTAAATGATTTAATAGAACAAACAAAAATATACCATTAAAAGAAGAATCAACCTCAAACCAAAACATAAGGATGTTAACAAATTACAATGACAAAACTTCCGAATCAGAAACATCAACCGAAGAAGAAAATAATTCATCAGAAGAAGAATTTAAACAAAATACAATCCCAATCCAAACCATGAAACGAAATAGTTACAATTACAAAGAACTAGATGATTTAGAAATACAACAAATAAGTAACAATTTTAAAATAGAAAAAACAAATGAAATAAACAATTTAGATTTATCAACAAAAAATGAAAATTACAACTCTTCAGATCAACCATCCGACACAAGTAATGAAGAATGCCAGTCCTGTAATAACAAAATAAATACATTAGAACAATATGATCAAGTACTAGAAAAAATTAAAGAGACAAATGAATCAACAACAAAAAGAAATTTTTTAAAACAATTAGAAAAAACCATTGACAAAGAAAAATCAGACACATTTCAAATCTCCTCAATAGATTTACAAAATGAAATCAAAGGAATTAAACAAGAAATAAAAACATTAAAACAAAATAATATAAACATACAAAAAGAAATGGAAATTAAAAATACAAAATCCAACTCAGAAAAATCAGACACATTTCAAATCTCCTCAATAGATTTACAAAATGAAATCAAAGGAATTAAACAAGAAATAAAAACATTAAAACAAAATAATATAAACATACAAAAGGAAATGGAAATTAAAAATACAAAATCCACCTCAGAATTAAGTATCTCTACAGATAAAAAAAAAAGTATATACCCACTAACTAGAGTAAGGTACCAAAAATGGTATGTTAATACACATATAAAAATAAAAGATTTTGAATACAAAGGATTAGCTATGTTAGATTCAGGAGCTGATCTCAATTGCGTAGAACAAGGACTAATACCAACAAAATATTTTATAAAAACAAAACAAATTCTTTCAGCAGCCAATTCAACAAAATTACAAGTTAATTACAAAATACCAGAAGCACATATATGTAATAACAATGTTTGTTTTAAAACAAGTTTGATGCTTGTAAAAGATTTAAATACAAAAGTAATACTAGGAAATCCCTTTTTACAAATGTTATATCTTTTTTCAGTCTCTAAAAAGGAATAGAAACACAAATGCTAGGACAAAATATTATATTTGATTTTTTTACAACCAATCATGAACAGCGACATCAAGAATTTACAAAAAACAAATATTTCTAAAATAAATAATTTACAAAGACAAATGAACTTCCTTAAAGAAGAATTACAAAACACCAAAATAGAAGAAAAATTACAACTCCAACAATACAAAAATATAATCTCAAAAAAGCTTGACAAATTTGAAAAAGACTTATGTTCTGATTTACCAACAGCTTTTTGGAAAAGGAAAAAACATGTGATTACTCTACCATATGAAAAAGATTTTGATGAAAAAACAATTCCCACAAAAGCCAGACCAATACAAATGAACCAAGAATTATTAGAATATTGTAAGAAAGAAATCAAAGATCTACTTAACAAAAATTAATTAGAAAAAGTAAATCTCCTTGGTCATGCTCAGTTTTTATGTATCTAAAAAATGCAGAAATAGAAAGAGGTGCCCCAAGGGTAGTCATTAATTACAAACCATTATATACGGTATTAAAATGGATCAGATATCCAATACCTATCAAACAAGATTTACTAAAAAGACTTCATGATGCTTCAATCTTTTCAAAATTCGATATGAAGTCCGGTTTCAGGCAAATACAAATAGCAGAACAAGACAAATACAAAACAGCTTTTACAGTGCCATTTGGGCAATACGAATGGAATGTCATGCCCTTTGGACTAAAAAATGCACCAAGTGAATTTCAAAAAATAATGAACGAAATTTTTAACCAATACACTTTCATTATTGTTTATATTGATGATGTTTTAGTTTTAGCAAAAATCTAGAACAACATGACAAATATTTAAACATATTTTACAAAGTAATGATAAGAAATGGTTTAGTCTTATCCAAAACAAAAATAAAATTATACCAAACAAAAATTAGATTTTTAGGACACGTAATAACCAATAACACAATAATACCAATCCAAAGGTCAATAGATTTTGCTGACAAATTTCCTGATGAGATAAAAGACAAAAATCAATTACAAAGATTTTTAGGATCATTAAATTATATAGCGGACTTCTTTCCAAAATTAAGACAAATTTGTAAACCCCTTTTTAACAGATTAAAAAAGGAACCAAAACCATGGACAAAAGAACATACTAGTGTAGTCAAACAAATTATATTGCATGTTAAAAGATTACCATGTTTAACAATCTGTGACCCAAAAGCTCCTAAGACAGTCTCAACAGATGCTTCTGATATCGGATATGGAGGAATACTAACCCAAATCATAGATGGGAAAGATCAGATAATCCGGTATTACTCAGGTATTTGGAATAATACACAATCTAATTATTCAACAATTAAAAAGGAAATTCTTTCAATAGTTTTATGTATCACAAAATTCCAAGATGATTTATTAAACAAAAAATTTACTGTCAAAGTAGATTGTAAAGCAGCAAAAGACGTTTTACAAAAAGATGTTAAAAATTTAGTAGCAAAACAAATTTTTGCTAGATGGCAAGTTCTTTTAGCAATTTTTGATTTTGATATCATTCACATTGCAGGAAAGGACAATTCAATCCCTGATTTTTTAACCAGAGAATTCTTACAGGGAAATGGAAAAATTAAATGAAGAGACTTTGCTCATTTCACAAAAGGAACAAGAACAAACATGAGACATTTTTATCAATGGAAATCATATTCATTTAAACAATTCTAATTATACAAATTATTTATTACAAAAATCAACAATACTGCTAAACGAATGCAAAAATTTTTACAACAGAATTCCTCTCCACAAAACTGTAACCCTTATATTTCATATTAGTGATTTACAACAACTTTTAGAACACAAATCTTCAGCACCATTTTCAATCCTTATCAAAAATGAAATCTCAACCATTAAACGAATTGCGAATTGTATCTACAATGATTATTATTCAAATCCTCAAGATATACTCTTACCAGACTAATGTATTTTTTGTTAAGACTACAGGGTTTTTCCAGGTTCATCATTCAAATCCTCATCCACAAAACAAATCCTTCAAAGGTAAAACTCTTGTCATGTCTTATTACAAAAATCGTTGGACAGAGCTAAATTATAACAATATAGAATATTTAGAATTTTTGATTCGTTATATCAAAATTCATTATCATCTCACTCAAAGATTTGGTTTTAACAGTTCTGGTACTAAACTTATAATATGGGATCTTCAAGAATATATTGATTGTGATGGGGTATACATCCATCAAACAAGAATAGCAAAAAGTTATATTGAACAAATACAAAATTTCTACTATAAAGAATTCAAAAAAGCTTGCATCCGAGATTTACAAAGATAAACAAATGTGTGAGTATACAAATGTGTACAAACAAATGGGTGTGCAAAGGGGAGGACAACAAATGAGTGTACAAATGGGAATGGGGAAAAAAGGAAGAAAAAAAGTGTGTGAGCAAAACAAATGTGTATATGATGACTACGAGTTATGTACAATAACAAAGTTATGTACAAACAAATACAAAAGTGTGAGTACAAAAGTGTTTGTATGAATGTATGAAACAAATACAAAGTGTGAGTACAAAAGTGTTTGTATGAATGTATGATAAAAAAACGTGTGAGTACAAATAAACAAATGTGTTTGCTTGAATGAGTGAAATTTCTTTTTCCATTAAATTTTTTTTTCTCAAAAGGTTAATTGTTCACCTTTCTCTTCATTGAGTAAAGAACAGTCTAGTCCGGTACAAACGGTCGCCGGTAAAGACTTATCAAATCCGTTGATGGTTGATGCTTTACCAAAAAGCATAAGATGCTTTACCAAGAAGCATAAATTTTCAACAAAGAAGGAGACGTCCACTATTCAATCTTCAACAATAGAAGACAAATTTAATTTATCAACAAAAAGGCCAAAAGGTCCAAAAGCAAAAGGTTCATTTTCCCATTCAGCAAAAGCAAGCAAAAGCAAAGGATCAAGATTCCCTTCATCAAATTCCAACAAAAGAAGACGAAGAAAAATTATCAGCAAAATACAAAAGACACAAAGGTCCACATATCTCATTTTTCAACAAAGGAAGCACCAAAATTTACAAAATACAAAAACAAGATGTCCATGCTTTCACAAAGTCCAAAAGGAGAAGTCATCCACTACCAATTCCAATAGCTAAAAGCAGATGCCACCATGCTCCCCTTCCACAAATTTAAAAAAGAAGATGCTCTTTGTCTGCAACAAAATTCAACAAAGGAGAAGCCGCCGTGACCCACATCAAAAAAGAAGATGCTCATCCACTCACCAAAAGCGGATTCCTCTCAACAATTTCAACAAAAGAGAAGCCGCCATGTCCCATAACAAAAAGAAGACGCTCTCTCGACCTGCACAAAGCAACAACAATAGTAGTTAAAATCCTTTCCTATATAAGGATAGCATATATCATTGTACAAGTAGGCAAAATTTTAGACTCAATTTAGTTTACAAATCTCTCTCACCACAAAATTCTCTCATACAAATTCCACTGTAACCATCAGTTGTAACCATCCACAAATCAATACAACGTAAGTTCTTCTACTCTTGCCTCGAGTATTTATAATTGCTTATCAATTGCCATTTTACAAATTATTTTACAAAACAAAAATGTTACGAAAGGTGGAAACCACTAACCTTCCAGACCTACGGGTGACGTATAAACTGAGGTTTAACGAAAGCCTACGTACACGAATTTTACAAAATTTTCAAAAGTTACTATTTAAGGGTTACTATTCATTCCGAAATTTCAGTCTTGATACTTATTTTTTAATTATTCTATTTGTTATTATCTTCAATTTTATATGTTAGAATCGATCCACTCTGATCCATTGGTATCAGAGCCTAATATTCAATAAAACTCAAAGTAACCTAGTCGTTAATTTAATAGTCCCGAGGGTCGGAGTTGTCCCGAGAGTCGGTAGGTCTAAGTCACGCATTAGAGAGTGTAAGTCGTGCGTCCGAAAATCCGAAAGGCAAGACAAATAATCCGACAGGCAAGACAAAAATAGTAAACGATGAGTTGGTGTAACGACCCCAAAAATCCGTTTTATTTATTTTATAATTATTTTATATTTTTGAGAATTTTAAATTTAAAATTATGTGTGCATTTTATTTGTTGCATCATATTAAATGAATTTGCACATCTTACTTGATTATTTGAGTTAGTTAAAGTGTTAGAAGTAATATTTGTTTTGGGGAGTTAGTAGTGTTAGTGGAACTATAAGGGCTCTATTGAAAGTATAGTTGAGGGGTTTATGTGTTAGAATTGAATGTAGAGGGACTTTTAGGAGAATGGGTATAAAAGCAACAATTGCATCTTTCTTCCCCATCCCTCTCAGTCGACTCACCCTCATTTCCCAAAATTACTTTTCTCTGAGAAACCTCCATTGTTGAGAAAGAAAGAAAAGGTAAGATTTTGTTTTGTTAATTTTCCCTATTTTAATCTATTACTCCATTTTCAAATCTAATTATATATAAATGTTCAGGGAGTTGAATAGATCATATCTACCGAACAATATATTTTTCTTGACTCATTTCCGAAAAATAGGTAAGTTACTAATCCCCCCTTTAAATGTTAAAATGGTCATAAGTATGCTATATATGCTTTATATGTTATAAAATAATGTTTTGGGTATATTTTTATATACTTGTAATTTTGGGACGGAGGGAGTAGTAAAACTTGTTATAGACTTGTTATTTGTGGGAAATGGGTATAGTAGTTTTGGTTTTGGGGGAGTATGAGAGGATGCAACATTATATATGCTTTATATATTATACTCCTACTCGTGGGACGGTAAAATAATATCTTTAGTTAAATGTTAAATAAATGTATTATAAAATTATACTATTACTTATGGGACGGGGAAAGAAGTGAAAGTATTCTAAATTGGGTATATTAGTATATTAAAAAATTATAATGATATTTGTGAAACGGAGGGAGTAGTAATAAATTGTTGCATGTGGGAAATGTTAATACAAATGGGTGTTGTAGTATTGGGAAAGTATGGTAATGTTGTTGTACCTAATAAAATGGATATAAACATGTTATATATGCCTAGTAGGTTGTGAAATAATATTTTGGGTTGTGAAACAAAAGGAGTGAATTTTGGTTAAGTTTTAGGTCTGCCGGGTGATGTGGGCGGCCGCCCAAAAATGGGCGTGCGGCCGCACATCTATCTGAAGGGTTTTCTTCTTGGAGCAGAGCATTTTGGGCGGCCGCACAGCCCAGTTTGGGCGACCGCCCAGTCTTCTGATAAAGTTGAGAGTTTTCAAACCAAGGGGTTTAGAGGTCAATCTTGGTCTAGATTTTGGGTAGTGTCCTAAAGTACTTAGATGATTGCTGTGGATCACTAAAATGGTTGAATTGGTTCTTTTGTGAAAACAAGTGTTGTGAAATGTAATGTGTTGAATGGTTTATTATGGTAGAGTTGGTCTTCTGTGATCAAGTTTGAATTAATGTGATTGTTTGGATGGATTGTGTGATGACTTAATGTCAATATGGTGCATACTATTATGAAAACGTGTTTACTTCTCTAAGATGAGCTTGTGTGGTTCCCTACTTTGGAATCATACCCCGTTTGTTGTTTAAGCAAGTTTTCTTTGCTTCGGTTGTGTCTAAAGTCCAGCTGGTACTTTTGTGTGTGTTGGGCAGTGATAGGGATTATAATGGTCTCCGAGCCAAGTACATTATAAGGCTCCTATCATTGGTTTCCCATTTTTAAACCCCTTCCTTGGGCCAAAGGTTGGGCACTTTGGGTTATGACTTTGTGTCATTTTCCCCCCGTTGTTGTTGTTGTTGTTGTTGTTGTTTGGTTCCGGAACCCGTTTCAGCTCTTCGACGCTGCTCAGTTGATGCCTCTCAGATGGCTATTGTTTGGTTTGAGAACCTTGGCTCAGTATCCACGTATGAGTGTTTATTTCCGCTTTATGTGTTGCATGATGAGTTGGTCGTTATTTCCAACCGGTATGGGACGGTTGGCGATAGGGAGCCTCTCATGTTATGTGCTAGGTGTTATACGCTTATTTGTTAATATTGTTTCTTTATGATCATCATATTAGCATGTAATGTAGTTGCATTTTAGTAACTTACTGAGATTTATTCTCACCCCTTATTTGTTTACCGTTTTAGATAAGAAGGAGTCCAGGGAATAGGTCACAGCACAGGGAGGACGTTGGTAAAGAGATCTTTGGTAAGACTTTTGGGAAGTGATATGTATAAAGGATACATTATGTAAATGTAATACCTTTAGGGTAGTGTACCCGTGACTCAGTTATTTGTATCATCTCTTTTAGTAGGTGTTCATGTTTGTAAATTTTATAAGTAAAGTTTGTTATAGCCAAGTGGCTAAGTACTCATTTGAGAAAGATTTTTTGGTGACTTAAAGTCATGTTTTGGTAACGTGTTGGTTGTGTGAACTTTTTTATGAAAATATATTTCGAAATTTTTCTTAGAGTTGCTTTACGACGTCTTCCTCGCGTGTCCCGGGCGTGGGGCCAAGTACGACCACGGGTCGGGGCGCGACAGTTGGTTAGGTAGTTTTATGAATAGAAGACCTCCTGGAAACAAAGATCAAATGGAAGATTATAATATACAAATTGAAAATGATGAAAGAGAAAATAATCAAAACATATTATCAAAAGAAATTACATGGAATACACAAAGTTTAACAAATTGGAAACCCCCTCTGATTTCAAATTCAGAAATTTATAAAGACAAAGGAATTTTCGATATTAAGTCAAAATTAGCAATTAAAACAAAAGAAACAATCATTCCTTTATTTTCCAACAATCAAACCATGTGTTTATTCTCAAAATCATCAATCAAAAGATATATTTCACAAGGATACAAATTTTTACACATATGACTAGTTCAAGTCGCAATCAAACCATTAACAATGGAAGGATTAAACGCAAGCATACAAATAGCTCTAAGAGATGCTAGACATCTAAATTACATAGACTCTTTATTAGGAGCAATCGAAACAAGTTTAACAAATGGACCAATTCATTTTAATACTTATCCAAATTTCACAATTTCCCTAACTGATCCTCACATCCTGGATATCTTAACCTTGGATATCTTAACACATAATTATCATATGAAAAAAGGATTTCACGTATACGAAATATTTTACAGATTACATTTTAAAGTAATGAACACAGGACTTTGTCCAAATGCATTCAACAAAAGAAACAAAATAGGAGAAACCATATATTGGGAAGTAGACAAAACAAAAGCCAATATTAATATCCCTAAAACAATTAAATGGAACGAAATTACTTTTACCAGATAAATGGACATATCCTTCTAGGACCGTCCCAATTAAAGAACAAAAACAAACAAACGATTTAGAACAAATCATACAATATGAAGATGGATCTGTAGATCTAAAGTTCAAAAGATCTAAGTCTTTTAACAAAAATACAAATGCTAATTTCAAAATACCAATACCATCAAGAAGGTCTACATCAGGTAGATACGAATATCAACAATCAAACAATTATGATGAAAGTTCTTCAAAAAAATGAAACTGAAACAAATTCCCCTCACCAAACAAACAATATAGGAATTAGTAGAGAAGGAATTAATGTACAATCTTTTGAAGAAAGTGAATTCTCAATAAATACAATAAAAATGAATTCACATTAAACAAAAATATTTTAAGAAAAGATTTTCAAAGCAAAGACAATGAACAATGTTTGTTTTAAAACAAGTTTAATGCTTGTAAAAAATTTAAACACAAAAGTAGTATTAGGAAACCCTTTCTTACAAATGTTATATCCTTTTTCAGTCTCTAAAAAAGGTATAGAAACACGAATGTTAGGACAAAATATTATATTTGATTTTTTACAACCAATCATGGACAGTGAAATTAACAATCTACAAAGAACAGATATTTACAAAATAAATAACTTACTTTTACTAAAAAGACTTCATGATGCTTCAATCTTTTCAAAATTTGATATGAAGTCCAGTTTCTGGCAAATACAAATAGCAGAACAAGACAAATACAAAACAGCTTTTACAGTGCCATTTGGGCAATACGAATGGAATGTCATGCCCTTTGGACTAAAAAATGCACCAAGTGAATTTCAAAAAATAATGAACGAAATTTTTAACCAATACACTTTCATTATTGTTTATATTGATGATGTTTTAGTTTTTAGATCTACCTGATGTAGACCTTCTTGATGGTATTGTTGATATTTGTATTTTTAATTTGTATGTCTATATTATTTTGTTTTAATGTTTTTATTTCTTGTTTAATTCCTTTGATTTCATTTTGTAAATCTATTGAGGAGATCTGTTTTCTTTTGTCTTGAAATACATCTTTGTAGTGGGTTGGTAGAGATGTGTCTGATTTTTCTTTGTCAATGGTTTTTGCTATTTGTTTTAAGAATTTTCTCTTTATTGTTGCTTCATTTATCTCTTTAATTTTTTCTAGTACTTGATCATATTGTTCTAATGTATTTATTTTGTTATTACACAGGCATACTTTATTATGACAGGATTGGCATTCTTTGTCTGGTGATTGGTCTGAAGACTTGTAATTATCATTTTCAGTTGATAAATTTAGATTGTTTGTTTTAGATATTATTTTGTCTATTTCTTTTGTATATGTATTGTTACTTTTTTGTTGTGTTTCTAAATCATCTGATTCTTTGTAACTATTTCTTTTTATGGTTGAAATTAGAATTGCATTTTGTTTAATTTCTTCTTTTGATGAATTATATTCTTCATCGAATGATGTTTCTGATTCTGAAGTTTTGTCATTGTAATCTGTTATTATTTTTATGTTTTGGCTTGAGATTGATTCTTCTTTTATGGGTAAGTCGGTATTTATTTCTTTTATTAAGTTTGGTTCTATTTTTGTTATGGTTTGTTTAAATTCATTGTTTAATTGATTTGAATTTATGATAGGGTATTCATCATGTTGGATATTACTATTTTTAAAATGAGTGGGTTTTAAAAGTGATCTTTTAGTTTCGTATACTTCTTGATCTGGTAAAATCTTTGGTTTTCCTACTTTATACCATTTACGTATTTTTTTCTCTATTGTTGTTATTTCCTATAAGTAGTCATCTTTTAGAAAGCCGAAAAACGGTATATGAGCTCCTTGTAATTCGCAAAATTCATAATATGTTTCTTTTATTAAGTTTTGTTCTTTTTTGTTATATGTTTGGAAAAATAATTCTTTGTTTTGTTCATTATCTTTGCTTTGAAAATCTTTTCTTAAAATATTTTGGTTTAATGTGAATTCATTTTTTATTGTATTTATTGAGAAATCACTTGCTTCAAAAGGTTGTACATTGATTCCTTCTCTATTGATTCCTATATTGTTTGTTTGGTGTGGGGAATTTGTTTCAGTTTCATTTTCAAAAATTGTTTCATTTTTTGAAGAATTTTCATTATAATTGTTTGATTGTTGATATTCGTATCTACCTGATGTAGACCTTCTTGATGGTATTGGTATTTTGAAATTAGCATTTGTATTTTTGTTAAAAGACTTAGATCTTTTGAATTTTAGATCTACAGATCCATCTTCATATTATATGATTTATTCTAAATCATTTGTTTGTTTTTGTTCCTTAATTGGGACGGTCCTAGAAGGATATGTCCATTTATCTGGTAAAGTAATTTCGTTCTATTTAATTGTTTTAGGGATATTAATATTGGCTTTTGTTTTGTCTACTTCCCAAAATATGGTTTCTCCTATTTTGTTTCTTTTGTTGAAAGCATTTGGACAAAGTCCTGTGTTCATTATTTTAAAATGTAATCTGTAAAATATTTCGTATACGTGAGATCGTTTTTTCATATGATAATTATGTGTTAAGATATCCAAGGTTAAGATATCTAAGATGTGAGGATCTGTTAAGGAAATTGTGAAATTTGGATAAGTATTAAAATGAATTGGTCCATTTGTTAAACTTGTTTCGATTGCTCCTAATAAAGAGTCTATGTAATTTAGATGTCTAGCATCTCTTAGAGCTATTTGTATACTTGTGTTTAATCCTTCCATTGTTAATGGTTTGATTGCGACTTGAACTAGTCCTATATGTAAAAATTTGTATCCTTGAGAGATATATTTTTTGATTGATGATTTTGAGAATAAACTCATGGTTTGATTGTTGGAAAATAAAGGAATGATTGTTTCTTTTGTTTTAATTGCTAATTTTGACTTAATGTCGAAAATTCCTTTGTTTTTATAAATTTCTGAATTTGAAATCAGATGGCGTTTCCAATTTGTTAAACTTTGTGTATTCCATGTAATTTCTTTTGATAATATGTTTTGATTATTTTCTCTTTCATAATTTTCAATTTGTATATTATAATCTTCCATTTGATCTTTGTTTCCAGGAGGCCTTCTATTCGTAAAACTACCTAACCAACTCATCGTTTACTATTTTTGTCTTGCTTGTCGGATTATTTGTCTTGCCTTTCGGATATTCGGACGCACGACTTACACTCCCTAATGCGTGACTTAGACCTACCTACTCTCGGGACAACTCCGACCCTCGGGACTATTAAATAAACGACTAGGTTACTTTGATTATGTTGAATATTAGGCTCTGATACCAATGGATCAGAGTGGATCAATTCTAAATATAAAATTGAAGATAATAAATGATGATAATAAATCAAAAACAAGTATCAAACTGAAATTTCGGAATGAATAATAACCGTGAATAGTAACTTTTGAAAAATAGTGATTTTGTGAAATTCGTACGTAGGCTTTCGTTAAACCTCAGTTTATCCGTCACCCGTAGGTCTGGAAGGTTAGTGGTTTCCACCTTTCGTAACGTTTTTTGTTTTGTAAAATAATTTGTAAATAACAATTGATAATCAATTCTAAATACTCGAAGCAGGAGTAGAAGAACTTACTTTGTATATTGATTTGTAGTTGATGGTTACAACTGATGGTTACAGTGGAATTTGTATGAGAGAATTTTGTAGTGAGAGAAATTTGTAAACTAAATTGAGTCTAAAAGCAGATGCCACCATGCTCCCCTTCCACAAATTTAAAAAAGAAGATGCTCTTTGTCTGCAACAAAATTCAACAAAGGAGAAGCCGCCCAACAAAGGAGAAGCCGCCGTGACCCACATCAAAAAAGAAGATGCTCATCCACTCACCAAAAGAGGATTCCTCTCAACAATTTCAACAAAGGAGAAGCCGCCATGTCCCACAACAAAAAGAAGATGCTCTCTCGACCTGCACAAAGCAACAACAATAGTAGTAGTTAAAATCATTTTCTATATAAGGATAGCAAATATCATTGTAGAGGCAGGCAAAATTTTAGACTCAATTTAGTTTACAAATTTCTCTCACTACAAAATTCTCTCATACAAATTCCACTGTAACCATTAGTTGTAACAATCTACAAATCAATACAAAGTAAGTTCTTCTACTCTTGCCTCGAGTATTTAGAATTGCTTATCAATTGCCATTTTACAAATTATTTTACAAAACAAAAACGTTACGAAAGGTGGAAACCACTAACCTTCCAGACCTACGGGTGACGGATAAACTGAGGTTTAACGAAAGCCTACGTACACGAATTTTACAAATTTTTCAAAAGTTACTATTCACGGTTACTATTCATTCCGAAATTTCAGTCTTGATACTTATTTTTTGATTATTCTATTTGTTATTATCTTCAATTTTATATGTTAGAATCGATCCACTCTGATCCATTGGTATCAGAGCCTAATATTCAACAAAACTCAAAGTAACTTAGTCGTTTATTTAATAGTCCCGAGGGTCAGAGTTGTCCCGAGAGTCGGTAGGTCTAAGTCACGCATTAGGAGTGTAAGTCGTGCGTCCGAAAATCCGAAAGGCAAGACAAATAATCCGACAGGCAAGACAAAAATAGTAAACGATGAGTTGGTTAGGTAGTTTTACGAATAGAAGGCCCCCTGGAAACAATGATCGAATGAGCGATTATAATATACAAATTGAAAATGATGAAACAGAAAATAATCAAAACATATTATCAAAAGAAATTACATGGAATACACAAAGTTTAACAAATTGGAAACCCCCTCTGATTTCAAATTCAGAAATTTATAAAGACAAAGGAATTTTCGACATTAAGTCAAAATTAGCAATTAAAACAAAAGAAACAATCATTCCTTTATTTTCCAACAATCAAACCATGAGTTTATTCTTAAAATCATCAATCAAAAGATATATTTCACAAGGATACAAATTTTTACACATAGGACTAGTTCAAGTCGCAATCAAACCATTAACAATGGAAGGATTAAACACAAGCATACAAATAACTCTAAGAGATGCTAGACATCTAAATTACATAGACTCTTTATTAGGAGCAATCGAAACAAGTTTAACAAATGGACCAATTCATTTTAATACTTATCCAAATTTCACAATTTCCCTAACTGATCCTCACATCCTGGATATCTTAACCTTGGATATCTTAACACATAATTATCATATGAAAAAAGGATCTCACGTATACGAAATATTTTACAGATTACATTTTAAAGTAATGAATACATGACTTTGTCCAAATGCATTCAACAAAAGAAACAAAATAGGAGAAACCATATTTTGGGAAGTAGACAAAACAAAAGCCAATATTAATATCCCTAAAACAATTAAATGGAACGAAATTACTTTACCAGATAAATGGACATATCCTTCTAGGACCGTCCCAATTAAAGAACAAAAACAAACAAACGATTTAGAACAAATCATACAATATGAAGATGGATCTGTAGATCTAAAGCTCAAAAGATCTAAGTCTTTTAACAAAAATACAAAAGCTAATTTCAAAATACCAATACCATCAAGAAGGTCTACATCAGGTAGATACGAATAGCAACAATCAAACAATTATGATGAAAGTTCTTCAAAAAATGAAACAATTTTTGAAAATGAAACTGAAACAAATTCCCCTCACCAAACAAACAATATAGGAATTAGTAGAGAAGGAATTAATGTACAATCTTTTGAAGAAAGTGATTTCTCAATAAATACAATAAAAAATGAATTCACATTAAACAAAAATATTTAAGAAAAGATTTTCAAAGCAAAGACAATGAACAAAACAGAGAATTATTTTTCCAAACATATAACAAAAAAGAACAAAACTTAATAAAAGAAACATATTATGAATTTTGCGAATTACAAGGAGCCCATATACCATTTTTCGGCTTTCTTAAAGATGACTACTTATACGAAATAACAACAATAGAGAAAAGAATACGTAAATGGTACAAAGTAGGAAAACCAAAGCTTTTACCAGATAAAGAAGAATACGAAACCAAAAATCACTTTTGGAACCACTCATAATGTATACCCTACCACAAATTCAAATCAATTAACCAATAAAGATAAAAAATTAAATAAACAAACAACACCTCCTAAAAATCCTAAAACCAAAATATAAATCAAACCAAAATTAAAGGATCCCCTAAATGATTTAATAGAACAAACAAAAATATATTTACCATTAAAAGAAGAATCAACCTCAAACCAAAACATAAGGATATTAACAAATTACAATGACAAAACTTCGGAATCAGAAACATCATCCGAAGAAGAAAATAATTCATCAGAAGAAGAATTTAAACAAAATACAATCCCAATCCAAACCATGAAACGAAATAGTTGCAATTATAAAGAACCAGATGATTTAGAAATACAACAAATAAGTAACAATTTTAAAATAGAAAAAACAAATAAAATAAACAATTTAGATTTATCAACAAAAAATGAAAATTACAACTCTTCAGATCAACCATCCGACACAAGTAATGAAGAATGCCAGTCCTGTAATAACAAAATAAATACATTAGAACAATATGATCAAGTACTAGAAAAAATTAAAGAGATAAATGAACCAACAATAAAGAGAAATTTTTTAAAACAAATAGCAAAAACCATTGATAAAGAAAAATCAGACACATCAAAAAGAATAAAATTTTGCCTACTTGTACAATGATATATGCTATCCTTATATAGGAAAGGATTCTAATTGTTAATCTTCTTTTGTTGTTGTTTTGTGTAGACAGGGGGCATCTTCTTTTTGATGTGGGCCACGGCGGCTTCTCCTTTTGTTGAATTTGTTGAGAGGAATCTGCTTTTGGTGAGTGGAAGAGCATCTTCTTTTTTATGTGGGCCACAACGGCTTCTCCTTTTGTTGAATTTGTTGGGGGGAATCTTCTTTTAGAAAGCATCTTCGTTTGGTGGCTTCTGCTTTATTAACTTTTGTTGGGAGGGAATCTGGACGCATGCTGAAAGTAGTATCCTTCTTTTGAATTTTGTAAACTTGCTTTTGCTTTGTTGAATTTTGTGATTGTAGTGGGGATCTCCTTTGTTAAAAATTTTTGAAAGCTTTGTTGATGGAATGATGAGCCATTGTGAACCTTTGCTTTTGAACCTTTTGTTTTGAACTTTGGTGAACCTTTGCTTTTGAACCTTTATAGATCCAAATCTTCTGCTTGTGTGTAGAAGTCATCATTTGGCATGGTGTCTCCTTCTGCTATTAAGGATGAACTGTCATCGCTGAATTGTGCCATGATTTTGTCTAGATCTGTAGGGTTTGAACATCCAGCCATTTGTGCCATAATTTGTTGTTTTCTTCTAAGAAATTCTTCATTCTGTTGTGATTGCTTGGGTGGAATCTTCTTACAGTACTCCGGATTGTCATGAAAATAATTTGTGATTGCAGTAGGATTACATTGTTTTGATATCTGTCTTGTCCCACCATTTGATTTTGTATTTGTGAGTCAGGATAGGTAGAATAGTTTTCTCTACGCACACACACTTTTTTTGTTTGTTTATATTTCCCATTTGACCCATTTGTTCACTCATTTGTTGTCCTTCCCTTTGTATATCCCCCATTTGTCCTATTTGTACACTCATTTGTTGTCCTCTCCTTTGTATACCCATTTGTTCATTTTGTTGTCCCATTTTTTGTACATCAATTTGTTCACACTCACACATTTGTTTTTCCAGTATGTCAAATTCTGTTATAAAAATCCATGGGATCTGAAAATTATGACAAAATAATGCCCATAAAGGAGATTGAGCTATCTGCTCTGGATATGAAGAATTTGTTGACCATTGTTCAAAAGCTTTTTGTACATTTGTAGGAGCAATTGTTTTATCCAGTCCAAAAATACTCCACCATTGATGGAACCAGAACGAAGTTGGATAAGAAAATTGAGGACTGAAATAAAAGAAATAAGAAAGAGAAAAGGTTTTGTTTTGTCAAAAGAAAGCTCTTGTCCATGCTGAAATATAATCACAGTAATTAAATCGGGATGAATTGTTTGAAAGATTTAGTCCTTTTGCTTCATTGGGTTTTTATCCCCAATCAGAAATTGTAAGAAATTTTTGTATTTTTACTTTACATTACCTGAATTTTGTAAGATCAAGATGATCAGTAGAGTATTGAAATGTGGCTGACTGAGTTTGTGTTAAAATATTTTCATAATAAAATTGGTTTTTTGTAAAATTGTCAGGAATATAATTATGTGAATTTGGCAAAATAAATTCAGAGATTTGATATGGATGCCATTCTGAGATCATTTCATAAATCTCTGGTTCAATAACACAAATGGGTTCTGAATAGTTTTTGTATGAATAAGAAGTGGGTGGTGTTTGTCTTGGATAGGGGTTGGGAACAATTTGTTTATTGGTGTTTGGATGGGAAACTGATGATTTTGTTTGCTGAGGATATTCTATTTTGATAGCTGTTTTGTATGTGGTGGACATTTGTGATGATGAAGAAGGAGATGAGGTTTCTTTTGTAAGTGGGGGAAAGAAAGGTTTTGCTTCAGAAGAAAGGATAGCAAACCTATTTTCTGTTTTTGGTGATTTGTCAGGAACAAAGAGTAGAAGTTTTGTTAATGGCCTAATTTGTATTTTTGCATCATCTTTCTTACCCTTGCCTTTGGTTGAAGAACCTGTAATCATTCTAAAAGAAACAAATTAATCAAGAAATATTATTTTGTAAAAATAGAGATAATTTTATAAATACCTAATTTATTTTGGAAATATTGGTTTTTTGTAAATTGTTGACATCACTATTTGCTACTGGATATAAGAAGTCAAATATAATTTTTTGTCCTAATTTTTTTGTTTCGATTCCTTTTTTAGAAACTGAAAAAGGATATAGCATTTGTAAGAAAGGATTCCCAAGTATTACTTTTGTATTTAAATCTTTTACGATCACTAGATTTGTTTTAAAACAAATATTGTTATTATGTATTTGTACTTCTGGTATTTTGTATTTAACTTGTAGTTTTGATGAATTAGCTGCTGAAAGACTATTTTTTTTATAAAATATTTTGTTGGTATTAAACCTTGTTCTACGCAATTTAAATCAGCCCCATAATCTAACATGGCTATTCCTTTGTATTCAAATTTTTTGATTTTTATATGTATGTTGATATACCATTTTTGGTATCTAATTTTAGTTAGTGAAAATATGCTTTCTTCTGTATCTGTAGAGGAGCTTGTGTCTGTGTCTGAGGAAGATTTTGTATTTTTGGCAAAGGGATTGTTAAAATGTTTATCAAAATCTTTTATGTCTTTTTTGAAATTAGAGGTCTCTCCTTTATAGGTTTGGTGGATTTGTTTTTCAATTTCTTGTAATGCTAATTTTGTCTCTATCTCATTTTATGATTTATGTAATTCTAAGTTACTTTGTTTTAATATTTTGATTTCTTGTTTAATTCCTTTGATTTCATTTTGTATGTCTATTGAAGAGATTTGTTTTCTTTGTCTTGAAACATTTTTATAACATCTTCATATTGGGCTGGTTGAGATGTGTCTGGTTTTTCTTCGTTAATGGTTTTTGCTAATTGTTTTAAAAACTTTCTTTTTATTGTTGGATCATCTATTTCTTTGATTTTTTCTAATATCTGATCATATTGTTCTAATGTATTTAATTTGTTATTACACAGGCATACTTCATTGGGACAAGATTGACATTCTTCATCACTTGTGTCAGATGGTTGGTTTGAGGAACTGTAATTATCATTATCTGTTGATAGCTCAAGATTGTCTATTTTTTGTAATATTTTGTCTATTTCTTTTATATTTAGATTGTTACAAATTTGTTGTATTTGTCTTTTTGCTGGACAGTCCTTTATCATGTGTCCAGGTTTTTTGCATAAGTAGCATCTTATTTCTTTGTTGTATGGTTTAAAAGATGTAAAGGGTTTTTTATTATTGTACCTGTTATTATTGTTATTGTATCTTTTCTTATAATTTGTCTTTTTGTTCTTATTGTAATATGTGGGAGGTTCATTTTGGTAGTATTTGTTTA
The DNA here is from genome assembly GCA_026119855.1 of Campanula takesimana. Lineage (NCBI taxonomy): Eukaryota > Viridiplantae > Streptophyta > Magnoliopsida > Asterales > Campanulaceae > Campanula > Campanula takesimana. The sequence continues at coordinate 125,825 of JAOWBW010000959.1, read as the reverse complement.
TTTTTCTGTGTTTTCTTTGATAGGTGCTATTTTTGTAATATGGACTTTGATAATGATCATAACGTTTCTTTTGGTATGGTGGTTGTAATTTGTCGAAACCGACTTGTTCACACCAATGTCCTAATTCTTTTCTTGTTTGAGAATTTTCTTTCTTTAATTTGTAATTTAGTTGTTGGTCTTGACATAATCTGAGACCCGTAAGGTTTACACAAGTAATTAAATTTCCATAAGTAAGGTCATCATAAGATAACTGTCCATATTTTTGTTCTATTGTGTCTTTTACTTTTTGTGAAAATAATTTTGGTAAACCAGTGATGAATTTTTCTTTCAATTGTTTGGGTCGGCTAAATTAAAAACTCTTTTTAGAAATTTCTCTTTGTACCATTTAAATTGTTCTAATTTTCTACATTTTAAATTTTGTAATATTTCAGAATTTCTTTCTGTATATAAGTCAATATCTCCTATAAAATGAGTTGTAATATTAAATATTAAATATATTAATTGTGCTGGAATTGAGCTTCCATTTTCATCTACTATCAGTTGCCCTTCTTGGTTTATTTTTACAGCATCGAGAATTTTTGTTTTTATGTTATTTCCTAGTAGTTTATCCCACCAGGTTCTTAATTGTCCTGTGAATCCTATTATTATATTTTCTACTGCTTGTTTTTCTGTAATATTTGTAGATTTGTAAATGTTTCCTACAATTATCATTTCTTTTGTGATATTTATTATTTCCATTTCGCTTAATCCGTCTATATTCCATTCGTAAATATTCTTTGCATTTTAGGATTTTGTTGGTTGCCTTAATATTTCTAAGTCATCTGGTTCCTTATAATTGTAATAATTTCGTTTCATGGTTTGAATTGGAATTGTATTTTGTTTGAATTCTTCTTCTGATGAATTGTTTTCGTCTTCGGATGATGTTTCCGATTCGGAAGTTTTGTCATTGTAATCTGTTAACATTCTTATGTTTTGAGTAGAGGTTGATTCTTCTTTTACTGGTAAATATGTTTTTATTTCATTCATTAATCTTTTAAGGGATCTTTTAATTTTGGTTTGATTTCTGTTATTGTTATAGGATTTTTAAGAGGTGGTATTTGTTTATTAAATGTTTTGTCTTTGTTTTTTCTATTTGAGGGATCCATATTATACAATTCTGAGTATTCTGTAAATCTTGTAGATTTAAAACGGTTATTATTTTTTGTATTAACTGGCGTCGGTCCAATTTCAACATCAACTTCAAGATTGTCCATTTCGTGTCTTACTAAGGATATTCCATTTGTGACGTTGTCAATTTTATCTTCAACTCTGTCTAATTGTTGTCCTATGGTATATAGGGATAGATTTGTCCAATTATTTTGTAAATGTAAATCTGTTTGTTTTTTATCTTCGTTGTTTAATTGATTAGAATTGTCAATGGGGTATGCCCCATATTGGATTTTGTTTTTACAAAAATAAGTGGGTTCTAAAGGGGTTTTTTCGTTTTCGTATGATTCGTGGGTTGGTAAAAGATCTGGTCCTACTTTGTACAACTTTCGTATTTTCTTTTCTATTGTTGTAATTTTATATAAATATTCATCATTTTAAAATTTTAAAAAATGGTATATGCCGTTCTTGTAATTTGCAAAATTCATAATATTTTTCTTTTATTAGGTTTTGTTCTTTTTTGTTATATGTTTGGAAAAATAATTTTCTGTTTTGTTCATTGTCTTTGCTTTGAAAATCTTTTCTTAAAATATTTTTGTTTAATGTGAATTCATTTTTATTGTATTTATTGAGAAATCACTTTCTTCAAAAGGTTGTACATTGATTCCTTCTCTATTGATTCCTATATTGTTTGTTTGGTGTGGGGAATTTGTTTCAGTTTCATTTTCAAAAATTGTTTCATTTTTGAAGAATTTTCATCATAATTGTTTGATTGTTGATATTCGTATCTACCTGATGTAGACCTTCTTGATGGTATTGGTATTTTAAAATTAGCATTTGTATTTTTGTTAAAAGACTTAGATCTTTTGAATTTTAGATCTACAGATCCATCTTCATATTGTATGATTTGTTCTAAATCATTTGTTTGTTTTTGTTCTTTAATTGGGACGGTCCTAGAAGGATATGTCCATTTATCTGGTAAATTAATTTCGTTCCATTTAATTGTTTTAGGGATATTAATATTGGCTTTTGTTTTGTCTACTTCCAAAAATATGTTTTTTCCTATTTTGTTTATTTTGTTGAATGCATTTGGACAAAGTCCTGTGTTCATTACTTTAAAATGTAATCTGTAAAATATTTCGTATACATGTGATCCTTTTTTCATGTGATAATTGTGTGTTAAGATATCCAAGGTTAAGATATCCAAGATGTGAGGATCTGTTAAGGAAATTGTGAAATTTGGATAAGTATTAAAATGAATTGGTCCATTTGTTAAACTTGTTTCGAAACCATGAGTTTATTCTCAAAATCATCAATCAAAAAATATATCTCTCAAGGATACAAATTTTTACACATATGACTAGTTCAAGTCGCAATCAAACCATTAACAATGGAAGGATTAAACACAAGCATACAAATAGCTCTAAGAGATGCTAGACATGTAAATTACATAGACCCCTTATTAGGAGCCATCGAAACAAGTTTAACAAATGGACCAATTCATTTTAATACTTATCCAAATTTCACAATTTCCTTAACTGATCCTCACATCCTGGATATCTTAACCTTGGATATCTTAACACATAATTATCATATGAAAAAAGGATCTCACGTATACGAAATATTTTACAGATTACATTTTAAAGTAATGAACATAGGACTTGTCCAAATGCATTCAACAAAAGAAACAAAATAGGAGAAACCATATTTTGGGAAGTAGACAAAACAAAAGCCAAATATTAATATCCCTAAAACAATTAAATGGAACGAAATTACTTTACCAGATAAATGGACATATCCTTCTAGGACCGTCCCAATTAAAGAACAAAAACAAACAAACGATTTAGAACAAATTATACAATATGAAGATGGATATGTAGATCTAAAATTCAAAAGATCAAAATCTTTCAACAAAAATACAAATGCTAATTTCAAAATACCAATACCATCAAGAAGGTCTACATCAGGTAGATATGAATATCAACAATCAAACAATTATGATGAAATTTCTTCAAAAAATGAAACAATTTTTGAAAATGAAACTGAAACAAATTCCCCTCACCAAACAAACAATATAGGAATTAATAAAGAAGGAATTAATGTAGAACATTTTGAAGAAAGTGATTTCTCAATAAATACAATAAAAAATGAATTCACATTAAACAAAAATATTTTAAGAAAAGATTTTCAAAGCAAAGACAATGAACAAAACAGAGAATTATTTTTCCAAACATATAACAAAAAAGAACAAAACTTAATAAAAGAAACATATTATGAATTTTGCGAATTACAAGGAGCCCATATACCATTTTTCGGCTTTCTAAAAGATGACTACTTATACGAAATAACAACAATAGAGAAAAGAATACGTAAATGGTACAAAGTAGGAAAACCAAAGCTTTTACCAGATAAAAAAGAATACGAAACCAAAAAATCACCTTTGGAACCCACTCATAATGTATACCCTACCACAAATTCAAATCAATTAACCAATAAAGATAAAAAAATTAAATAAACAAACAACACCTCCTAAAAATCCTAAAACCAAAATATAAATCAAACCAAAATTAAAGGATCCCCTAAATGATTTAATAGAACAAACAAAAATATATTTACCATTAAAAGAAGAATCAACCTCAAACCAAAACATAAGGATGTTAACAAATTACAATGACAAAACTTCCGAATCAGAAACATCATCCGAAGAAGAAAATAATTCATCAGAAGAAGAATTTAAACAAAATACAATCCCAATCCAAACCATGAAACGAAATAGTTACAATTACAAAGAACCAGATGATTTAGAAATACAACAAATAAGTAACAATTTTAAAATAGAAAAAACAAATGAAATAAACAATTTAGATTTATCAACAAAAAATGAAAATTACAACTCTTCAGATCAACCATCCGACACAAGTAATGAAGAATGCCAGTCCTGTAATAACAAAATAAATACATTAGAACAATATGATCAAGTACTAGAAAAAAATACAGAGATAAATGAACCAACAATAAAGAGAAAATTCTTAAAACAAATAGAAAAAACCATTGACAAAGAAAAATCAGACACATCTCTACCAACCCACTACAAAGATGTATTTCAAGACAAAAGAAAACAGATCTCCTCAATAGATTTACAAAATGAAATCAAAGGAATTAAACAAGAAATAAAAACATTAAAACAAAATAATATAGACATACAAATTAAAAATACAAAATCCACTTCAGAAATAAGTGCCTCTACAAATACAGAAAAAAGTATATACTCACTAACTAGAGTAAGATACCAAAAATGGTATGTCAACATACATATGAAAATACAAGATTTTGAATACAAAGGATTAGCTATGTTAGATTCAGGAGCTGATCTAAATTGTGTAGAACAAGGTTTAATACCAACAAAATATTTTGAAAAAATAAAACAAAATCTTTCAGCAGCCAATTCAACAAAATTACAAGTTAAGTACAAAATACCAGAAGCACATATATGTAATAACAATGTTTGTTTTAAAACAAGTTTAATGCTTGTAAAAAATTTAAAAACAAAAGTAATATTAGGAAACCCTTTCTTACAAATGTTATATCCTTTTTCAGTCTCTAAAAAAGGTATAGAAACACGAATGTTAGGACAAAATATTATATTTGATTTTTTACAACCAATCATGGACAGTGAAATTAACAATCTACAAAGAACAAATATTTACAAAATAAATAACTTACTTTTACTAAAAAGACTTCATGATGCTTCTTCAATCTTTTCAAAATTCGATATGAAGTCCGGTTTCTGGCAAATACAAATAGCAGAACAAGACAAATACAAAGCAGCTTTTACAGTGCCATTTGGCCAATACGAATGGAATGTCATGCCCTTTGGACTAAAAAAATGCACCAAGTGAATTTCAAAAAATAATGAACGAAATTTTTAACCAATACACTTTCATTATTGTTTATATTGATGATGTTTTAGTTTTTAGCAAAAATCTAGAACAACATGACAAACATTTAAACATATTTTACAAAGTAATGATAAAAAAATGGTTTAGTCTTATCCAAAACAAAAATAAAATTACACCAAACAAAAATTAGATTTTAGGACACGAAATAACCATAACACAATAATACCAATCCAAAGATCAATAGATTTTGCTGACAAATTTCCTGATGAGATAAAGACAAAAATCAATTACAAAGATTTTTAGGATCATTAAATTATATAGCAGACTTCTTTCCAAAATTAAGACAAATTATATATATATATATATATATATATATATATATATATATGGGTTTTGTTAGGATACCCACCATAGGAGTATCTTAACAAGTAACCCATTTTCTTAGTGACCAAAACACCCTCAATTGCATTAGGTAGCAAGTTAATTAAAAGGGGCATGCTGGTAATTAAACTAATTACTTATGAGACCCACTAATTCAATCCTCCGTCTTTCCAAATTGACCTTCTCCTTTAATCATCTCAGTCTCAACTCAACAACCTACTTTCAAAGCTAAATTTTCTTTTAATGATACTCCATAGATTGAATTGAACTGTACTCAAAATAGAAGAAGGGCAAATTAATTTTCTTCAATAATCTTGACCAGAGGCGTGTCATTGAGCTTCAACCTAAAGACCGGAGCTTAGTTCTGTCGAACTTGAACTCGTCTTTGGATCTATTTCTGGGTTTGAAATCATCTTAGCCGATAATACCTGATTCGGACAGCGATATAGATAACCATTTCGTTAATGGGGGGGGGGGGATTGAGAGAGGGAGAGGTACCACCGGAGGAGGAAGCAGTCGCAGATTAAACAGATCATCGGCGATGGGTACTTAGCTGGGAAACTATGGAGCCGACAATGGAAAGAGAATTGAAGGAGATTGAAAGTGGGGATTTTTTTGTTTCCTAAATTAGATTCTTGCCCTTCCTATTTATTTTTTCCATGTACAAAATGTTGGGTAGTTTTGTCTTAAAATAATGAGCTCCTTGTTAAGATACTCCTATGGTGGGTATCCTAACAATACCCTATATATATATATATATATATAGGGTCGCGCTCATGTGAGAACCATTTTATATGAGAACCGTGAGAATCAATCATAACCATTAGATTAGAAAAAAAAAATCAAGGGTCCAGATGTTAGATACATTAGATACACTTGGATACATTAGTTAATTTTCGGAAAACAATTAGATACATTAGTTTTTAACATAGTGTATCCAAGTGCAACACTCAGATACAATACTTATTAACCTATTGTATCCAAGTGTAATTGAATTTTTTGTAATGTATCTAAGTGTAACAATTGTATCTAACATATGGACCCTTGATTTTTTTTTCTAATCTAATGGTTATGATTGGTTCTCACGGTTCTCACGATATTTAGATTCTCATTTGAGCACCTACCTATATATATATATATATATATACATATATATGTATATATATATATATATATGTATATATATATATATATATATTTGATGGTAAAAAATAGAAATGTAGCGTCGTAAAAAAATGTTGATTACTAGGGGCCTCTTCATCTGATTTCGTCTCGGGCCTACAAAAGGCTAAGAACGGCCCTGCCTAAAATCAAGGTGGTTCACAAATTACATAACACAATAGCTTCAAAAAGTAATTGTTTTCTACATAATTACCTACATCGATTACAAGAAAGAAAAACATACTAAATTTGTCCCTTACACGTTTTCATACTATAAAAACATGTACTTACATCTTCATATGTGATGCTAAATCATATCAAAAACCCTAAATTAAAAATCTAAATCAGTCAACAATAAAACCCTAAAGTGATATCCTAAAAATTGAAACTTACAAGAAAGCTGGAGTGGAGCGTGGAGGTGGACAGTGGGTGGTGGAGGCGGAACGCGGAAGGAGAAGGACGGAGTGCGGATCTCTTTTCCGTCGTCGGTTCTTTTTCTTTTCTTCTATCTGTCTCGCGCTATCGCTTTTTTCTTCCTAGTTCGCGTATTCTTTTCCTGTGTTCTGTACTTTTGGTTTACAAAAGGGGGGTGGGCATAGCTTGGGATGGGAGTGCACTTATGAATAAAACTATTTTTTTTACTTGTGACGTGAAAATAAGGGGATTCACCGCCACACCCTACGGCAAATGTGGGTCCGCCCCTGTCTATACGGAGAAACACATTTATTTGAAGATATCTATAGATGACATGTCTAGAATAACACGAGAAATGATGGCTATCTCGGGATAGATCTAAAACATGTACAGTCAGTTTAGTTTGTATAAAATTTTAATTTTTATAATACATTTCACATTTAACCTAAGTCATCTTCTGATAACATAATTTACATTTTCACAACATTATAGAAGATAATTTGCATTTTAATTGATTAATGTGAACACTAATCAATTAAAATGTTTGGAGGCAGTTTCTATTGATTAATGTGGTAGAAACATGAGTTTCATCAAGTTAATTTTCTTTCAGGGCTTGCTTTAGGGTATACAGTTAATAGCATTTAAGTATGTTTGGAGGCAGTTTCTGTTGAACAAGAATTTTAGTTTTTACTTCTTAGTCTAAAACAAGTGGAACTGAAACTGCCCCAATTTGTTGCCGCCTGGACAATTGTTTAATTTGCTTTTGGGACTATTTTTTTTTTAGTAAGTCTCTTGTAAAACGCGTTTTACACTAGGCTTAGTGTAAAACGTGTTTTATTAATAACGGCAAGTAGGGTTTAAGAGACGCGGTGGCATAAGTGTAAATATTTGAAACTTATAAAATCTCAGGAGGCATATTTTTAAAACTGCAGGAGGCATATTATGAAACTGAAGGAGGCATATTTTTGAAACTCCACATCAGGCACTTTGTAAAACTATAACAGACATTTTTTTCAAAGAGACACTTCTAAATTTTAAAGCAAGCATGTTTTAAAAATGGAGGAGGCATATTTTCATACTACAGGAGGCACATTTTTAAACTAGAGCAGGCATTTGTTTTCTTTAAAAAAGACAATGTAAAAGTTCAAAAAAATCTCATGAGGCATGTTTTGAAACTGGAGGAGGCACATTTTTTAACTAGAGCAGGCACTTATTTTTTCTCAAAAAAGGCACTGTTAAAAGTTCAAAAAAAGTGTCTCCTCTAGAGTTAAAACATGCATGCTCTAAAAAAGTGTCTCCTCTAGAGTTAAAATATGCCTGCTGTGAAGTATTGAAAAATGCCTCCTCTTGTTTTAAAATGTGCCTGCTGAGATTTTCATGAATTCCACTTATTTACAAAATTGTCACCGCGTCTTTTAATCCCTCTTAAGCCGTTATTTGAAAAACACGTTTTACACATAGTTAGTGTAAAACACGTTTTTTACAAGATTTTGTGATTTTTTTTAGGAAATACTCCCACTGTCTAAAAAATATATATACACCCACTTTTTTTTTATGTTAGTTGCGATTTTTTTGGAGAAATAAATTTAAATTGATTTAATTATTTTAATAAATTATAAAAATTATTGTTAATAATATTTATAATGGTGCATCAATAACAAATTTAATAATTATTAAAATAATTAAATAAATTTAAAAATTCATTTGCATTAACAAAAAAAGGTCTCAAATTAAAGTTCCTTAGTAATATCATATCATACAACAAAGAAAGAATCATATCATACAACAAATACGGTATTTATTCCCGAGACAGAGACAATAATTTTATTAAAATAATTAAATTTATTTGAATTTATTGTGCATTCAAATTTTTTCGTTAACGTACTAATCGTACAACGCATTTGTTCTAGAGAACAAAGGAGGATATTGATATAATACTCCCTCCGTCCCACTCGAATTAGGATTCTTGGTCAATCTAATTATACTTTGATCAATAATTTGAAGAAAAAAATTATTTTAATGAAAATCTGAAAATAGTTATTGAATTTATTAATAACCGTGATACAACAACAAATTTTGAATTTTTGTTAGCATTATTATTTTTATTCAAATTATTAGTCAAAGTAATAAAATTAGATTGACCAAGAATCCTAATTCGAGTGAGACAGAGGGAGTATATAGGACTAATTGCAAATTGGTAACTTGAGCTTGTCTCATTTTTGTAATCCTCAACCCAAATATTCAATTGTGTCAATCACCCACCTGAGTTTGTCCATTTGTTGTATTGTGATGAATGAACTAACTTTTCGTTATTATTTTGACTGACCTGGGGTCTAAGTGTATAATCTTTAACTATCTACTCTAAAATGAAAAAAAAAAAAAAAAAAAAAAAAAAAACACTACACATTAACCCTCCCCAAACCTAGAACCGAACTCTTAGAACCCTAAGTATTCTAGCTTTCCCGATTTCCCACCTCTTCTTCATGGCGCCGCCATCTCCTCTCATGGGCGGATCTTATGTGTAAATAGGGGGTACACGTGCACCCGGTCAACCCAAATTTTTAACTAAAAAATTTTTTTTTTTTTTTTTACTAAGTGCACCCCCAAAAAATTAATTAGAGTGGTAATTTAACTAGAAGGGATGTGAACTTAGTAAAAGGAAAAGTTAACAAGTTATTTAGTGTAAATTGTGTACTTGTTTTCTTTTATGAGACAATTGTTTTGAACTTATATACTTAATTATGTACTTGAATATAATTATGTTTTAAAATTTTTTGGTATGGAGTTATTTAGTGTAAATTGTGCACCCGGTGGTTGAAAATCCTAGATCCGCCACTGTCTCCTCTCCTTTAGTTTCAGGATATTATCCCCTTCCCCTATTTTCCTGGAGTTGTTCGAGCTCCCTCCGTCCTCATTCGTTCTCCTCAGATTTAACTTCATTTTCTATCACACATTTTCCTTATTTTATTCTTTTTTCTTAGTTATTGTGTCCACCTCTTAGGTTTCAAGTGAGGTGGGACGGAGGGAGTATACTAGCACACTATCTATCGGGGAAAAAAAAGGCATACTAGTACACTACGTTATGGGTAAATATAAAATCACAAAAAAGTGCCACAAAATTTGGCTTACAAAATGATGTGTCATGATTTTGTTGGTGTTTTTAATTAGAGTGTGCCAGGTCCACTATTAATACACCCAATAAAATATCGCCACCTCATTTTGTATCATTCATTTTGTGAAATCCTTTTGTGCCCCTAGCATTTCCCCTACGTTATACTCAATCCGTCCCATCACAAGTGAGACTTCGTTCCTTTTTAGGTCGTCCCATTAAAAGTGAGACTTTTCTTTTTTAGGTCGGATGTCAGGTTACGTCTTGGGAAGAACATAGTTCACCCAATCCACCCCGGAAATCCGGGTCTCCCTATGTTTGTTGACCAAAATGTGCAAGTGTGTGTGTGTGTGTATTTTAAAAATGGGAGAAACTGCCTTTTTAACAGAAACTGTTGGAAAATTAACAGAAAAGGGTTTACTTGTAAAGATCTGACAAAACCAGGTTTAAACAGAAGAAACATCCCCTGGACAAACCATCCATACGGATGGTTAGGGTCGTCCTGGGGTTTTACAGATTTATCAGAAACAATCCAGTTTCAGGCAGCAACAGAGCAGTCTGCTGAAACTGGACATAAATGTGACATTTTCAGTTTATTGTATGATACATAAATATGGATAACAACATTCCTATGCTCCTGATCGTCAATTTGGATGCCAAAAACAAGGGTTTTGGAGATGATCAAGGCAATCATTAGAGAAATTTGAAGAAGGTTGATGAACATGGTTTTTGAGCCAAAACAACCATTTGAATGGGTAAAGATTGAAACTTTAACATCCAAATGGATGATTCATCCAAGATTAAACCTTTGGGACAACAAAATCAACCTTTTGACGGATAAAGATTGAGTCTTTACTATCCAAAGATGACATTTTTAAGGCTAAATCAAAGTTTGGATGATAAAGATTGAAACTTTATCATCCAAACATGATCATCATGGCCAAAGATAAACAAATACAAGATAAATGTACAAGGCTCTCTCCATATGTGCAATGGATCACCAAGCCAAAAGTAAAGACATGAAAGTAAAGGCAATAATGCAAATGACATAAACATAACAAGTCATGATCATCCTTTGATTTCAACCCTTAATCACACATAAAGCATGAGGGCATCATGGAATCACCTCATGACTTGGTTCCAATTCATAAGGTTACATAAATGTAAAGGCTTTTAGAATGTAAAAGAGACAACAATGTAAATAAGCAACAATATAAACAAGATAATAAAAGAGGTATGAGATGGAGAGAAGATGGGGAGAAAGAAGCCTCACCTATTTTGGTTTTGGCTATCTTCCTCTCTTTTCACTCAAGTTTTATGGTATTTATGTTTCTGCTGTAATTTGGACAGAGTTTTCCTATCCTCAACTATCCCCCCATAAATGATCAGCAAGAGCTTTAATTTATAGTGATCTCTGGAGGTCCTAAACCATCCGTACGGCTGGTGACTCCTCGGGGCTAAACCATCCGTACAGCTTACCAAACAAGGAGCTGACTCGTCTAGTTTTGGAGGAAAAGGTGGCAATTTGAGGAGGGGCATCTGGAAAGTGATGTCGGCTCTTTGGATGGGATTACTTATCCACTAGTATGTGATGTGTGCATTGGGAATAATAGGACGTCATTTCAGCTTATCACAGCTTCACGGGCTCTGTTACTGTTAGTTGATCGCAGTTGGATGCAGCAACGATGCGCATCCTAACCAGTTTACTTAATTAGTACCTTGTTCTGTTAGTTGTAAAGTTAGCTTCCTTAACTACCAAACAAGTAAATTCATTCTCTTAACTATACTATACTCCCTCCGTCCAAAAATGACACATTTTTTTTTTCTCTGTTACTACGAAGGATCTTTCAGCAATAATGTTACTACGAAGGATCTTTCAGCAATAATTTTAAGTTGACTCAATTGTACTAATGAAAATGTAAAACTTGTAATTGACAGTATTGTTGATGATGTGTCAATAACAAGTTTTAGATTTCCATTAGTACAATTGAGTCAACCTAAAATTATGAGAGGGAAACTAGTTTCTCCATATGTTATTAAAAGTCTTGTTTTTATAGGGTTTAAGGTTTTAGGTTTAGGGTTTTAAGCATAGTTACCAGGAACGTGGGACGTTTCGGGACGCGGGATGGGAACGGGGACAAGGACGGGGAACGTGAAATTTAAATTTTTGGTACGTAGGCGTAGGATTAATTGGTACTTACACTCAAAGCCTATAAACACCCAGCTTGTGCTATGAAAATGTTGTACAAATTAGAATAAGAGTGTTGTACAATTAATAGGTGTATTTAGTTTTTTAAAATCTGGAGTGAACATAGCCAAACTAAGAATAAAGTCGTAAGCACGATCCCACCCAAATCTACTTTTGTATCTCGGCTTTCATTCTCCACAATCCACCGAAATCCTTCTTCCTTCCAGATTCACCACACTTCTTCCATCCTCATCATTTCTGGTTCTTCTCCTAATCTCATCCAACAACTTCAATTACGACAATATTATCTATATCGCTAACAAACCACTTCAATTCCGCCGACTGTTGAATGGATTTCAACGCAAAGTCGACGCAATCGAAGGCCCAAAAAAAGACCTAGACAATATCGATCAACCGATGGGGATAAAAAAGTCAGATTTTACCCTTTTTGCTTTAATTTTCGGAACAGGGATTTTGGGGAATTGGGTCGCGTTCCCTGGCGAACCGGGACGAGCGACCCGGGACTTGGACGAAGGGGAAGTAGCGTTCATGGTAACTATGGTTTTAAGTTTGGGGTTTAAAGGTTAAAAACAAGACTTTTTATAACTTAGAGGAACTAATTTCCTCTAAAACACACTCTAAAATTATTGCTCAAATTCATAGCAATGATAAAAAAAGTGTGAAGACCATTTTAGGACAGATGGAATATTTAATTCGCCTCCTCCATTGTGCTTTTATGTTGGTTAAAGAGGTTCCAGGAGTGATCCCTTGAAATCTATTTGAATTAGCCTTTGGCACCTTAAAACTGTGCGCTAGTGCCGTGGAAAAAGTCCCAATTTAGCCTCTCTGTTTTTTATATGTTCGATTTTGAACTAGTGAACTTACTTTCTCCCTTTTGTTCTTGTTTGATAAATTACTACTCCCTCCGTCCAGTTCTATATTGCACAGTTACTGTAGATACAAATATTAAGCAAACTATTTTTATAATGGAAAGTACACAAGTGGTTAGAGATTAGAGTTTGAGTTTTAAGTTAAATCCCTTAATCTTTCCCTCCAAATATTTTAAGTGGGGTGGGTGGGGAATTAAGTGGGTTATTAATATTTTTCGTTTAATTAAGAGTTTTAATTAGGAGGTTAGTGGGTTTTTGAGTGGGGTAGAGTTAATATTTTAATAATATAAACTTTCCATTTTGAGTAAGTCTGGAAGTGTGCAATATAGAGTTCTTCGCCCAATAAAGAAAGTGTGCAATATAGAGCTGGACGGAGGGAGTATGTTTCACAACTTCCACAGTTTTCTTTTATATTCAATTTATATACTACTGCATATCCTATAATTCATACTCCCTCTGTCCTAAAATCTTTTCATTTGTCATTTTTCATTTTTCATTATCCAAAAAATTCTTTCAATTTCTACAATTTAAGTTTAAATATGCATAAACACAATATGGCTAGTGAAGCAAGTGCTCATATCCTTAAAAAGTTTGAATAGTCAAATGTAAAGATCATTTTGAGCTTGAGGGAGTAAATAACATGCGTAGAATCACATTCTCAGTTCAGTTATAAAATTCTGTCATCGTTTGTTGAAGCCTAAGCGTTGTAGCTCTTGTTGCTGTTTAACTGACATCATTGCTGTTTATCCGGTTACCTATATAACTAGGATTTCAATTGAGACGCTCAAGTTGTGATGTAGAGGTAAGAATTTACTCCTTCCATATAGGGCTTATAGTCTCACTTTTACGTTGGTGGTCAATTTATTTTGACTTAACTATGATAATCTTGTTATTTCAACCACTTTGACTTTCTTTGATTTGGGTTTAAAATTGAGTACTCATTAACAAAGAAGAAGAAAACAAACGCAAGAACCCATTATCAAGACACTAGTTCAAATATAAATACTCAAAGAGAATCACAAACATACATGGTATATGCAGCAGTTTTGGCTAAAAACAGCAAAACCAACTGCCTTTACAAACTTAACAAAACACACAAACAAAATGAAATTAACTCATGCATATATAATAGACCCACACACTAATCACAGTGGCTGCCTGGAAGAACGTCCTTGATCTTGTCCACCATCCCTTTCTTCTCATGTCCCTGATCTCCCTCGTAACCATATGCCCCCATGCCAGGGGCTGTCTGCTCGTCCTTGTTTCCTCCGGGGAGCTTCTCTTTGATCTTGTCTTTAATTCCCTTCTTCCTCCTTCCACCCATCCCATCATCCTCCGACTGCACCATATAAACAACTCCACAATTAATTATCAGTTTAAACCCCATCGACTAAGTTAATACTCGTAGTACGAAATTAACATTTTTTAAAATTCCAATTGATAAATAACTTTCCTTAGTTAATCACATAATATAGAATGCTTATACCATAAATGAACTTCCATATAGGCAAATTAACTTACAGAGCTGGAGCTGCCGGAGCGATGGAGCGTGCCAGTGGCGCCACCATCACCATGATGCTTTTGCTGCCTCTCATGACCATATCCGCCACCACCCACGGGAGTGTTGCCATAGCCAGTGGTGACATCACCACCACCACCACTACCATGGTGCTGCTGGCCCTCATGACCATAGCTGCCACCACCCAGGGGAGTGGTGCCATAGCCCGTGGTGACATCACCACCACCACCATGGTGCTGCTGCTGGCCCTCTTGACCATAGCTGCCACCACCAGTCGTGCCATAGCCTGTGGTGACACCACCACCACGATGGTGCTGCTGCTGGCTGTCATAACCATAGCCATCACCTCCCAATGGAGTGGTGCCACGGCCGGTTTTGCCATAACCAGTGGTGACACCCGTGCCTGTGCCATTGCTGCTATAGTCACCTTCCATGTTGCCTGCACCTTGATGAGTTTGGTTGCCGTACTGGTACTCGTCGGTTGTTCTGTGGCCCTGATCTCTGGTGTTTCCAATACTCTCCATCTTTCCAAGCTAAAACAGAGTGATAAATCTCAAGTATTGTTTTCTAAAAACTCTTTGTATGATATTGATAATGTGAAGATGAGTGAGATGTAGAGCTTGTTTTGAGGCTTTAAATAGGAGAAGAAGTGATGTGTACGTGAAAGTGTTGTGGGTGCATGGCATGAGAAATGACCACACACGTACTAGATGATTTAAGCTACGGAATTCGGACTGCTGCAAGCAGATCTTTCTCTAACCGCCCTAATTTGTCACATTATCTGTAATGTCAATTTATCATTAACCGTCTATACTCTTTTCTTCCCATTTGAAGCTTCACAATTTTGGTGATGACACACAAATTAAGGAAAGTGATGGATATTGAATAAACTTTGAGATAAACTTAAACAATATAGGAAGAACTGACTTATCCTTTATTGACAAACAGGCTCCTTAAATAGCCACTAGAATTACAACGGAAAACGAACGTGTGAAATAACAAACTCCTGACTACTCTAACTGACCTAAAAACTAGGACTCTTATTGATACGGATAACACTGACTAAGTAAACGCAAGACTAAATAAACGTGGATAAGTCCAACAAACCCTCCCATAAGCTAATTGTGGATCACAAGTTAGCTTACAAGTCTGCCTTTCGAACTCCCATCAGCTCTCGGCACTTTATGAATGCTTCAACTTGTAGTGGTTTGGTCATACAGTCAGCTATTTGCTCCTTCGAATTGCAATACTCCAGACATATAGTACCACTCAGCACCAATTCCCTTAGAAAATGAAAACGAACATCTATATGTCTACTACGTCCATGCATGACAGGATTCTTGGATAATTTGATTGTTGAACTATTATCACAGTAGACCAAAGTGCCTTTTTCATGTTTCCAGCCTAGTTTCTCAATGACCCTCCTTAGCCAAACTGCTTGACTAGCACACCCAGCAGCAGCAACAAATTCCGCTTCAGTTGTAGAAAGTGTAACAATAGGCTGTTTCTTGGATAACCACGACACCGCTCCACCACTTAGCATGAAAACATAGCCCGATGTACTCTTTCTGTCGTCCAAGTCACCAGCATAATCACTATCGGTGTAGCCTACCAAATCAGTGTTGGCTCTTTTGTACATAACACCATACTCTAGTGTGCCCTTTAAGTACCTGAGAACCCGTTTTACTGCCTGCAGATGTAACTCAGTTGGTTTGCCCATGTATCTACTCACAAGACTTACGCTATACATAAGGTCAGGTCTGGTTGCAGTTAGATACATTAGGCTACCAACAATTTGCTTATAGTTTGACTCGGACACATCAACCCCATTCTCATCTTTGTTGAGCTTATTACCCGGCACAATGGGAGTCTTTACTGATTGGCAGTCCTCCATTCCAAACTTCTTTAGTATTTCAGCTGCATACCTCTTTTGGCAAATAAAGTTTCCATTGATTCCTTGAGTTACTTCAATACCCAAGAAGTAATTCATAGAACCAAGGTCAGTCATCTCGAACGTCTTCATCATTGATGCCTTAAATTCTTCCAGCATGGCCTCACTATCTCCTGTGTAAATTAAGTCGTCAACATAAATGCTAACAATAATAATATTACCGGAACTATTCTTCTTTGTGAACAAAGTCTGTTCATTTGGGCATTTTTCAAAGCCTTCATCCATGAAATGTTTTTCAATTCTGCTAAACCAGGCTCGGGGTGCCTGTTTGAGGCCGTACAGAGCTTTATGCAGTTTATATACCTTCTCTTCTGACCCCTTAACTTCAAATCCTTTGGGCTGCTCTACGTAGACCTCTTCATCAAGATCTCCGTGCAGGAAGGCAGATTTCACATCAAGCTGAAGAATACTCCAACACCGCTGAGCTGCTAAAGCTACAATGGTCCGCACGGTCTCTATTCTAGCCACGGGTGCATATACCTCCAAGTAATCAATACCGTACTTTTGAGAATATCCCTTAGCTACTAGTCTAGCTTTATATTTTTCAAGCTCTCCTTCAGCATTAAGTTTTGTCTTATAGATCCACTTGACACCTACAGGTTTAACTTTCTTTGGTAGCTCAACTAGACTCCACGTCTTGTTCTTCTCAATAGATTTCATCTCACATTCCATTGCTGATATCCAGTGTTTCTCCTTGGCTGCATCCTCAAAAGTCACAGGATCTGTAATATTAATCATTGCCATGTTCACAACTGCAGCAAGTTCTTCAATGGAGTCCAGCTCTTCTCCAACCACATAATCATTCATCCACCTGGGAGGTTGAACAACCCTTCTGTTGGTCACGTTCATATCATCTCTGTCCCTCCCATGATTTTCGACACCGTCATCTCTTTCTTCGCAGATGTCTTCAGAATGAATGCTGCCTTCACAATCGCCTTCTTCGCTGTTGTCTTCAGATTGACTAGTAACATCATCTTCCCATTCAAGACCCACCAATACTTCCTCTGCGTGAGTTTCTTCCCACGGCCAATGCTTATCTTCTTCAAACACAACATCCCTACTAATAACAATTTTATTAGTCTTAGGATTGAACATTCGGTACCCCTTAGACTCGTTGCTGAATCCGAGGAACACACATTCAATGCTCCTGTCATCAAGTTTGGTACGTTGCTGCTTAGGAACATGTACATGGCCTATGCACCCGAAACCCTGAAGTGAGAAACTAACGGACGAGTTTCACTCCATGCTTCTTCGGGTGTTACGTCTCTTAGAGCAGCATTTGGGCACCGATTAAGAACATAATTACTCCAGCTTGCTGCTTCAGCCCAAAACTTCCTCGGCATGTTTTGATCAGACAAGATGGCTCTCACCATATTAAGCAAAGTTCGATTCCTCCTTTCAGCAACGCCGTTTTGCTGAGGTGAGTATGCATTTGTGAGTTGTCTTTTAATGCCATTTTCCTTGCACACATTGTTAAACTCGTCTGATGTAAACTCGCCTCCCCTATCCGTACGTAGGCACTTCATTGAACTTCCTTTTTCCTTCTCCACCATTCTCATAAAACATTTAAAGTGATACAAGGTTTCTGATTTTTCATTCAAAAAATATAACCAACACTTCCTACTATAATCATCAATAAAGCACAATATGTACCTTTTCTTACTTGATGAAGTTGGAGTGATTGGTCCACATAAGTCAGCATGAATGAGCTCCAAAACACGATCTGCTCTCCATAAACTTCGTTTTGGAAATGTATCTCTATGCTGCTTCCCGATGAGACAATTCTTGCACACCTCAGATGTTACTTTTAGTGATGGAAGTCCTCGAACCATTTTCTGCGATTCAAGTTTCTTCAATGCAGTGTAGTTAAGGTGACCATAACGTCTGTGCCAGAGTTGTGTCATGTCTTGAGTTTGTGTGAGCAAACAAATCCCTTTCTCTATTTCCTGTTGTGCTTGAGAATCAGCAATAAAGCTGAACATTCTGTTTGAGCTCATTGATGTTTCTAAAATCAGCCCTTTGACAGCATGATAAATCTTGCATGTTCCCTCCTTTATCAGAATTGCATAGCCCCTTTCTTGCAATTGCCCAATACTAATAAGATTGTTTCTCAAATCAGGAACAAAGTACACACTACTGATAGTATGACTCTTACCATTCAATGTTATCTTCACTGTCCCTTTCCCTTTGACACTCATTCTAGAATTGTTTCCCAGTTTGACAGTGGTGGTAAAGGTTTGGTCCAACTCGGAGAAGTAGCTTTGATTACCACACATGTGGTTTGAACAACCAGAGTCAAGGAACCATACATCCTCCTTTGTTTTCTTTGTAGTCTCAGCGTAAGCCATAAGCACCATATCCTCCTCTTCTTCCTCGTTGTCATGAGCATAGTTGGGTTCTTGATTCCAATCAGGACACTCGTATGAGTAGTGTCCGAGCTTATGGCATTTATAACACTCCACGGTAGCTTTGGAATATGACTGCCTTCCCCTTCCTCTTCCACGTCCTCTGGGGCTGCCTCCTCTAGGACTATTCCTTCCTCCGCCTCTTCCAGTTTGCCTTGCATCGTATGAGACCTTTAAGGCCTGCTCATCTTCTCCGTCATTGATTCTCAGGAACTTTTGTTCATGGAGGAGTAGCGAGCTTTGAAGAGTATCCACTGACATTTGATCGATGTCTTTGGATTCTTCAATTGAGCAGACTACAAAGTTCCACTTCTCAGTCAAAGTCCTGAGTATCTTTTCTACGATCAAGTTATCTGGCATGTCTCCTCCACAATTGCGCATTTCATTAGCAATTAACATAACTCTACCAAAATAATCATTGATAGACTCACCATTCTTCATCATCAAGACCTCAAATGACCTCTTCAGTCGATTCAATTGTGCCTTCTGCACACGTAAATTTCCTTGGCACTTGACTCGCATTGAGTCCCAAATCTGTTTGGCAGTATCTCGTTTGCTGATGGTCTTCAGAATCGACTTGTCTATGGAAGAGAACAAGAAATTTTTAGCCTTCAAATCCTTAGACTTCAATTCCTCCAGTGCTTTCTTCTGAGCTGCTGAGGAGGTTTCATCAGCTACAGGAATTTCAGTTTCAATGATACTCCAGTAGTCTTTTGAGCGCAACAAATTCTCCATCAAGAGACTCCAGTGCTCATAGTCACCATCAAACCTTGGAATACATGGCTGCACAAAACCACTCGCTCCTTTTGAATTCATGTTTTTTTTTTTTTTTTTTGTGATTCAGGTGCCTTTCTACACACTGATCATATCCTTTTATAGTGTTTCACTCACACTCTCACTCTTTCTTGTGATAACGTTTCTCTTGTTATCTTTAATTTGAAGTCAGGCCCCTCAAAACGAGGAGCTCTGATACCAGATATTGAATAAACTTTGAGATAAACTTAAACAATATAGGAAGAACTGACTTATCCTTTATTAACAAACAGGCTCCTTAAATAGCCACTAGAATTACAACGGAAAACGAACGTGTGAAATAACAAACTCCTGACTACTCTAACTGACCTAAAAACTAGGACTCTTATTGATACGGATAACACTGACTAAGTAAACGCAAGACTAAATAAACGTGGATAAGTCCAACAATGAGTGTAAGAAAGGTTGTGAGAGAGAAGAAGTTAATGGGTATGACAAATGGGGCTTACAATTTAAATATGTGAGAGAGGAAAGTTAGTGGGTATGACAAGTGGGCCCCATACTTTAAGTACTACCTCCGTCCCACTCGAATTAGGACAAATTTTCATTTTGGGTGTCTCATTCGAATTAGGACAACCCAAAAGTGGAAGTTTTTTTATTTAATGGGACCCATATTTACACTCACAACAACTTTCCACTTATTATTCTCTACCACACTTTCTCTCTCCTACATTACTTTTCATACTCACAACACCTACTCCACTAACACTTTTTCCTTAATCCTCGTGTCTAACCCAAAAATCCTATTTCGAGTGGGACGGAGGGAGTATGTGAGGAAGAAGTGAGTGGGTATGACATGTGGGGCCTATATTTTTTACCATTTTAGGAAAATGTGAAGCTTTCAACGGAACACCCATTTAAGTAAAAAGTGAAGCTTCAAATGGGACGAACGGAGTATTAGTTTTGATCATTTAAACTTTACTCTAAACAAAATTATTTCAGTTATAAATATAATCAGATTCTGATCGTTTGTTGGTGCAATTGACTTCTCACAACGGTAACGGTTGTACTCTTTCCGTCTCATACTTATCACTACTTATTATTTTTATTTTGGATGTTGTATATTTATTGCTACTGACACGTTTGAAATTTTGGAGGGGAAGGTGGCATTTTGAAAGGGACATATGTAAAGTTATGTCGGCTTTCAGATAAGATTGGCCAAAATGATCAGTCAAGAGGTCTGTTTGATTTTTATACTGGAGAGTGGAGAGTGAGGTGGCAGTTTTCAGCGTCCACAACTGAACTACTGAACTACTTTCACCGTAACTGTATACTGTTGCAGCAAATCCCCAAATATTATTTTTAAATTATACTCACCGTCAATAACAAATTTAAAAATTATTTAATCATTCATTTTAAAGTAATAGTTTCCTACGAAACTAAACTTTCTACAAAAGGCATATTCATGTGATATTGATATGGAGCGTCGTTTATTTGAAGCTATCTATAGAGTAACACGAGAAACAATGGGTATTGTATTTCGTGACAGTTCCAAGACATGTACATGTCAATCTAGAAGTTTAATTTTTTTATAATACATTTCACATTTAACCTAAGTCATCTTCTTTCTGATAACATAATTTTCATTTTCACAACATTATAGAAGATGATTTACATTTTAATAGATTAATGAGAACATTATAGATAGGAGTGTCATGAGTTGCATCAAGTTAATTTTCTTTCAGGGCTTGCTTTAGGGTATACAGTAAATAGCATTCAACTATGTTTGGAGGCAGTTTCAATTGAACAAGAATTTTGAGTTTTTTACTTCTTAGTCTAAAACAACTGGAACTGAAACTGCACCAATTTGTTGCCGCCTGGACAATTGTTTAATTTTCTTATTTTTAGGAAATACTTCCCAGTCTAATAAAAATATATACCACTCCTTTTTTTTTTTTTTTTTTTTTTTTTTTTTTATGTTAGTTGCGAAAGAATTTTGAGCAATGGATTTAAATTGATTTAAGGGATAAAATACATTTTACCCCCAAAGTATCCACCGATTCCCACTTTGCACCTTCCATCAAATGGCTGTTAAGAAAACTAACAGCCAATGTCATATGCATGTCACATGATGGGTATTTAAGTGTTTTTGACATGAAAAAAATAAGGGCTTAAATGTCTTTTACGTATTGTCTTCTTCAAACTAGAACTACCACTAGCACCACCATGCCCACCATCAACACCACCGCAGTGTCGCCACCACCACCCACCAGTGCCGATCTTCAAAATCAAAACCAACTAGAGATCTGGGTCATAGTTACCAGGAACGTGGGACGTTTCGGGACGCGGGATGGGTACGGGAACGAGGAACGTAACTTAGTAAATTTTGGGTACGCTGGGGGTAGGATCAATTGAGAACGTGGTACGCTCTTTATTGAAAACATATCACTAAGTTGAAAATATTAACATATACACACACACACTTACGTATATATATATATTGTTAGGGAGATAAAAGACTATAATGTAAATGTGGATAACCATAAAAGATTTTAAATACAGACAAGATTCTAAGTTGCTGATCGTTTATTTTCCGGTACGATTGTTTGAGTACTTTGGGTCGAGGTCCCTAATGAACCCGGGACGAGTGTTCCTGGGACGTGGGACGAGGCGGGGTTGGGAGTTCCCGTTAACTATGATATGGGTTTCTAAAGCATGAACAACCCTGATAGGAACAAACCCATATCAAAATCAGAACTGAAATCAAAATTAGAGATCAATACCTAAATCGAAAATTAAATTCAAAAAAAAAAAGAACAAACCCAAATTTGTGTTTCTAAATCGAAACCTAAATAAAAATCGACGATCGATACCTAAATCAAACCCAAATCAAAATCGGAATTGAAATCAAAATCAGAGATCGAATTCAAAATCAAAGTAAAAATGGAACAAACCCAGATTTGGGTTTCAAAATCGAAACTTAAATAAAAAATCGTAATCCAAATAAAAAATCGAAAATTGAAATCATAATATACTGTGATGACAATGAAGAATAGAGGAGGTCGGTCGGAGTTGTTGGTGTTGGCCCGGAGATGGGAATGGGGTGTGGTATATGGGATTTCATAAAGAATACGTACAAAATACGTTATTTGTTTTTCCTTGTTTTTTTTTTTTTCCTATCTCCCAACCAAATGCCACTGTTTCACGTTGAAATGTTTCAAAGAAAAAGTAACCCACACCAAAAGGATGAAAATACCTCTTATGTGACGAGCCACGTGCAATTTAACGTTGGCTTTGTAACAGCCATTTGACGGAAGGTGCAAAGTGGGAAAAATTGAAAACTTAGGTACCAAATAGACTGACTTTTCAAATGGGGTGTAAAGTGGGAATTAGTAGATACTTCGAGGGGGGGGGGGTAAAATGTATTTTCCCATTATTTTTTAATAAAAAAATATTGATAATAATATTTATAATGATTTATCAATAACAAATTCAATAATTTTATTAAAATAATTAAATAAATATAAATTTATTTGCAAACATACAAAAATGTCTCAAATTAAAGTTCCTTCCTAGTATCATATCATATACAACAAAGACAGAAACATATCATACAACAAAGACGCTATTTATTTATTCTGAGACAAAAACAATAATTTTATTAAAATAATTAAATCAATTTCAATTTATTGGTCATTCATGTTCTTTTGTTAACGTACTAATCGTACAACGCATTTGTTCCAGAGAATAGAGGGAGAATATTGATATATTTAGGGCTAATTGCAAATTGGTAACCTGAGTTTGTCTTACTTTTGCAATCCTCAACTTAAGAGTTTAATTGTGCCAATTAGCCACCTAAGTTTGTCAATTTGTTGAAGAGTAGAGCTGTAAACGAGCCGAGTTCGAGTCGAGTATAACCGAATTCGAGTCGAGCATTAATTTAGAAACCGCGAGCCGGGTAGTAGACGAGTCGAGCCGGTGTTTAAATATAGAAGCCGAACTCGGTTCGGTACTGATCCGCGAGTCCCGACGATGGCCCGTATTGCTCGACCAACCTAATTACTACAGCAGCAAATCACTATGTTTAATGAAAAAACGACAATAGCAACATTTAACATTTAATGAGAGATGTGGACCATGTAGCAAAACTATTAATATTATAAAGCATACATATATTAAGTAGGGTACCACCAAAGATTTTACTCACTCCGTCCCATAGTAAGTAAGAGTCCTACCCACAAATCTCACGCTTATTAAGAAAATTGTTTAAAGATGAATATACAATTGCAAGTGGGTAGAAATCAGGAGAGAGATAGTGTAAAATTACATTCTACTCGTATAGGCCAAGACACACAAGGAAAGGTTTTTCTGTAAATATATCAACTTGGCATATGTATAAAAGACACTATTCAAATTTTGCCATTTTAGGAATAGGACTCTTACTCTGGAACGGACTAAAAAGGAAAATAGGATTCGTACCCTGGGACGGAAGGAGTATAAACTAAAGAGTTTCTTTTTTCTTTTAACCAAACTATAATAACCCAAAATACTTGTAGTTTTAAAATTTTCACACAAATTAAGAAAAATAATCAATACATGTCTAATGAACTAAACTACCCTTTAAATATTTCAAATACCAAGACAATTAATTGCTTTTACAATTACTCCCTGCGCCCCAGAGTAAGAGTCCTATTTTCCTTTTTAGTCCGTCCCAGAGTAAGAGTCTTATTCCTAAAATGGCAAAATTTGAATAATGTCTTTTATACATATGCCATTATAAAGTTGATATATTTACAGAAAAATCTCTCCTTGTGTGTCTTGGCCTATAGGAGTAGAATGTAATTTTACATTCTCTCTCTCCTGATTTCTACCCACTTGCAATTGTTTATTCATCTTTAAGCACTTTTCTTAATAAGAGTGAGATTTGGGGGTATGACTCTTACTCTGGGACGGAGTGAGTACAACTACCATCATAAATAAGGGTATTTTTGACAAACAATGTCAAAAATGTTTAGTTAAAAGCAAAACTACAAACATTTTGGGACAAATTTCAACCTCTTAAACTACATATATTTTAGGACGGAGGGAGTAATATAGTTAAAATCAAGAATAATGTTATGCATGGGTTTGAAGACGATTGAAATGACCGATTTGGATTCAGCGACATAATCAATCTGAAATTAACAAAAACACATAATAAACATATGACAATAATAATGTTATGCATTTTTTCTATTAAAATCATTTTTTATGGCCCTTAAATGAAAAAAATGCATAATTTTTTTGGCCCTTAAATGAAAAAAGGGGTTTGGACTCTAGGCCCCTAAGCCCAGATTCAAACCCAAATAAGGAAAATCCAGATGAAAAATTCCTCATACACCCCTCACTAGCAAAAAGATGCAATAAGACTAAAATGCCCTCATATCTCCTCCCACCCCTCACCAGCAAAAAGATGCAAGAAGACTAAAATGCCCTCATATCTCATCACATCCTTACTTTTTTGGTCAAATCCTAGTCAGCTCTTATACCTTACACATAATTATATATAAGAGTCAAAAAATTAATTTTTTCATTTTTTTTTAGGAAAAAAAAATTATTGTTTTGGTCAAACTCGGTCAAACCGAAGTCAAACTCTTATAACTAACACATAATTAACATATAAGAGTAAAAAAAAGAATACTTTTTTTTATTTTTTTAGAAAAAAAATATTAATAATATTTGGTCAAACTTGGTCAAACGATAGTCAAACTCTTATAACTAACACATAAGAGTAAAAAAATCACTTTTTCCATTTTTACCAAAAAAAATAACAATTTTTTTGGTCAAAGTTGGTCAAACTGCAGTCAAACTCTTATTACTTACACATAATTATCATATAAGAGTTACAAAAAATACTTTTTTCATTTTTTTACAAAAAAAACTATATATTTTTTTGGGTCAAATTTGGTCAAACTCGGTCAAACAGCAGTCAAACTCTTATAACTGACACATAATTAACATATAAGAGTAAAAAAAAATTTGTTTTTTTTCATTTTTTTAGAAAAAAATATTAATAATATTTGGTCAAACATGGTCAAACTTGGTCAAACAGTAGTCAAACTCTTATAACAAACACATAAGAGTCAAAAATTTCACTTTTTCCATTTTTTTACAAAACTAATAATAAATGTTTTGGTCAAACAGCAGTCAAACTCTTATAACTAAGACATAATTATCATATAAGAGTTACAAATTTTAATTTTTTTAAAAAAAATAATAAATTTTTTAATCAAATTTGGTCAAAATTGGTCAAACGACAGTCAAACTCTTATAACTAACACATAAGAGTAAAAAAAAAAAAAACACTTTTTCCATTTTTTACAAAAACAAAACAAATTTCTTTGGTCAAACTTAGTCTAACAGCAGTCAAACTCTTATAACTGACTCTTATAAGAGTCAAAAAGTCTTATAAACATTAATAAGACTTTTTGCTCGAACAAAACTGAAAAGTCTCATGAACATAGTCTGAACCTGATCATAAGACTAAAGTCTTATTAAACCCATTTTGATACAAATGAACATGTTTTAATGAGATTGAAAAGTCTTATGAACAGTTTCAATAATACTTTTAGTCTTATGAACACAAGTTTCAAATGAACATGTTTTAATGAGACTGAAAATAGCTCTTATAATACATATTATTAGTCATAAGAGCAAAGTCTTATAAACAGATTCAATAAGACTTTAATCTTATGAACAGTTTAAAATAAGACTTTAGTGTAGAGTCTTATAATAAGTGGCCCTCCCACCAGTCAAGTCTTTTATTCAGTCTTATTGAACATGTTCATAAGACTTTGCTCTTATGAATAATAATATGTATTATAAGACTTTTATTCAGTCTCATTGAAACATGTTTCATTTGAACATGTGTTCATAAGATCTTCCATACTGGCCCTCCCACCAGTCAAGTCTTATAACTGACACATAAAACATATCCACTTCTTATAATTAAAGTAAAAGAGTTATGTATTTTTACTCTTATCCACATACTATATTAGTTGATAAAATAAAAATGTTCAAGAACCAAGAATCTGGGGATTGGTTGGGTCAAATGCCATCATCTTCATTGAAACACAAAATTCATAAATTGAATAAAATTTCATAATTCAAAAAAATGAAGCGATTTATAGTAATATTTTACAAACTCACAAAATTTCCAAACCAGTTCACGTCCCAATTTGTAGTAATATTTTACAAACTCAAAAATAATGTCCACTAAATAAAATAACCAAGTCATTTAGTCAAACAGTTGGCGAGCTTGGCAAAAAATTGAACCAGGAACCAAGTTATTGCTGATCTAATGTATTGAAAGCAATTAAAAACCTCTCAAAGCCAACTCATAGTCATTGATTTGTCTACAGAAAAGACGAAGGACAGAGATGAGTCAAGGTATGTAGATCTGAGGTTCGCAGGAGAAAAGCACCAAACCTGAGATCGATATCATTCGTTGCCGGAAAAGACGAACAACGGCGACGGATCTGAACAGATCCGGTACAGATCTGAAGTAGTCGGCAAAAATGGTGAAGAGAGGTGCAAATCGGCGTTGTCGGAGTTCGAAAATAATGATTTTTTTTTAGCCGACGCATCATCGCTGAAGTAGAAACTACTCTAGATCTGGTCAGAATGCTTGATCGTCGCCGATGTTGGAGATTTGTTAGCCGGAGGAGAGCTCATGTAGATACGGCCGGCAGGAGAGACATGTAAGAGAGAGAGAGAGAGAGAGAGAGTGTGCATGCGTGAGAGAGTCTGGGCGAGCGTGAGAGGAGGGAGGAGAGAGGAGGGTTTTGTTGGGGTTAGGGGTAGTTTGGGTATGTAAGTGTTATGTTTGACCAGTCAAAAAGGAAGATAAATGAAGCTAGGGGTGTGGGTGGAATTTTGATCTCGGGTGAAGGTTTTATCTGGCATTTGGTCTGGGCTAGGGTTTATGTGTAATAAAATCTCGCCTCAGGGGCCCTAGGGGAAAAACTCCTTGAAAAAAATGTACTCCCTCTGTCCCTAAATGAGTGTCCATTTCAAGAAATCTTTGTCCCTAAATGAGTGTCTTTTTTTAACATAACTTTCTCCCTAAACATTTTTTTTTCGAAATTTTTTTCACCGGTTTCTTTATACGTGCAAAACTAAAGGTTTGGAAAGGAGATTGCAAGATTATATATGAATCGTTGTTACCAAATTTTTCAAAAAGTTGAGATTTTCAGTGTCACTTAAAATGAAATTTGGACACTCATTTAGGGACATAGGTAGTATAATTTTTTTGAGAGGGAGTACAATCTTTCTTAAACAAGATAAATGTCACAAAAATGATTATTAGGAATCGAGGTAACCCCCCATCAAACTGTAACGAGAAAAAATACAAATAATTCCCCAATATTGATTACACTAAACAGAGAATAAAAACGAAAAAAAAAAAAAATACACTAAGCAGAGAATTGCTTTCAAATCTCTAGTACTCAACAATCAACATTCATGAAACTAAGTAACAATTCAAATTCCACAAAAACCAAAATTAGTACCCTAATCAGAATCAAGAAAATATATGCAAATCTTTGTTCTCAAAGTATTAAGAACCTCTATTAGAAATTGAACTACTGTAGCAAACCCATTACAACCCACAAATAGAAAAATGAAACAATTGCCAATATAATTTCATATGAAATAAAAATGCAGTCCATACTCAGAAAGAGACGACTACAAAGTTCAAATCCAAAGGTTGCTGCTGGCTTGCTGCGGCGGACGAATGGCTGTTGCGCTGACGAGGAGAAGGTTTAAGGTAGGTTAATTTGCACAGACGTGATGTCGTATAATCGTATCGTGGGGGAAGTGGGTGGGTCAAAATAGGGATCACGTGAACGGGCGAAACCGGCAAACATTTAACTAAGGAATTGTACGGGTTGAAGCGGGCCAAATCGGGCCGAGGCGTATTCGGGTAACCCGCGAACTCATCTCGACGAGCATCACGCACATGTGCGAACCGACTCGCCTGCTGCAGCGAACCCAACACCTGCGTCGAGACCGACCCGCCAACTGCTTGTCCAGCGAGCCGGGTATGCTTAATTCGGGTCGAGCTCGGGTCTACCCGCATGTAACCCGCCCGTTTTAACAACCCTATTGAAAAGCAATGCTAGGGGCACAAAATAAGGTCACAAAATCTTGCTCACAAAAACTCACAAAATGAGGTGGCGATATTTTATTGGTTGCATCGTTAATGGACCCGCCACATTCTAATTTAAAACACCAATAACATCATTACACCTAGGATTTTGTGAGCAAGTTTTTGTGACTTTTTTGTGCCCCTAGTATTATTCTCTTGTTGAAATGTGGTGAATAAATTAACTTTTCGTTATTATTACGACTCACCTAAATACATGTGTCTTGCACATTACCTTTTAAAAGAGCAGTGTTCTAAAAATCGGCCTAGGCGACCGCCTAGGCGCTAGGCGGCACTCCACTGCCGCGATTTCCTCCAAGTCGGTCATCTTAGGCGTCAGGCGGGCTAGGCAGAGATTCGGCGGGCTCGGCGGCGACTAGGCGGGCTCGACGGTCCAGGCGGCGTCACAGGCTAGGCGGGATGGGCGCTGTCGCTGGTCGCTGAAACCCCGATCGGAGAGAGAGAAAGAGAATGCAGAGATGTGGACGGCGGTTGGAGGGTCGGATGTGCTTGGTTGTTGCACGAGATGGAGTGATGGAGCCAGAAAAGAGGCGGCGGCTTTGTGAAATCTGAAAACCAATTGGAGAGCCGCGGCTTTGTGAAGAACAGAAGAAATGAGAAAACAGAAAAGGGGGATTATTAGGGTTAGGGTTTCTTTATTTTGAGGAGAGGGCCAATAAATAAGGAAAACATACGTGGGCTCAAATGGGCTGAATAAATATGTAGTTGGGCTGAAAACAATGTGTCGAGCTAATAGATTTGGGTTAGTGTATCAATTTTCCCCTTGAACATCATAATATACACTAAATTATGATTTATTTTTTATTTAAAATAAAGTGAACTATTAATTTTTGACACATAAAAAAATACGTGGCACTAACTTTTGGATAAATATATACTCCCTCCGTCCCACTCGAATTAGGACAAATTTTCATTTTGGGTGTCCCATTCGAATTAAGACAACCCAAAAATGGAAGTGTTTTATTTAATGGGACTCACATTCACACTCACAACAACTTTTTACTCATTATTCTCTACCCCACTTTCTCTCTCTTACTTTACTTTTCATACTCACAACACCTAATCCACTAACACTTTTTCCTTAATCCCCGTGCCTAACCCAAAAATCATAATTCGAGTGGGACGGAGGGAGTATATATTTACATATTTATAAAAAAATATTAAAAATGTGCTAATTTATCGGCCCCGCCGAGGCCCCTAAGCGCTAGGCCCGGCTTCGCTGCCTAGGCCCCACCTAGCGCTTTTTAAAACACTGTAAAAGAGTAAGCTTATCAATAAGTAAGGACTAAACTAGTGGAAAAATAAGTCAATAAAATATTTTGGGGTCAAAGTGTATACTCTTTAACTATCTATCCTAAATTAAAAAAAATATTAGAAATAACATTACACACTAAACCCTCCCCCAACTTTTATCTGAACTCTTAGAACCCTAACACTTAAGAACCTAAGTATTCTAGCATCTCATCTTCCGACTACCCCTCCTTCAAGGCGCCGGTGACTACCAACCTCCATGGCACCGCCGTCTCCTCTCCTTTGATTTCAAGATGCTATCCCCTTCCCCCTCCCTTCCCCTCCTGTGTTGTTCGAGCTCCCTCCTGTCTTCACTCCTTCGTTTTCCTCATATTCAACATTCCATGGAAACTGCCATGGCACCAATTGTGTTTTGTGTTGGTGGCGAGCGTGATGGCGGCTAATTTGCAGGACCAGAGAAAGATTAGGGCATGGGGGAGAGAGAGAGGCTGAGAGGGTTTAGGGCTTGAGAGAGAAGATGGAGGAGGAAGAAGAAGATGGGTAATTGTTTTGATTCTTTCTTTTATTTAAAAAACTTGCAGTTAACACCCTCAACTAAACACATGCTTTGCACAACCTCATTGCACAACCTCAAAAATCGTCGCCCTTTTAAAAGATCATGTGCGAAGCACAAGTGTTTAAATGCATCAAAAAATTAACGAAATTTTGTTATTCACCACATTACAACAATTTGACAAAGTTAAGTAATTGATTGACAAAATTAAACTCTCAACTAAAATTGCAAAATTGAAACAGACTCGAGTTATCAATTTGCAACTATGCCCAAAAGCGAAAGTTAGGCGAGAGACCACTAGCACCGAAAGATGGTGCGCGCGTATTCTATTTTTGAGACATAGGCAGAACAGTAGTATACTAGTACAATACGTTAGGGGAGCACATACTCTCTTCGTCCCAGCACAAGAGATTTCTTTCCCCTTTTGAGACATCTCATTAAAAATGAGACTGCCCAAAATGAAAATGTTTCAACTCTACTAATTCTTTTTCTTCATTTTCCACCACTCAATTTTTTCAACCAACATTACGATTTATTCTCACTCATTCTCTTTTTTCATTTTCCACCGCTCAATTTATCCAACTAACACTACTATTTACTCCTAACTCTCTCTTCATTTTCTACACTCCCTCCGTCCCATTTCAAATTGCAAATACTAGGTTTCTCTCTTCATTTTCTACACTCCCTCCGTCCCATTTCAAATTGCAAATACTAGGTTGGCACGGGATTAAGAGAAAAAGTGAAAAAGATGATGTGTTGTGAGTGTTGATAGTTGAGTGGGAGAGAGAAAGTGGGGTAGAGAATAGTTAGTGGGTTAGTGGAGGTAAGTGTGCAAGTGGATTAAAACTTGCCATTTTTGGATTTTGCAATTTTAGTTGAGACACTCTTTTTAGTAACTTTTGCAATTTAAAATGGAACGGAGGGAGTATTTACTAGTTTTTCTTAATTAGTTTTTCTTAATTAGTTTGCAAACTACTCAAATGATTTGTGCTGGGAGGGAATAACTCCCAAGTCATAAAGATACATAATAGTCAACAAGACTTAGAGAACTGCTTACAGAGCAATACAAAGTAGAAACATACACATGGGCCACCCATTTATATAAAAACCACAAATAGAAAAAAAAACCACAAAATCAAACCCTAAACAGATTTAACAGGCTAGCTAGCAACATGTAGAAGCAGCCCCTTATGCTGCTAGCTATGTGAGGATTTATTATTAATACTACATCATACTGTATATAAAAAGCATTATATATATGTGAATCTAATGGTGGCCAGGAAGCTTCTCCTTGATCTTCTCCATCATCCCTTTCTTCTCGTGCCCCTCGTACCCGTACGCTCCCGGAGTCGTAGTGGAAGTCCTCTGCTCAACCACCTTGTGCCCTCCTCCCGGCAGCTTCTCCTTGATCTTCTCTTTAATACCCCTCTTCTTCCTCCTCCCTCCCATCCCATCATCCTCTGATGAAGAGCTTGAGCTGGAGCTGCCGGAACGATGGAGCTTTCCGGTCAGCCCTTCACCAACATGGTGGTGCTCTCCCTGTCCAAGTCCCTCACCGTACCCGGTGCCGGTACCACCCATGGGAGTGGTGGTGTGGTGGATCCCAGTACCTATGCCGGTGTAGTCACCCATGGTGGTAGTGTGATGGATTGGGTTGCCGTACTCGTCGGTTTGGCGAATAGGGTTGCCGTACTCGTCGACGGCCCTCTGATCTCCGGTGTGTCCCATTCCCCTCATGATTTCAAAGTAGCGTGGAATGCTGTTGAATTAATGCTAAATGTGAAAATGGTTTCGATATTTTTTTCTGATGTAAAGATCGATGGTTGTGAAGAAAGCTGGTTACTGTTTTGGGGTTTATATAAGAGATTGTTACTAGCAGAACTTGTTGCATGTCAGCGGCGGGGAAGAATTGTAAAGCTGCCACGTAGTGTCGTGCTGTCAGCTTTAGCAAGGACACGTGTTTAGTTGTGTCGGCGTTCAGATAAGATTGGTCTCTTTTAAGTCAATGAGGTCAGTGTTTGCAGAGTGGAAAAAAGTTGGATGAAAATGTTTTGGGTTGGACCTATATCAATGATGATGCATTGTTGGGCTCATGTTGGAGTAGTGCATGGTCCAAAACTGGGCCTTCTTACGGACGAAGGGAACTTTTGTCATTTAGAGGAGGAATTATCTGATCTTCTGCACGATTGTGACCTATTTAACATGCTCTTGCTTCAATAAAAAAACCCTAGCAGCTCTCAGATTTATCATGCACGTCTTCTACACGAAGAATCTGCAATGCACGAAATCTGCATGTGGGCTGCATCAAGCCTGCACGTGCGCTGCACGAAAAAATCTGCAGTTTCTTTCTTCACCTTGGATCTCCCGAATCTCAAACCAAAGCTCTTGATACCAGTTGTTGGGGAATTTGGGGGATCTCCACATCTACTAGCCCATACTAGCAGTCATCAATATGGAGAAGATAATCAACACATGAATAATAATATGAAAGAACAAGAACACCATGATTTGTTAACCCGGTTCACACCCCTTGTGGCTACATCCGGAGGCCCCAAACCAGGATATCACTATAATAATATGTTGATTGTTACAATTTACATATACACTCATACAGATTTAGTATGTCTACTCTCCAATGAACAACCCTCTCCTAAATATTATTATCTCTCCCCCAGAACGCACAAACATGATCATGGCCGGGTTGTAGGATCGCCCCCATGGATCTCCTAGGCCCCCGGCCCCCTAGACATTGTTTTGTGCTCTCTCTTGATATCCTAACTCTCTCCTTTTGGGTACACAATAATGACAGACTTCTATGCCACCGTCTCACGCCGTGAGACGGCCGCCCCCCCCCTCCTTTCCCAAAATCCAATCCACGTGTTTGGTAAAAAAAAAAAAAAAACTCCAATAATTTTAAAATGCTATATCTTGAGATTTTGAAGTCGTTTTTTTTTTTAAAAAAAACTACCGTTGTGTTCGTCTCGACGAGAAGAATAAAACTACATAGGTCATGATATGGTTTATTTTTTTTAAAAAAATATTTTTAACATACAAAACAAGTGAGTTGCTCGTCATAATAAAATGTAACACTTTTCTTATGAAGAAAGTAACAGTTTAGGCTTAAAAAATTAACATTTTTTTAATTGTAAGATGTAACAGCAGTTTCGCAAATAATATAAATAATTTTTGTGATTAGAAAATGTAACACTTTCTTATGAAGAAAGTAACAGTTTGGTCTTAAAAAAGTAACACTTTATTTGTAAAATGTAACATCAATTTCGCAAAATAATATAACTAGTTTTTTTTTTTTGAAAAAAAAAAGTGTTACATATGAGAAAAAAGTGTTACATTCCCCTATAAAAAGTGTTACTTCTTGGTATAAAAAGTGTTACTTCTGTTGGCGAGTAAAAAATGGCGGGCAAAACAAAAAATAAAAAAAAATGGCGGGAACGGTCTCACAAGGTGAGACCGTCGCATAGCAGTCCTACTCCACAATAATATGGACGAATTTATGCTTATATAGGCTTATAAGAAGTCCTAAACCAATACATGGAAGAATTCTAGTCAAAGTAGGAAACTGAATAAAATCTGGGCCAGAAGACACAATATTCGGCCACATGCACAAGTGTGTTCGGCCGAATATGTGCCAATATTCGGCCACATGCACAAGTATATTCGGCCGAATATCCTTCTTCCTGGCACTTTTCGGTTTCCTTCTCCTCTTCGACTTCTCCTCGATTCCTTCCAACTCCCGTATGGTTTGAACTCATTTTCCCCCTCCGTCTCCTCACGGTTTTATGACTCCAATCCTAACAGTAGTGTCGTGCTGGCAGCTTTAGTAGGGACACGTTTTTAGTTGTGTCGGCGTTCAGGTAAGATTGGTCTCTTTTAAGTCAATGAGGTCAGTGTTTGCAGTGTGGAAAAAAGTTGGGTGAAAATGTTTTGGGTTGGACCTAAATCAATGATGATGCATTGTTGGGCTCATGTTGGAGTAGTTCATGGTCCAAAACTGGGCCTTCTTAAGGGAAGGGAACTTTTGTCATTCAGAGGAGGAATGTTTTGACATTTTAAATTATCTTAATTGGTCAAATTAAGTCAATTTTTTTTTCTTGAGCAACTCTCCTTGAAGTAAAGTTAAACATTCTCTCTTAAATTAAGTTAATCATTCTCTCTTATCAACTCCCATAATCTAACTTACACCTACAGCAATATGAAAGAGCATTGAGTGATGATATAGTAGTAAAAATGGTAGCTTTCTTAGTTTAACTGAAAACTAAGATTAGACGAGGGGCAATGCTAGGGGCACAAAAGAAGTTTACAAAATAATAGATACAAAATGAGGTGTCGATATTTTATTGGTTGCATCGATTGTGGACCCGGCACACTCTAATAAAACACTAATAGAATTTTGACACATCATTTTGTAAGCCACATTTTGTGACTTTATATTTACCCTTAGACGAGGCACAATTGATTGCAATAAACTTGAAAAACATAGGAAAGAAAATAGACCTGAAATCAGTTGCTTATGGGAGCTAGTTTATCATATTATACCAAGACCATGCAGAGCAGGGATCGAGATCGAGATGGGTGGCATTTTGTGGAAGAAGAGAAAGGGCTAGCATGAGAGGGAGGAGCATGTCAAGTTAGCCAAGGTGCTTGCCTGCCAAACCCAACTCCATAAACAAGAGAGCAAACCCGACAAGAGTTAGGGAGATGATGCAGGCAAGTCATCCTTGGCTACCACACGTATACTCTTACCCTTCATGTAAGACCTCTCTTCTACTTAATTTACTTCCCATTATTTCTTCTTTCTGATTCATTAATTTTTTTTCATACAATCTCTTGGTTCAAACACTCTATTTATAGGCCCCCATTCGATCCCACATTATGTCGATATGAACTTAGCATTTTCTCCGGTCAAATTGCCTAAAATTAAGTACTCCCTCCATCGCAGAGTATATGTCCACCTTCTCATTTGAACGGAAATTAAGAAATTGTAGAAGTGTTGTGAGTATTAAAGTTAAGTAGGAGAGAGAATGAGTGGGAGGGAATAGTAAGTTGATTGGTTTGTGAGTATAAAAGTAAGTAGAAGAGAGAATGAGTGAGAAAAATAGTAAAAATTCTTTACTATTTTAGAAAGTAGACATATACTCCGAGACAGTCTAAAAAGAAAAGACTAAAAAGAAAAGGAGAGCCTATACTCTACTCTGGGATATTTCTTTACCTTTCTGTCATTTGCTGTCATTTGCATGAAGATGAAGCCTTGCAAAAATGTTCCCTCTTTGAGCTGACCTTTGGCTCCTTGAAATGACATATTACTATTCTGGAAAAAAGTTGATGATTAGCCTTTTCCTCATTTGTGTGGGATTGTAAAACAAAAGGTGATGAGGGATAAGACATGATCATCACAATTCACAATACCTGATGGAACACAAATCCCTAACTTAGTGGAGTAGTTTTAAAGTTATAAGGGAAAAAAAAAACTAACAAATTAAGGAATAATTATCACTATAAAATACTGACTCTGTTTCAGTTTAAAGTTCTTACTTTTTTTTTTGTATGTCTAAGTTTAAGGTTATTAGTTGCTTTATTCCTTAAATGACCAATGATGAATAGTGTTTTGGGCAATCTTGTCCTCATAAAGTTCATATATTACAAAAAAAAAAAAAAATCATCACTTACCTATCTTGTCCTCATAAAGTTCATTATATCTTCCACCCACTACTATTCTTGACTCAAGTTTGCCTTTTTTTTTCTTAATAAACGTGCAAAGTCAAACTAAAAACCTTAAACCGATATGGAGGTAGTATTTTTTTTTTTTTTTTTTTTTGAAAGAAAGTCAAAAGAGCAGTGATTTAGACAAAAAGGGGGATAAATTGGAACTGGATTCGGTCCAATCAAATAATGTATTGTACTACTGTATACTACTATGTCGTCATCTGGATCACACTATATCTGGTGCATTATGCAGTAAGATGCTGGCCAGATTCAACATCTTCTTCTACTCATCCAAAGGACTGATGTCTCCCACCAAAGCCCGAACCGGAGACCAGTGTACAGTTCGATTATGTAACAGTCGGATTAGCACCTAATCTCATCCCTTTATTTGACCAATCTCATCCCTTCATTTTGAAACTGAACCCCACATTTCATGGTGCATTTTCATCAAAAATCTATCACCTCAAATTTTTATTTAATCTGGATCGTCCAAAGCAACCGGAAGCTTGCGACCAAATTCCTCATAAAGGGTCCCACGTGGTTTGAAAAAGAGCATAACCCCCCCCCCCCCCCCCCCCCCCCCCCCAACTATTTGACCTTTAATCAGGTTTTGTATTCAAATACTTTGCAAAAAGTGGCATAAAATCTACACATGGATTTTAAAAGACACATCACATGCATTATTTTCTTTAGGATGGAATTTTTCATTAATTATGGTCAATTTTTCCCTTTGTCCATATACTTTCAAACTAAAATTTTCTTCTCTCTTTTGTTTTTTCCCCTCTTTACCCCACTGTTACAAGCTGACTCCCACAAAGCCACACTAGTCATATGTGTGCTGAAGCAACTGCGAAAATTGAAGCCTGAAAAATATTTAGGCAGTCTTTGTTCTGGTCACCAACATGGACACAAAAACTGATATTGGTAGATATCAGTAACGATACTAACCAGAAACTACATAATACAGAAAATAATTTATTCAAGTTTCTCTCCAGCAAAAAATAGGCCAAAATACATTTACCCCCCCCCCAAAGTATCCACCGAATCCCACTTTGCCCCCCAGCGCCAAATTTGTCCCACTTTGCCCCCCAAAGCTTCAATTTGTCCCACTTTCCCCCCCCCCCCAGCTCCAGACTTTGCACCCCAGCACTAACGAATGTTAGAAATTTAACAGAATAGGTAACGATTGGACTATTTTGTAATGCTTATTAGTTTTTAAGGGTCAAAAGCAAAGTTTCAAATATTAAGTACTAAAAATTATTTATTTTTCCAAATATTTAACATTATCTTAAATCTTAAATAATTAATAAGTCTTGAAACTAATACTAATTTTATGCTAATTTTTTTTTTTTTAAAAATATGAAATTATTTTTTTAATAAAACTAAAAATTAAGTATGTTTTTTTTATTTTAAATAAAAATATTTAAAAGAATATTGTACTTTTTTCAACAAACAAAAAAATACAATATTTTTCTAAAATAAAAAAAGGCTATAATGTTTTAATTTTTTTTAAATAAATTCTTACAAAATTACAATTTAAAATTTTTATTTTATATTTTTTAAAAATATAAATAAAACTTTACAATGTTTTTTAGAAGAAAAAATCTTTATTTTTTTAAATATTTTATTTAAAAAATAAAAAAAACATACTTAATTTTTAGTTTTATTAAAAAAATAAATTTCATTTATTTAGAAAAAATAATTTCATATTTTTTTTAAAAAAAAAAATTAGCATAAAATTAGTATTAGTTTCAAGACTTATTAATTATTTAAGATTTAAGATAATGTTAAATATTTGGAAAAATAAATAAATTTTTAGTACTTAATATTTGAAACTTTGCATTTTGCCCTTAAAAACTAATAAGCATTACAAAATAGTCCAATCGTTACCTATTCTGTTAAATTTTCTAACATTCGTTAGTGCTGGGGTGCAAAGTCTGGAGCTGGGGGAAAGTGGGACAAATTGAAGCTTTGGGGGCAAAGTGGGACAAATTTGGCGCTGGGGGGCAAAGTGGGATTCGGTGGATACTTTGGGGGGGGTAAATGTATTTTGGCCCAAAAATACTAACTTCATAGCCGTACAAGGACCCTATGCCTAAAGAGAAGCGTAGAGGCAAAAAATAAATAAAAAATCTCTGGCTGATAAAGGATGCGAATATATGTTACCGCTAGCAATGGATACAAATTTTGTTGGAGTATCAACCCAAACCCAAGTCCCACATCGACAATTAAAAGAAGAATTGCTAGTATATAAATGTGTCCAACCACTTTATTAAATGAGGTCTTTTGAGAGATGGCCAAAAATAAATCCTTGCTGGCTAGTCCTAAAGCGGAGCGGGACAATATCACAATAATGTAGAGTGGTGGAGTGGTCGCTGTCCCAAAATCACTTCATTCCATACTTCTCAGCTTTGTAAACATATTATATTTCCCACACCAAAACGAGGAAATTTAAACTAGATACCATATCATATAAACTAGTAATGGGTCTTTGAGAAATAGTTTTGTCAAACTAATCAATTATATTCAGTTAATTACATAGTAATAATAGTACCCAAGCATATTGCAACAGGAGATCATTCTCCCTCGCCCTAGTCCGTGCCAAACACCTTAAAGTGGAAATATTTATCCTGATCAATATAAAATCCAATCACTTCACCACCTTTAAACTTCCTTGGAAGAGCAACTTTGTCATACCAATCTTTAACGAAGCCCCAAGGTGGTCTGGTTCTTCGTAAGGCGAAGCATATTTGTTGATTCTGTGTCATCATCGATCACCTCTTCTCCGCATCATAAAAATTGGACATGATCCCAGCCAGCACCAGTCCAATTATATCTATCATACATATACTTGACCTCCTCATTCTTGTCAAATCTTATCCCCTTCTTGAGATTTGCTTGGTAAGGGTTTCTGGATGCCATAAATAGGATTAGTTTCCCGGCTTGGTCCTTCCCTCGTTGTTTCCCACAAAAGCATGCCATTCAGGAAGCTAATGCTTATTTACTCTGAAATGGATGCGAATGTAAATATGCGAGTAGTTGGAGAATATTTGTATTTATAGATTTAGAAGTAGGAGTTTCTTTACAGTTAATTTGGAAAATCTAAGGCATGCAAAGGGATAATGGAAGGCATGACACAATCTCGAACATAAACTTTTAAAAATGCTACATTAAATAGATAAAAATATCTCTTTTAATTTGATCAATTGAAAGATTGTATTCCTTCCATTAATTACAAGGCTAGATTTAAGTGTCCTCTTATATTATTCTTCTGTTCTATGAGGCTGCAATTCACTTCCATATATCCATGCTCTTGAAGAGTATTATTGCTAAAATCTGTAGCAGAATTTGCCAAGTTTTTGATGTTTCTCCTCTTAGTGATATATCGCTAATTAAATTCAATAATTAATACTCTTTATTTGTCATATAAATAACGTATAGAAGGCATTGTGAACGAATAAAGTCCAAATCCCGCCATTCTACATAATTTCATCACATATACGCGAACACAGAATGATGACACGTGTAATGCCGAAATTCAGCTTGTTTTAACAATGGTACTTGAACATTCTAATAAAAGAATGCATAACATGGTCGTAAACATTGTTATAGTTTTCATATTGTCACTATGTATTAGATTTTAGTTCTTAATATTTCCAATGCTTGATATACATATATGGCATCTTCTTGATTAAGATGATGTCATAAAAGTAGACTAGGAAGGTTATTTTACTACGATTACGTTATTTTTACTTTATGCATTTGATAAATGATGACTCTAGCGAAATTGAGCTTTACATTGATCATGAACTTCGCCTCGGGCAATTCCTATTTTTTGACTTTCTTTTTTAGCGAAATATCATTTAGCCTTGACTGCCATCTAATTATTCGCCGATTTCTATAATTCAGGTTTCTTTTTGGTTCTAAATTTTCGTTATAGCCTAGTTACTTGGTTTCTATCAGATTCAACAATGACATCGCGTTTTTTCTAATCAAGTGCTCCATCATAACGAAACTTCGTTCAATCATAGATTTTAACACTGGAAAAGAAACTCTTAAACTTCTGATGCAAAGTATTCTTCCTATCATGTAAACTAAAACGAGGACATTTAAACCATATACCATATCATATACTATAGTAACAGGTCAGAGAAATAGTTTTGTTGAACCAATCAATTATTTTCATTTAATTACATAGCGATAATGCTTCTCCAGTACCCAAGCATATGGCAACAAGAGATTAGTCTCTCTCTCCCTAGTCCGTGACAAACACCTTAAAGTGAAAATCTTTATTCTGATCAATATAAAATCCAATCACTTCACCACCATTAAACTTCCTTGGAAGAACAACTTTGTCATACCAATCATCAATGAAGCCCCAAGGTAGGTCTGGGCTCTTCGTAAGGCGAAGCATATGTGTCGATCTCGTGTCATCATCGATCACCTTCCTCTCTGCATCATAAGATTGGATTTCGTCACCAGTCCAATTAAATCTATCATACATATACTTCACCTCCTCAATCTTGTCAAATCTTATCCCCTTCTTGAGATTTGCCTTGACAAGGGTTTTCTGGATGCCATAAACAGGGTTAGTTGAGCCTGCTTCGCCCTTCCCACGTTGTTTGCCACAAAGGCATGCCATTCAGGAAGCTAATGCTAATTTACTCAAAAAATGGATGTGAGTGTGAATATGCAAAGTGGTTGATTTTTTTGGTATTTATAGATTTAGAAGTAGGTATTTTTTTTTTTTTGAGTTAAATGGGAAAATCTAAGGCATGCAAAGGGATAACGGAAGGCATGACACGATCTCTAACATAAACTTTTAAATGCTATATTTAATAGATAAAAATATTTGATATATCTCTATTTATTAGTACCTCTGTCCCTAAATGAGTGTCCAAATTTCATTTTAAGGGACACTGAAAATCTCAACTTTATATACAATTTGCTAGCAAAGATTCATATATAATCTTGTAATCTCATTTTCAAACATTTAGTTTTGCACGTATAAAGAAACCGGTGGAAAAAAATTCGAAAAAAAAACATTTAGGGACAAAGTTATGTTAAAAAAAAAGACACTCATTTTAGGACAAAGATTTCTTGAAAATTGACACTCATTTAGAGACAGAGGGAGTAGTATTTTGTTTTTTTATTTCCCCTCATTTAGATTATGTGAAGTATCTCTTAAACTCATTTTGTTATCTTTTGGATATGGGGATAGAAGTGGTAGATTGGAGTAAAAAGAAGAATAAAAGTGGATTTTTGTGAAAGTTTAAGGTGTAGCAGACATTTTTGGTGGCTTTTGAAGAGGTGAAAAGATGCTAGAAAATTGAAGACCAAACATCTACAATATCAATTCACCAATTTATTTGCATCTTTCAATGAAGTGAGAGTTATAGAAGGGCAAAGCTGCAATTTTCTTTCCACTAGCGGGTAACCGTGCTCTACACGAAACCAATACTATGTCTTTTAACTATAGTTAACTAATATAGTAATCATCAATTTAACTAATACTATTAATAATAAAAATTAATCTATATGATTATTATTATTATAATAACTATTATAATTAATTAATACCATTGATAGTAATGTTAATATATATTAATAGCAATGATTAGTCTATATAATAATAATTATTAATATAATTATTATAATAAAATAATATTATTAATAGTAATAGTTAATTGATATAGTAACTATTATGATTAATTAATATTAAAAATTAATAATCTAACTTATATAATAACTATTATAATCAACTAATACTAATAATAGTAATAGTTAATGTATGTAGCCTATTATAGTTAACCAATACTATTAATAGTAAAAAATAACTTATAAAGTAACTATTATGGTTAACTAATACTATTAATAGTAATAATTAGCTATATAGTAACTATTATAGTTAACTAATACTATTAATAGTAATAGTTAACTAATATAGTAGTAACTATTATAGTTAACTAATACTATTAATAGTAATATTTAACTAATATAGTTAACTATAATAGTAAATATTATAGTTAACTAATACTATATAATAGTATATTTAACTTGTATTGTAACTAATATTGTTAACTAATACTATTAATAGTAATATTTAACTAATATATTTAACTATAATAGTAACTATTACTAATAAGAGTAATAGTTAACTATAATGGTTAACTATTATAGTTAAACTATTACTAATAATAGTAATAGTTACTATAATAGTTACCCTTTTAGTAACTATTATTATTAGCTAATAGTATTAGCTAATGAAAAGAAAATGAAAAGTACTTATTTATTAGTATGTTGTTGATGTGGCTTCTCCAAATGCAAGCTTTCTCCATGTTTGTCCACATGTCAATACCATAGCTCTTTTGGCCAACTTTAATATATATATATATATATAGATTTTCCCAGCCTACAAAAGGGAGAATCATCACAAGAGAGACGTGACATTCAGCAAAGAATACAAGCTCCAGATTTTTGTTTTCTCCTTCCTTCTTAACAACACCAGTGCACTTTGTATTTTCAGTTTTTCATTTGCAAAAGGGTTATGGCTATCCTAATAAGTTTTGGTTGAATAATTGGAATAGCAAGAATATATTTTGGTAGTCAATGATCGATTGCGTAATTGAAACTCAACGCCCTTGAATTGGAAATTGTCTTAAATTGATATTTCTCTAGTTTTTTTTGTTTTTTTTTGTTTTGCTATTGAAAACCCCCGTCTCATCTTTATTTTACTTGTAGTCAGTTTATGTTGGGTTTCCAAGTAACATGCGCAGCGGAATATAGCAATTAAAATTTTAAGAAACCAAAGCCATGGATGTTCATATGATTAAATCAAATACAACAAGATGAATAGAGGAATAACTAAACCCTTGATGGCTATGAATTTTCTCTTGATCTTTGGTGGAGAAACTTGAAGACTTGATCACGATCACAAAGCTTGAACACGAACTTTGAAGATGATGATTTTCACCTCTAGCGGTATCCACACTTCGAACGAATTATCAAGGAGCTTCTTTGATCTTGGTTGCTAGACCAATATTATGAAACACACTTTCACAATATAATAAAGAACTATATGGAATTTATTTGTAAATTATTTGTTCCTCAATCAAAGATATCTTAGAACAAAATAATATATCTCTCCAACTCTTTGAGACTACAAAAATCACTTGTCAATATGGTCTGGCCGAATTGGGGTTTTTTATACACAATTAAGACCTATTCCAATAGGAATCTTGTGCCAAAAACCTTCCTAAATCGAATTAGGAAATTCCCAATCGGGAGCACCAGGCGCCCGCCCAGTACCACCCAGGCGCCCGCCTGTTTGGGCAGAAGAAACTCCATCCTTTCCGGCTTGAACAGGCGCCCGCCTGGTACAACCCAAGCGCCCGCTTGGTTGACCAGGAGGCCCAGATCATTTCCAGAAATTCCTTGGAGTCCTCCGACCCTAAATGCCAATATAGTCATTTTATTAAGATTCGTTCTATTGTGTGTGACCCTCTAGGATTATACTAAGTTGGCAATGGGCTCAAACATGATCCCATAAGATATGATTAGTTCTAGCAAACGTCATACCTACCCAAATAGTATAACTAGATACAAGTTCGCATTCCTTTAGAATATGTCACAATCCCTTTGTCCATGATGTCATTGAACACAAGTCATGGTCAAACAGTCAACTTGTTTGTTCAATACTTTCTCGATTCCGAATATGTTGATAATTCAAATGCTATTGATCCAATCAATCCATTTGAGTCCGGCCGAACATTTCATCAACATCATTCCTTCGAGGGGCCCAAGCTTGACATCTCTCCGTGGAGGGACAAATCCATTTAGCTTATTATTCTTCCTAACGGGAATCCGATTATGCCAATCATACCCTTTATAACTACCGTGTTAAGGCAGCGTTTGAATATGTCAAACATAATGTTCATCAAGTGGAAGACTATAATAATTCACGTCTAAGGATTCAAATGACATAACTAATATGAGATATATGTATGACATAGACCATGACATAAATCTCATACAGCGGGTCATGTCCAGTACCTTGTTCCAAACAAGTACCCATAAATCTAACATGATCATCCCATGATCATTTAGCCTTTATACTAGTGCTTAACAAGCACTAGGGACGGGATTATTATAAGTAAACATGAACAACAATAATAATCAAAACATCTCTTTATTGATATGAAATAAATGATAACA
Organism: Campanula takesimana; assembly: GCA_026119855.1. Lineage (NCBI taxonomy): Eukaryota > Viridiplantae > Streptophyta > Magnoliopsida > Asterales > Campanulaceae > Campanula > Campanula takesimana. The sequence continues at coordinate 81,065 of JAOWBW010000959.1, read as the reverse complement.
ATTACAACGTTTATTAAACGTGCCTAGGGCACCACTACCAACAATCTCCCACTTGCCCTAGGCCAATCTCCCATGTATCTAATACCCATGGGGACCTAACATGACCATCATGTTTAGCTTGTGGAAGTCCCTTTGTTAGCGGGTCCGCAACATTGTCATCAGTAGGTACTCTGCATATATTTACGTCTCCCCTATCAACGATCTCTCGAATGATATGAAAAACGCCTAAGTATGTGTTTGGATTTCTGATGTGCTCTTGGTTCCTTTCCTTGAGCAATAGCACCATTATTATCACATAAAAGGTCTATTGGATTAGCAATGCTAGGAACCACTTCAAGTTCAGTTATGACTTCTTAATCCAAACAGCTTCTTTTGCAGCATCCGATGCAGCAATATACTTAGCTTCTGTTGTAGAATCAGCGGTTGTACTTTGCTTGAAACTCTTCCAGCTTACAGCTCCACCATTTAACATAAAACACAAAACCCGATTGCGATCGGCTATCATCTTTGTCGGTTTGGAAGCTTGCATCTGTGTAAGCATTTACAACGAGATCATCTCCATTCCTCCATAGACCAAAAACGAGTCTTTAGTTCTTCTTAAGTACGTAAAAATCGCTTTTACAGCTATCCAGTGATTTCGCCAGGGTCGGATTGGTATCTACTTGTCATGCTCAAAGCATAAGACACATCCGGCCTAGTACAAATCATGGCATACATGATGGACCAATTGCCGAAGCATATGGAACATCATTCATTTTCTCACGCTCATCTTTTGTCTTAGGACATTGAGTCTTGCTTAGAGAAACTCCATGTAACACGGGCAAGGTGCCTCTCTTAGAATTTTCCATACGAATCTTCTAATGACCTTGTCAATGTATGTACTTTGGCTTAAACCAAGTAGCCTCCTTGATCTATCTCTAAGATATTAATGCCAAGTATATATGCGGCTTCACCCATATCTTTCATTGCGAAGCACTTTCCTACCAAGTCTTCACAGACTGAAGTGTAGGAATGTCGTTTCAATGAGCAATATGTCATCACGTATAAAACAAGGAATAGCACTATGCTCCCACTAATCTTCTTGTATACACAAGGCTCATCTTCGTTCTTGATGAAACCAAACTCTTTGACGATTCATCAAAACGGAGATTCCAACTCCTAGAAGCTTGCTGCTTTAATCCATAGATGGATCTTTGCAATTTGCATACCTTAGAATTTTGTTCAAAACCTTCTGGTTGTGTCATATACACATCCTCTTGGAGTTTTCCATTCAGAAAGCGGTTTTGACGTCCATCTGCCATTTCATAGTCATGATATGCGGCAATGGCAAGCAAAATTCTTATAGACTTGATCATTGCTACGGGTGAAAGGTCTCATCATAGTCAAACCATGAACTTGCCTATAACCCTTCGCTATAAGCCTAGCTTTGTAAGTATGCACTTCCCATCCATGTCAGTCTTCTTCTTGAAGACCCATTTGCATCCTATGGTTTTTAACACCTTCGGGCGCATCAATC